>CM065637.1:3879931-4178048 GCA_033220585.1 Dipteronia sinensis | reverse complement strand
AAAGTAAATTATTGAATAAATGAAGATAAACATTACATATTAATAACTTATTTGAAAGTATGATTTGATTACAAACCTAACAAAACTTTATCTTTACTTATTGACCACATTTTTATTTTTATTTTATTTAATATGTAAAAAAATTGAAAGACAACGTGTTTGAGAAGTAGAGATATATAATTATTTTTTGCTAGAATTAGTAATTACACATCTTGAAAGTAAAGGCATTGTTGATTCTAGAATCTTGAAATTTCCTAAATTTTCAAATGACGATGACAAGATAACCAGACAAATTATTACTTAAAATTAAATCTACCGAAACCAATCATATATATTGAAAAATAATTGTAAATAAAAAAATAATTGAAAAATTGAATGCAACCTTTCAAGAAAGTGACAACCAAATCAAGAGTCAAAGAAGAGAAGATAATGTTTTCATGGTTGAAATGTCTGTGAGAATTTATGATCATCAACAAAACGACGGTTCTTCTTTTGTCGTTTTGATTGTTTTATTATCAACCTATTTATGTATATATAGTATAGGGGCCTCCTCCTCTAACCAAAATAAAATATTCCAATAAAGAAATAATAATAATAATATTATTATATTTTAGAATGTTTTGTAATTGTATTGTAGTAGCTAAAAAAACGTGGGTATACAGTGAAGTTTAGTGAGAGAAGCAGAAGATGCCTAAAAAGCAATCAAAAGCAAAGAAGCACTTGTCTGGAAAATCACTTTCTTACGAAGCACTTTGGGGGACAGCAGACACTTCCTCAGTTTTTACATCTCACTACTACATTACATTAGCTGTAAACTTCTTTTAATTTATTAATTAATTATCTGCTTCAATTCAGGCATCTCTGCTATAATTTCATCAACTTTTACTAGTATTTTACTTATAAACAAAAAATATACCAGAGGTTTCTGATAAATTTTATATATGAAACTTCGGAAAGAGTTTTACTAGCAGGAACTGTCAATATTATTATTATTATTATTTTAAATATTACAATAATTCGGAGAAGGGAACATACTCGAACCCACAACTTCATCTTGTCGAAACTGTTTGTTTTCTAACCGAATTTTTTTCCGAATTTTCCCGGAAAAATGGAATTGATAATACAAAGAGAAAAGGGAACGTGGTCCTTGTCAGTCCATATCGCCAATGATCAACATGCACTCACATGTCAATTTTTAAGAATGACCTAGAAAACCATCTTGAATTTATACCCTTTTTAATAATAATTTATTGGAATACAATGCAAGTAGTTGCTGCTGCTGTGTTGATTGTCCGGTTTATGCATTTATATATAAATATATATATATAATATATATTATTATAACTTCTTTTGCCATGTTTTTGCAAGCTTATTAGACAGTTTCTGACAAATATCAAAGCTGGATGGAATTTTGATTTTTATAAGCTTCAAGTAGACAGATTTTGATTCTTGGTTCAACCTAATGGCAGGCAAATTCTGATGAAGAGGTTTATAAAATTTGTGAAGAGTTGGAATTAATTACATACAAATCATGCTTTTGTTTAAACGTACATGGTGAAAAAGAGAACAAAAACAACTAGACAATCAATCTCTGAGACCAAGGAAAGTGGAATATTTTCTGAGTTCAAGAACTGTACAAACAATACAGTTTAGGTGTAAAAAGAAAGGAAAAGAAAAATTGGATCTGGGTTGGATTTAGCTGGCCTACCTGTTAATATGTCTCTAATAAGTCCAAATGCCAGCAAGCTTTGCCTAAATGTTCACATTAACTTTGCTTTATTCATGTTAAATCCTGACAAAAATGTAGTCAGTATTAGGGAGTGTTTGGCATGAGCAAGTGATTTGAATCAAATGTATATATTGCGAACGCTGGATACAATCCGTGATTGAGTGTAAATAATTAAGATTTTATGAATCGATGCATATGATAAATGTCATTTAAAAAGGGTTTCTCTATACGTAAGTAAGGGAGCACGTGAAACACCGAACATGATTAGATTGAGTATGCGTTAATGTTTCTAGTACAGTAAGAGATTGGACTGCAAATAAACTTTGTATAAATGCACATAATCAATTCTCATTCGAAAAGGGTTTTTCTCTAACAAACCATACTTTATTTTAACCGAATTTAAACTTAGTTTGAAAAGCGTTTCTCTAAAAAAAAAAAATAAGAAGAAGTAGAAGTCTGTATATCATGTTAAATTTTGCTAAAAATATAGTCAGTACTATTAAGGGTGTATTTGGCCTGAGCCATGTGATTTGAATAAAATATATTTAGTATTCTTTCGTGTAGTATTTACATTTAGATATAATCCGTAATTGGATTGTAAGTAGCTTTAATTTATGAATACATAAGATTAATTAATGTCAGTCGAAAAGGGTTTCACCTCTAAGATACGATTAGATATGATTGACTAAACTTTGCCTAAATGCACATAATAATTAAAGTCTCATTTGAAAAAGGCTTATTTTTCTCTAAACAAATCAATACTTTACTTGAGTATTAGAATTGTGACAGAAGATTACAAGTCACCAAGTCAGTAAATAAAGATAGAGCAAAGAGAGAGACAAGGAATGAGACAAGAGAGGAAGCAAAAGGAGGTGGGGAGATATCAGAGAGATCAAAGAGATGAGAGAGCTCCGCTCCTTGCGGTCGGGGAGGGGGTTGCCCACACACACACAACACACATATTCACACTCACACTAACAGTAAAGTATATAATAATAGTAGTGTGAGAAAATTAATGTGATGGGGTGGGCCAAATTTGGTCGTGGCGGTATTTGGACATGTGTCAGAGACTCAGAGCATATTAGATTGGTAAAATGAACAACAAGGCCAGTGGCCCTTTGTTAGATTGAAAATTGTGGGCATGAATGAGCATGACACATGAGAGAATTGAGAATTGAGACCATATATATCACCTTACCTACACTCTTGACTCATATAATGTCATGTTTAATGCCTCTTTCTTTCTTCCATTACAACCCCATCTTACTTTGCTTGCTTGGCTGGTTGCCCACCTATCACCACCCTCTTCCGACACTCTTTTGTCCCCTCCTCACCACCACCCATTCCCATTTCCCATTCAAAGCCCTCCCCCCCCCCCCTTTTTTTTTTGCATGTTCACATACAATCTTTGATATTTATTGATTCACTTGGATTGCATGCCTAAGCATTTATGATTTATATAACACCCTCATCCCTATCTGCATCACATCGAGATATATACGTCCAACCTAATCAAATCATACCATTTGATATGAATAACCAATCATATGAGAGATGCATGCCACATATATGACATAATATAAGTTGGTTGAGTGTTTGTGCTCGAATGTATTGAAGCATTTTTCATTCACCAAAATCCATATTGTGAGCCTAATTTCAAAGTTAAAATCAAAATTCTCTTATGATTTAAAGTTTAATCCGATAAAAATTGATATGGTAAATAAATGGGTATGAATAGTTATATATCGTAAATTCAGATGAATGAGGAATTTATCTAAAAGAATTATACTAAAGGTGTTCAAAAATTTTCCTTCTAACAACATGAAGAACTTAAGTTTATGTGACAAACTCATCCTTATCTCTTTCTTTCTTTAACGTATTAACTCTCCATTGGATTACTTGATCCCTTCAAGCAATTGATTTGACTCCTAATATTTGGAAGCTAATCAAAATTGTTATATTGTGCCTAATTTTTTTTATTAAAAAAATTGGTAAGATTGAGCCAAAGAAGACAAAGGAAATGGAGAGTGAGAGGGGGCCTAAAAATGTCCAAAATCATTCCATGAGGCATTTGATATGTTAGTGGCAGCCCCATTTAAGATGAGACAATGACACCTTGATGTGTCAAATACACCAAATATCACCCCCCCACTAGCCCTCTTTTTTCATTCATTTGTTATTCGTAATGTCTAGCTTCCTTTGATATGTGGGCTGCCTAAAAGGACGATTGGTGGAAACCCATTAACCCCGCTACATGTCCGACACATTTCAACAACCGGTTAGGAATCTGTCGAGATTTGGTAAGACCAACCGTTATAGTCACATCACGAAAAACAACTCGGCTATAATGAAAGAGTCTCCCCACATCACATTAGTGGATAAGAAATACATAACCACTTGATTTACAAATGAATATGTTTGATCTGAACTCTTCTTAGTCTTTTAGATAATCTGGTAAAACACGTCATCAAAAAGGATATTCAAAAATCTTGTTTAATCGTTTTTTAAACCTTAATTTGAACGAAAGAACTAAAAATAACCTTAACCAATGATTTATGGATTTACCATGTTGAATAATTAAATATTTTAACCTACTTTTACATGTCTCTGAAGAGATATATAAAAATTAAAGAAGCCTTCTTCAGAGGAGTCTAGAACCATCTCCAATCCAAATAGTATTTTTGGTGCAACTTTTACATTAAAATAGTGTAACTTTCACACTATTTTACTGTTTCATCTCTAATCCATTGCACCAAATTTTACACTAAAAAAAATATTCCTTTGAATATTCCATTTTTTTTTGTTTTTTTTATTATTATCTATCAACTAATACTAATCTCCAACCAATCAAAACCTAATTTACAATTTTAAATAAAAAGGTTTTTTTACGCTAAATGAACAGTGTCGCGTCAGATATTGCATGACACTGTTCACTTGCACAAATTTACAGCAAGAGATGGCGCAGGGTTAGAGACGTTTTTTGCTGCAAATATGAAGATGGTGCAGTGTTTGGTGCAGGGTTGGAGATGCTCTAAGGAAATTAATAGTACTACAAATGTAACTTTCAATTGATCAAAGATTTATTCTCTTCACTTAAATGGCTCAAACTCAACTCTATTTAATGGACCCCAATATGTTTAAAATGCCACCTAAATTGTGATTTGTTACAATGTTTTACATATTTAGTCATTGAAGAAACCCAAAAAGCTATTATTTGAATAGAGGTGCTTATCAATTGTGGGACCTAAGTCCTAACAGTGTTGAAAAAAAAAATTGCTTATTGAAATCTCAAGATTATCAGAATTCTAAATTGTAAAGACAATCATCATTCATCACCAAGCTACTCAATTGCATTATTCCTAGTACTAAATACTAATTATCAATGGTATGATTAATTAGCTTTTTTTTTCAAATACCCATATTATAATTAAATTTTGTAAAGAATCTAATAAAGAATACAACAAATTTCAATATTAATTATGACATCTTAATAAATAATACACCAATTTAAATATTACTTTTGGCTTCTTAATAAATAATACACCAAATTTAAATATTACTTATGGCTTCTTAATAAATAATACACCATATTTAAATATTACTTATGGCTTCTTAATAAATAATACACCTAATATTTCATACAAATAATAATAATACAATAATTTAAATATTAATTATGGCTTAATCTATACTACACCAAATTTAAATCTGTATAGAATATCATTGTTAAGTTAATAAATAATTAATTAAAATCACTTAATCCAAAAAAAAAGTAAAATAAAAAAGACACAATTTTGTTTTTCAATAATTAAAAATAAATAAAAAGTCTGCTGACGTGTCCATTAATTTTGCAGTCACTCTCCATAAAACCCGAACTCTCTCGACTATAATTTTCACTCTCAAGCTCTCTCTCTCTCTCTCTCTAAAAAAACACAACAAAAAACAGAGCCGCCACCACCACCATCACAAGAAGGCAAGATTCAATCAGTCATGGGTTTTCCGGTGGCCTACACGGAGCTTCTCCTCCCAAAAATCCTTCTCCACACACTTTCCGTTCTGGGTTTCATCAGAAAAATCATCTCTGTCCTCTTCAACTTCCTCGGACTCCAAGAATACTTCCTCGAACAGCAACCGACATTGTCTGGTCCGACCCGCCCGCAACCACCGCCGCCGCCTTCCGGTTCCGTTGCCGATGTCCGTTTCGGCACTCCTCATCCGGGAAATCCTTCCCGTCGTGAAGTTCTCGGAGCTAGTCGACCCATCGGACTGCTGCGCCGTCTGTCTCTACGAGTTCGAAGAACAGGACGAGATCAGACGGCTGACGAATTGCCGGCACATATTCCACCGGAGCTGTCTCGACCGTTGGATGGGGTACGATCAGAAGACGTGTCCGCTTTGTCGGACTACGTTTATTCCTGATGATATGCAAGATTCTTTCAATGAACGCCTCTGGGCTGCCACTGGAATTCCTGAATTTTACGATGGAGATCACTTCTCTCAGGTCACTGATTTATAGATTTTATTTATATATATATATATATATATAAAAACAGAGCTCTTTTTTTTTTCTTTTTCTTTTTTTGGGTTCTTGATTGGTGAGGCTGTTTGGTTGGTGTGAAAATGTAAATATACAAGAATATGATCCGGGAAAAAAAAATGAAAATTGAGGTATTAGAATTATATATATATTTTTTCTTTTGTAGATTGTACAGTTTTTTTTTTTTTTTTTCTAATGGAGATAAATATTTGGATCTCGTATTTCACATATTATTATTATCTTTAATTATTAGTTACTCTGTTTTTGATTTATTTATTTATTTTTAGAACAATTTAGAATGTTTTTTTAAAATTATTATTTGTAGGTTAATGGTACGTTGAATGTGTTGTTAAGTTTTAATTTGTCAAAGACAATTATATGATTTGAGTGTGACATTAAATTAATTGATGGCCAGTAGTACTAGACAAGACTTACAATTCAAAGTGGGGTATTATTGGATCTAACAAAGTCTCCAATACGCATTTTTTTTATGACTCTTCTTCATTTAATTAAATATTTTTTTGTTTTTTTATTTATTTAATTTAATGAAAAAAATAATAATAATGGTTATCAACTTATCGTATACATATATATAATATATAATATAAATCATAATTATTTTTCTTTAATTTATTGGTTTTTGCTCAGCAATAATTCTGCTGATTATCATAATCTCTCATCATTAAACCATGGATGAAAAATTGAAAATATATTATTTATCAATTTTGTTTCATGGGATTTCACAAATTTAGGTTTTTTTTTAGAAAAAAAAAACTTTTTTTTGTTAATAAAAGGAATAATAATACTATTAATAATAATAGTGGTAATGGAGACATGTGGTCTAATTGATTCTTTTGTTTTCTTTCTTATTTTGTACTACTTTTAATTTTTGTGTTAAATATTATAAAACTTTCAATCATTCATCGTGGCTGATTCTTCTCCGTATGAAGTAGTGCAAACCCAATTTTATTTAATAATTTGATTAGTTTGGTTTAGAATATTAATTAAAATTGAAAACCAAGTGCATCTCAACTATTTAGAGCTTAATTAATTTATTAATTATAATGTGGAATGCATATTCTATGCCAAAAAAAACCTGCCGGCTTCAAGTAATTTTATGTTCATTTTTGTATATCGTAGATTGTAATTGGGAGATAAGTTTTTTTTTGAAGTATTATAAGAACTATTACAATAGAATTGTCTGGGTCTGTCGAGAATCGAGATTAAACAATGCTTGAATATCTATTCTCGTAATGAGAGATGACTACTCCTACAACCCGAGAATATAACTCTCAACACATACTTATAAAATGTGCATTATGAGATTTGAACCCTCACCACATATGTGGAAGGGAGGTGCACTACCAACAAACTTGTTTAATTATTTCACGCAAAATTAGTGCATGGATGCATTAGAAATTTTCTTCAAAGAATCAAAGTTGAGTAATTATCAAGTATTATAGAACCGATAGTAATTAATTGCAATTGGGTTCTTTTTACATTGTCATGAGAGGACCAATATAACTTGATGATGAATGACGTTCATTTAACTTGATACCTGATTTGTGGGTTCGTGATGACTCCATCAGTAATATATACACATATATATATATATATATATATATATATACAGAAATTTTCAAGTCAGTACGCACTGATATAACTTCATTAGTGCATTAGATGTGGACCATTAGATTTACATACTTTGACTCAAAATGTATGCACTTGTCAAAACTTCTCCATAATCAGTGGTCCACCTGCAACACAATGATATAAGTTATATCAGTGCGCACCAAAAAGAAAGTGATATATATATATATATATATATATATATAATATATAATATCTTATTGAATGAGTGTCTTCCAACACACATATTGACGTAGGATGTCATTTAAATAGAAGATGTGTGATTGAATCGAAGATCTACGGTCGGATGACTTTTAAAATTAATTTGGCATATAGATTTAGTTAAGGGCAAATGACACTGAACCCCTTGAGGTTTGGACAAGTTACACTTAGATGAATAAGTTTCTTTATTATACACTAACACCCCCAAAATTTAAATTTAACTTTAAAAATACTTAAAATGCCCCTAATTATATTATTTTACACTTTATTTTTTTTTACCTTTTAATCAAACACTTTATAAACTTTAATAAAATAAAAAAATTAAATAAAAGATATGATTCATTAAATAAATAAATAGTTTTAAAAAAATTAAATAGTTTTACAAATTAAATAAATAAATAGTTTTAAAAATTAAATATATAAATATATATTTTTTAAATTAAGTAAATAAATAATTTAAAAGATTAAATAAAAAAAGTTTTAAAAAAATCAAATAAATAAATAGTTTAAAAAATGAGTGAAAAAATTAAAAAAATTAATTTTTTTAAGAATATCTATTAATAGGGACAATATAAGCTCAAAATATCTAAGGAGTGTTGGGAACCTTGAAGCTTCTCTCACCATCATCTTTACAGTAAAAGTTTAGATATTTAGAGTTTTTCTTGTTCCTATTAATGAATATCCTTAAAAAATTTAATGTTTTTAAGTTTTTCACTTATTTATTTATATTTTAATTTTTTTTAAACTAATTATTTATTTTTTTAAAAAAAACTATTCATTTATTTATTTATTTTAAAATTGTTTATTTATTCAAAATATTTATTTATTTAATTAAAAAAACTATTTATTTATTTAATCAATCATATCTTTTATTTAATTTTTTATTTTATTAAAGTTTATAAAGTGTTTGATTAAAAGGTAAAAAAAATAAAGTGTAAAATAATATAACTAAAGGCATTTTAGGTATTTTAAAGTCAAATTTAAATGTTGGGGGTGTTAGTGTATAATAAATAAATTTATTCATCTAAGTGTAACTTGTCCAAACCTCAAGGGGTTCAGTGTAATTTGCCTAATAGTTAATTTATTCATACGAGTAGACGACCATACTACAAAAGTGTACAAGTACGAGGTGTGACGTGTAAGGAATATAAAGTTGAGGAAGACGCAGGTGGTGCCAAGTGGCAGTCCAATATTGGACCGCGTGTGTCATTTCTTTAACGAGTGAGCCCACACGGTTATCCTAAAACTTTTTCATTTATTTTAAATTAAAAAGCGTCCTACTAAATTAATATTCACCACCTAATATATATTTTTTCTTTATAATTTTATGCATTCGTGTTCGTGTTTTCTTTTTTCATGGACCAAATCCCACCAACATTTCTAAATTGTGCGAGGTCCACTTCTTTTTAGCTAAGAAGAGAGTGGCAAATTGAATTGGTCTTCTTTTTTTTAATTTTCTTTTTGTTTATAAAATGTGAAGTATTAGTTATTTCAAGTGAAAAATTGGTCAAACGAATTGTTTAGAATCAATCCTCAAAGCCATCAACTCTCATTTAGTACTTCGCTCAAATTGGGGAACTATCAAAGTATCAAATAGTTATACAATTTTCCCGACTTCATCGAATCTATCTTCGAGTCTTCGACTATATATAACATGATTCTATTGGATGTACATATACAATATGTTCAAAAGAGTTTGACAAGGGCTATCACGACATGTAAGTGCGGTTCGAGATTATATTGAAATTCTAACTAAAACGGAGGTTAACATGCTTTCATTCTATTAGGTAAAGGAAAGGTTTCATGACTTTCAAAGGAGACACTTTTCATATAGGTTGGTGGGGTTGGTTGGTTTGATTTAGGTTTACAAGTGATTTTCAAAATGAGAATTGTTGTTTGTTAAGACTTTTTACTAGTTTATCAGATTAGGATCCTTTCCACATCTGAAATAATTTTGACACTTGAAGATCCTAATTTTTTCTTGTTTCTCATTATTGTCTTTTTTCTTAACTACCAATCACAAATCTAAATTTGTATTTAGATGGCAATAACTTAGATATATAAAGCATCATTGTCCAACCTAGGGATGACAATGGATCGGATCGGAGATAGATACATCAATATGCATCCCCGTACCCGTTTGAGATATCTATCTCCATCCCCGCATCAATTCCAATTTCTAAGTGAGCGGGACGGATTCGGATAATCCTCGAATTAAGATAGAGATATCCATCTTCGCTTCGTCTAGATCCATATCCTACAGATAAAAAATGTAAATTTTATAGTTTACAAGAGAAAAATGTAATTAACACGTGTAATAATACATTTTATCAATATTTAAAGGGAGAAAAAAATACATCCAATAAAGTTCAAATTAAATAATAATAATAATAATAATAATAATAACTTATATAATTAGAATTCATAATTACATAATAATTTTTTATATTTTAAAAATATTAAAATCCATAATAGATCCGGATAGGGATAGATATCCATAGACGACATTCATTCCTATCTCCGAAAATAAAATGGATATTAGGATGACATCCATCCCAATCCATTACCAAACAAATAGTATCAATCCCGATTTTAAATGAAGTGAATTCTTAAGGACATCTATATCCATAGATAATTTTATCATCCCTAATCCCACCATCTAACATGACATTGCAGGTAAAATAAAGGAAAATGTAAAAAAATAAAATAAATAAAAAAAATAAAATAAATAAAAATAATAAAATAAAATAAATAAAAATAAAAATAAAAAGGTCCAAACTCCAAACCCTATAAACTATCAGAAAGAAGCTATGGCTTTTAACCGTGTAGAAACCCATGAAAAAGATTCGAACCCTAACCTCATGGGAGAAAACCACATGCCTAAGACGCATGAACATCCTGGTAACTCCTCATAGGTGATTATGCTCTATTAATCAACAATTGTTAAATAAAAAACACAACATAAGTATTAATGTACCCAATCGACAGGTTTTACATTCTCTTTTAATCAATGATAATTAAATAAAAAAACATATTATGGGTCCTACTGTAGCACTCGCCTGTTGGCTAGTAAACACTTGCATAGAAGATGCAGCTCCACTTGTACACTCAAATTGATAGATGAAAGAACTAGTCAAACCAGCATGCACCCCAATAATAGTAGCATTTGGAAAAACAAACCCTGGTATATAATAACACGGCAGCAGATACAGCCTAGTTTAGCAAGCTAGAAGGTTAATAACCGTAGCGTGGTGGTGGTTGTGTGCCTGGAGGAGGATAAGCGCCTTGAGGAGGATAAGCGGGTTGATCATAAATAGGTGGAGGATAACCGACAGGTGGGTGACCTTGAGCATTATAAGCAGGAGGTTGCTGTGGGTAATAACCCCCTCCGTATGGTTGTTGAGGTGGATATCCAACTGCGGGAGGAATTGGCTGATCAAGGCGAGACATTTGTTGCATTGGCGGTATTGCCATTGGTTGTGGACCAAACTTACCATCTCTTTTGTCCATTTCAACTTTGTGTTGTGTCTGCAAAATTCCAATAAAATGTGAAGAATATTTTGTTTAAACGGTACCAATTGCATTGATCCTGCTTGAATTACTTGCATACCTGCATGCATGCGCAAACCCTGAAAAGCAAAACCAAAAAGTACAATTAGTTGAATATTTTGTAAGCTTCTCGGCTAAGAGCTTTCAGTAGGAGGGAGAACCCTTACGTGCAATACACCATATCAGCCAAACATCTCACTATTTGAGCAGCCTCAGATAGTTCTTCACTTCCAAGAATGCATGCAATTAAGCTACAAATGCATGCAAGTTGTTGGAGACATAACATAAAGGCCTACATATCAACAGGAAACATGCTTACCAATCACAAAGATGGGTAGAAATAATTGCAGGTTAATATAAGTTTGTGTGAGAGAGAGTACAATTATGAAATTATCGCATTTTGTTGTCTGTATGTTGAACTCATCTTGCAATAGAAAACGGGTAGAAGCCACTGAATTTCCGAAGCAGAGGAAAACCTGGTAGTTCGAACACATAAATGGAATTAATACCAACAAAATATAAACTCTTCAAAGGACATTCCAACAAGCTTATATCCCAAAGCCCATAGCTAATTTGTCTCCACAATTCTTTCTTGTGAGCACGGAAAAATTGCCCCTGTTTCCAATTTAGTCAGGCAATTGACGTTTGAAACTGCAAATCCATGAGAAATGCAAACAGAAACCATTCTACAAACGTGCAACTTAAGTGCCAATAAGGCTGATAACCAAATTCAGCTTCCTTTCATCGTATTATGTAAGGGAAATGAATCAAGCTCTCAGCTAAGCAAACCAAGAGAAGTTCCAGTAAATCGCAATCAAGAAAACTCGAAGAAAGCAATTTGCCAAAGTGCATTGGTATTTCATTTCTCCACACTCGCAATATATTTCATAGCTTACCCATTATAAGTGATGTTTCAGTTGTTCTGAGGACAGGGGAAGACATTAAGTCCATCGACTCCGTCAGCACTATGCACTACGCATTATGCACCACGCTTGCTTGATATAACTTTTAATTGTTCATCCTAACATACTAGAATTCCCCTCAATCAATTATGGTTAATTATATTCCAGTATCAATTTTAAAGCATCTTCATCTACAAATTAGAACTTGAAGACCAAATGGTTGTTTAGAGATAAAGATGGTGGAGCAAAGTCACTACTAACTAAAAGGCTCGCGTCAATACAAGTATAGGCCATTTATTAATGGGGAAAACATAAAATACGAACCCACTAGAGAATTTAAAAGCTTCTCCTACTGAAAATTGTCCATATGAGTACCGCAAATAAAACCCCCACCATCTTAGACCATCCACATACTCATGCAATGACACCAACATAAATCATAACACACATCACATTCACCTAAGCCTAATGATGCTTATTAACAGTGGTCATTTGTGGCAAATCAAGACCATTCAAACAAATCCTGTTTTTCACAATGTAAATCAATTAATAGCATTTCTGATTACGATGAGCCCTAAAGAATGTTGGAAATCTAAATTCTTATGTCTACCAGAGTGCAAAGACACAATCGAAACAAGGTTGTGGGTTAAACCAAGAAGCTCTGGATCAAGAAAAGAAACAATCGAAACAAAAAAAAATGAATACCAAAGCCAAACACCAAACAAACTCCATACCTCAGTGCAAAGGCAAAATTCGGGACAATTCCTTTCTCCACACCTTCCACTACAGGGCATGTAACCAGCGCAACAAACATACCTATACGAACAAAAAAAAAATACTAGATTTACACAAAAATATCACAAATATTAAGACTAGGCATAAATAGGAGTTGTAAGTATCCATTACCTTGTCATGTCATTGTACAGTGCTCGTTTTCGAAGCAAGTAAGATACACATGGCGCGCTATAATGAAACAAAGGTGAATAAGAAGTATTCAAGCATAGAGTAAATAAACTTATGATTGGATAACTTGCAAATTCAAAGAGTAATCAAAACTAAAGAACCAAAAATCAAGAAATAATAAATGAAATGTATTAAATCTTATCACCGACAAAAGACAATCAAGATGATTCTTATTAGTGAAAACTCAAGCAAGAAGTACGAATGTTCTATAAATGGCATGGCTATACGAATAAAATTCAGTATTCAGAATTAAAAAATATTCGGAACCATTCAGTGAGAACCGAGAACAGAACACTCTAGTTTGACCTTACATCCATAATTCAACAATTACTTGCAGAGGCAAGTTCTACTTGGGCAAGAATAAAAATATAGACATTTAATGAAATTTTAAATGCATGAACACGCATCAGAGCTTAAATGCAGCGTCAAGACCTGAATTTAAAACAAATTTTATTCTACCTCTACGTCCATGTTATGAGGTCATTACACAAATTTATTCTAAACAAATTTTGTAAGTAATACCCTCTAAATCAATCATGGAAGGAGAATGTTAAGCTAGCGAATAATGGCTCAAACAATGATACAAAGCTCTTTAAAACATTCTCTCACCTGCAAAATCAGCAGGCTTGCTACTTGTTCCAAGCCTAAACACAGACTCAGAACAAACACAGATAACAAATACACATTCAATCATGTGGAGAGACTCAGGATATAAAACTCTATAACAAAAAATGGAAACAAATTATAATTTTCTAAAATTTACGTAAAACAAATATTATAATGTAAAATTTAGGCGTGGATTTACTAAATTGCTGAGAAACAAACAACAAATCATCCATTCCAATGACGATGACCTAAATGGTAAATAAAGAGATCCATAACCGCAATTTAACATTATAACAGAAGGAAAAATAGATCCAGAGTACTCACCACCAAAGCGAAAGGCAGCAATCTGCAACATTCACATAAACAAGACGAAAAAGCAAATTAAAAGAAAAATCAGAAAACAAAATTAACAAACGATAATACAAACAATTACTCTTATATATATATATATATATATACACACGCACAGGATGGGTCGGCTTGTATGGTGCTCATGAGGTCTGTGTGCCATAGATTGCGGTAGTTCTTGCGAACCTGCATCTTCTCGACCGCTTCGGCTGACGCCGCCATCGCTAAAAAAAATTTAAAAAAACGAAAAATTCACTTATCGAAAACAGCAGGAGAATTGATCGAGCGATCGAGAGAAGCGAAAGCCGATTCGATTGATTTGATTTTTGATCCAATTTATCTCCGGCTTGGAGGTTCAAAAATTGAGGCCTGCGAGACTTCGAATTTCGAAACAGTCCAATTCGTAGACTTCCAAGAAGATGACCACCACGACACACGCATTGCGATTAAAAATTACGCAAAAAGTACGCGTGGCACGTTCCGATTGGTCATTTCTTTGCAGGCCCAGCTGTCAAATAGTTGGTCAACGCACTAAATATTTTGGTTTTTCTGTTGTACATCTGTAAATTATTAATGAAGCTTCTATGAAATTAATTGTGTTAAATTATTAAATTAATATTTTAATATTCTCTTTTTTTATTTTATTTTTTAACTCTCGTCTAGATTCATTGATATTTTCTGTTCCTTGCATTTACGCTGTTCATGGACAATTTTTTATTTTTTATTTTTTATTTTTTGAAAGATTATGAATAATTTATTATGGGAGAGTCAAGCCAGGACTCAAGAGTGAATGAATTAGGCGAGAGAGAGAGAGAGAGAGGAGAGAGAAATTCAGTGAATATTAAACCATTAAATTTAGGAGACGAAATCTAGGAGCAATAAAAAAATAATTATGATGATGAAAATAAAAAATTATGATGATGAAAAAAGAGAGAGGAATAAATTTTAAAAAAAAATTAATAAATAAATTGAATTCTACTCATTTATATTTCTAAGAATCGGTGGCTACGAAAACATTTAAAATCTTGTATCAAATATCATGTTCTTCAATCATCCGTTTGTATTAGGATAAAGTTGTTGATGGAAGCAAATATTTTAAACAAGATGTTCTACTTTTACGTCCATAAAAAATGAATTCGCTCAAGAAGGACTATAGAAGATATCAAAAAGAAAATTGGTTACGAAGAAAAAAGAAGATGGATTCATATTTGTTTGCATGAGAATTATATATGAACAAGAAAATTCTTTGTTTACGTTTTTGGAAAAATAGGAATTGATTTATGTGGGAATAGTGAGAAATGTCACCTTTTGGGACATGAGTTGCACCGACGTCACTGCTTTAATAAGTTATGTTTAAAAGGAACCTATTATGGTGAACTACCAAAATTGCCCTTAAATAATCACTTTTCTATTGTCTTTGTATTTTCATCTCCATACATAGAACACTGAACTCGTCTGTTTCTCTCTCTACAATAAACTTGTCTGAAAATAAACTTCTCGACATCCTTTAGCACAACAAGATAACATATTTCTGAAATACTTATTTTTTATCATGCATTTCTGAGTATGAGTCTTGTAACACTTTAACCGTTCCTTTTGTAAACATGAAGGTCGTTTTGTGAAGTTTGAATCTGAGAATTTTGAATCTCCGAGCTTTTTCTAAAGGCTCCGAGCTTTTTTAAAAAAGCTCGAAGCCTTTAGTAAAAAGCTCGAAAGAAAGTTAAAAAAGCTCGGAACAATTTTTTAAAAAAATGCTCGAAATTATTTCTAAAAAAGCTCGGAGGCATTTTTAAAAAAGCTCGGAGCAATTTTTAAAAAAGCTCGGAGCAATTTTTGAAAAAAATGCTCGAAATTATTTTTAAAAAAGCTCGGAGCAATTTTTAAAAAAGCTCGGAGCAATTTTTAAAAAAAATACTCGAAATTATTTCTAAAAAAGCTCAGAGCCTTTTTAAAAAAGCTCGAAAAAAAGTCTTTCGAGCTTTTTTAAAAAGTCTCCGAGCTTTTTTAGAAATAATTTCGAGCATTTTATTAAAAAATTGCTCCGAGCTTTTTCATAAATGCTCCGACCTTTTTCATGAATTGAAAAAAAAAACTCTAGGGGCGCTGCCACCTGCCCCCCCACGAGCTGACCGGGCAGCTCGACCACCGCGAGCTCGGGGGGGAGCTCGACCCCCGAATGCGTCTGCGTAGCGCCACTCCATCACCGTTCGAGTGATTGTCTGAGTTTCAACCGGACTTTCTCTTTCAACTTCACAACTTTGTCAGTGTAAATTGAATGAAAGAAATCTG
This sequence comes from Dipteronia sinensis, assembly GCA_033220585.1. Lineage (NCBI taxonomy): Eukaryota > Viridiplantae > Streptophyta > Magnoliopsida > Sapindales > Sapindaceae > Dipteronia > Dipteronia sinensis. The sequence goes on along the minus strand of CM065637.1, from coordinate 4,161,274 downwards.
ATGTGAAACAACTATTGGGGGTATTTTTGTCCGTTCACCATAATAGGTGCCTTTTAAACATAAGTTATTAAAGCAGTGACATTGTTGAAATACCACCTCCAAAAAGTGCTATTTATTTTTTGAGCCCTTGATTTATTTGGAGCAATAAGACTTCCAATTATAAAGACTATTCCAATTATAATGTTAGTAGTCATGATCGTGATTCGATACCAACAGTGGAACCGAACCGAAATCGGAAATCTGGTTTCAGAACCAGAACCCATAAGGTTCCGTTTTGTTCCAAATATGGTAGAATCGGTAAGGAACTACGGTTCCACCATTTTTTTAGGGTGCGGATATTGACACTCATAAAACTTATTAGCACACTAATGTTTAAATTTTTTAAAATAAATATTACTATAAACACTCATTTTAATGCCAATAATACCCTCATTGAAAATGAATATATTCATTTTGATATATATTATTATCACACCCAATTTATTAAAAAAAATTATATTATTTTTAGAATCAAATCCGCTTTTAATGATAATCCAATTTACTTTTGGAAATATCTCAAATGTATGAATCTTATGATAAGGGATATGTGGAACCCAATTGTATATGAGGTTAAGAGATTTTCAATATAGAATTCTCTTATTTATACAACAATCTTTAAAAAAAAAACTTATTGATATTTACAGTTATCTTAAAAAAAAAAAAACTTATTGATATATAACATAAATTTTTTTTGTTTATTAATAAAGTTCATAACTATATATATGGGGGATGTATTCAATTAGGATTTTAAGCGACTTTTATGTAATTAAAAAGTTTTGGTGTATTCAATGTAGACTTTTAAAGACTCTATAAAAGTAATGGATTATTCAATATAGACTTTTATAGACTTTAAAAAGTATTTAAAAGCCATGTAATATCCAATCAATACTTTTTAATAGTCTATGAAAGTTATGAGGTATTCGAAATCTCAATAACTTTTAATGACTTTTAAATATCAATGACTTTTAGTTATAACAAATCTCACAATTTGTCTTTCATTCTCACTAAAGACTTTGAATGATTTTATTTTTTAATAAAAAGAATTTCACTTTAGAATAAAAACATTAAACTATTTGAAAAACATTAACCATCAAACATATGTTATATTTTCAAGCAAAAGAACACACAATCTTAACAAAATTTACAAATAAAATAAAATGAATAAACATTATAAAAAAATAGAAACATTAATGATCTATAACCAAAAAAAAATATTAACAAAAAAATAATATAAAACAACTCTCCATATGCTATGCAATTAAGGATGAGAGATTTCATTTATGTTAATTAAAAATAATAAAAGACAAAAACCACTACTTAATCATGTCAATATGTCATAATCAAAGTCGCGTATAAGCGTGACTCCATGCAATTATGATCAACATCAAACCACTCATTTTTATGTGTGAATCTTGTTCAACAACCAAATGAGGTTTTTATGTTTTATCTTCAGTAACTTAAATTAATTTTGGGTAGATTTTTTATACTCATTGTCATACTTTCGTATAGACCTGTAAACGTTAATATTATTGTCGATTTGCTACATTCATTCTAATAGAAAATTTATAATATTTTGACTAATTATAATTTTTTTTGGACTAATTATTAAAAAAATTAGGTGCATAATGTCTTTATGATGCAAAATACAATAAAATTACAAATAAAAATTTTTAAATCACATATATAGGCAATAATATTTTTGTCAAGTTTAATTAACAATGATTTTTTTATTCTTTTTAAAATATATATTTTTATTGATATGAGAAATCTATATAATTTTGCTAAAATAAAGTATATATCATATTTAAAAATAAATAAATGTTTATAAATGTCTATGAAAGTCTTTTAAAATGAAAGTCATTGAAAATTGTTTGAAATGAAAGTCTTTTAAAATGAAAGTCTATAAAAGTTTTTCATAATTCTGTAAAGTCTATAAAAGTCCATGAAATCTGCAAAAGTCATCAACTTAAAAAAGTCATTAAAATATTTTGAAATCCTAATTGAATACACCATCCTTAAAGAAAGACAAAAACAATATGATAAAAATAATGTTAAAAAAATACCGATATTGACACCCATAAAACTTATTAATACACCCATATTTTATTGAAAAATTTAATTACAAAAATATCTCAATAGAAATTTACTAATAAGGACAAACTACTTTAATTAAAAATAAATCAAATAATGTATACACTCGTTAATTACACAAATATCTTCAACTATATTTCTTTATTGAAAAATAATAATTACCTTTAAAAAAAAACTTATGATAAACCCTAACGTATAATAAACCCTAATTAAATTCTAATTTTATTTACAGTATCAAACTTTCTCACCAATTCTCTGTGATTCTCTATCAATTCTCCAATCCTCTCTCATTTACTCAATTATTTAAATTTATTTGTTTGCAATTACATTTTTTTTACTCGATTCAAATTCATTTTCAACAAAATTTTTTTTAGTTTTTCATATATTTATTTTATTTTAATTTTGAGTTACCTAATAAACTGCATTTACATGTATAATATATTTGTTTGTTAGTGTATAATATATTAAAAAAAAACCGAACCGTCGGAACCGGGTGAACCAGAACCTTCCTCCAGGCAATCCCACTTCCGGTTCTCCCTAGAACTTAAACCGAACCGAATCGAACCGCGATCATGACTAAATGTTAGTCAATAATTTTGAATGATTTGATTTACTAGGATTTGAATCTCTAACAACTTCTTTGTTTTTAGTATATTTGTATGTACAATGCTCAATATCCAAAATACTAACCGTTCAATAACCAAAATAGTGGCCCCATCAATGAGAGTGTAGCACGTGACCCAATTTATGAGATAAATGTATAAAGTAAAAGAAAAAATACCACCTATTATACCCCCATTTGTGGGATCAGTACCAAATCATTGTTCTATTTGTATTTCATTCACTCTAATTTGTGGGTTGCGACAATATCACACATTCACACCACATCATTCAACGTTTTAGTATTTTGTTTAATTGAATTGTAGAAATAATGTGGCATTGCTCTAATGTTTTGGAATTTGGATTAGGATGAATGGTTGAATCTTAAAATCTCGATTAAATGAAATTTTTTATTTTATGTATTATACACTATTTCATAAATTCGTTTTGGGAGACGGAGGACTCGACCACGCAACCTCATAGTAAAGGTGTAAAAGGTTTACCACCTGACCAACCTCATATCGTCAATTAAATGAAAATTTTAAGTCAAAATAACCCTTCCATTTCATATATATTTCGACATGCATACTTCAAAATGGCACCTTTACTTGAATATCGAAATAAAAGTTAAAAAAAAAAGGTTATTTAAAAAAAAATTGAAAGTTGAAACAACAAAGAAATATTTAAAAATTGAAAATATTCTACCACTAACACTCTAACAGCTACGGTAAAAACCGAAAGTGTTAAAAGAACTTGTATACTTTTTGGAGTGACTGCAAAGTATTGGACCCTGGTGCAAAGAAATCGTTTATAATGGGTACAATAATAAATATAAGAAATATAGAGGCATAACTGCAAGAAGTTTTTCTTTTTATATCAAGTGCAGAAGTGGACTGATCTCTCCCATTCGTGTTGTTTTGAAAATCTCTCTCCCTTTCTCTCTGCTTTTTTTCTTTTGTCTTCTTCCTTCTGTTAATGTCAAGCCTTGATTAAATAAAATCACAGACCAAGTAGTGTCACTGGTGTTACAAAAACCAAATCACACAAGACAAAAAAAAAATTTTACCCAGAAAAAAAGGTTTTTTTTTTTGGAAGCTCTAGAAGCAAAAAAGCACACACAAGTTTTATTTTTTCTTCTGGTTTTTGAATTTTAGGTTTCAATGTCTTCTTCTGATCTTTATGGTTTTGATAACTCTTTCTACCGTCAACATTCAAGTCCAGAGATGGTTTCTTCCGATGGAGGAGGAGGAGATTTGAGTTTCTTCACAGACAATTTCTCTCCTTTTTGTGATTCCTCCATTGATATTCTTCAAGCAATTTCAAACAACAGCTCCATAAACCACCACCACCAAAACCTGGTCGATGAATCATCTTCTTCCGTTGACCAAATTTCACATGCTATACTCTCTTGTTCGCCACCCAGTAACCAGCTTGAAAATCTGAGCCTTTATCATCAGCAACAGAGCACGAATTTACAGTCTCTGTCAAATGGGTACCAAGATTTCTGTAATTTGGATGTCGTGGAAGTGAAAAGCGAGGATTCACATGGAGGTTTCGATTGTTTCTACAATCAACAACAACCTTTTGTTCCTCATAGTTATAGCGGTGGTGCTGAAAATGTGAGCAAGTATATTCAGAGGAGCTTTAGTAGCAACTCTTTCGATGGAAAGCCTGGTTTTCTCTTCCAACCTCGCTTTGATACTCTAATGGAATCACCAAATCTCCATAACCACCAAGCTTTGAGCTCACCTGAAAACAGCTTCTTTACCAGACAAATGAGAAGGGTTTGTAGTACTGGAGATTTACAAGTTAGTTTTCTTACCTTCAAATTTCAGTCCCCTGTTTTTATGTCACTTTCATGTGTAAATGTCTAATTAAACATTTCTTTTGTTTATTGAAGAATTTAAGAACAGCCCAGAAGACTGAAAGGTCGTTTTCAAGTCCTTTAGCGACAGAGAGGTCATTTATGGAGGAAACAAACTTCAAAGTTGGACGTTACAGTGCAGAAGAGAGAAAAGAGAAGATTTTAAAATACAGAGCCAAACGTAATCAGAGAAACTTCAACAAGACAATCAAGGTAGGTACTCAAACAAATAAAAAACATAAAATTCACCATCAAATCACCTAATTAAGTGTTTGATTAAATGTGGGTTGGTCTGTGTTTTCTGTTAATTACAAGTATGCATGCCGAAAAACGCTGGCAGACAACCGACCACGCATACGTGGCAGATTCGCACGAAACGACGAAAGCGGTGAGATTCCCAAAGCTGCATGCTCAGCCAGAGATGAAGACGAAGATGAGCTCTGGGTAATTAATTATTAATTTCTTATTAACCTATCATTATTATCATGTTCAACGATAATCAAAATAAATAAACTATATATGCTCTGTTTTTATTTATTTATTAAAACAATTAAATGTGGGTTGATGACTTCTTGGTAGCTTGATGGGTTGCATGAAGAGGAAGACGAAGGGGCAATGACTACTACTACTATTATGAGAGGAGGAGAAGAAGAGCTTTTTGGAAGCACTTATGGGCAATACCAGTTCCAGTACTATAGCTGCTTTTGAAATTCTGGAAGCGCTTTTTTGTTTTTACAAGCGAGTTTGTCTAGGTTCATGCAACAACATGATGTTGAGTAGAAAAATGGCCTTTTTGAGCAAATAAATTCAACGAGGCTTTTTATTTTTATTTTTGATTAAAAATAATAATAATAATAAGTGATTGCATGTTGCTAAGATTAATTTTCAGCTTTCGGGTAGTTGTAGGTTATCATTTTTTTTTTTTTTTGGAAATATTACTTGTATTTGTATGTGTATATATTAATTAATGATAATAATAAAGACTTTACGACAAGACAGATCTTTGACCTGGGTTTATTAGTTGTATAGTTGTATGGTCATTGTCATTGTTTTCAACTGTAAATTTATGGTGGGGCGTACAGACAATATGCATGTTCGAGGTTTCGTACAAACATGAATTCTCTAGAGTGAAATTTCAAATGACCGTTAAAATTTAAACATTGACGTAACAAAATATTCGAAAGAGCTCTTTTTCGATATTTGTGTAAGAGTATGTTTGGTATGACTTTTCAAGTAGAGTTTATAGAGTAGATATTTCTGTAGTAGAGCTTCTAATGAATAGAACTTTTAACAAAAAAACTTTTGGTTGTGTAAATTACAAAAAATGTGTGTTGATAATGTATTTTTAAAATAGCTTTTAATTGTGTAAATTACATAAAGGGTAATGACAATGTATTTAATGAAAAAATTGTATAATGGAATATTTAAAATTTATAAAGGGTAGTTGAGTCAATTTATATGTTTTAAAAAAGCTCAAAAAAGCTTTTTGGAAAAGCCTACATTTTGGACTTCTCCAAATGGATATAAAATGGCTTTTATAAAGGGTAATTGAGACAATTCATACATTAAAAAAACTGTTTTCAGTTTTACCAATCAACTAAAAAAACCCTCAAAATAGCTTTTAACTTAAAAAAACGCTTTTGATCCTTACAAAAGCCATACCAAACACACTAAACCCGATTGAATTATCAAGTTAAAGATTCTGATTCTAAAAAGACTAATCATAAAAGAGCTCTTTCAATATTCGTCTAAATCTAAATTATTTATTGTAAAAATTCAAATTAATATGTTCATACTAAAAAAATCTTACGAAAGAGTCTTTTTCAATATTCGTTCAAAGTCCAAACCTGAATTATCTACGGTAAAACTTTAGATTCAAACGATTGTTATAATCAAGAGGTCGACACTAAAAAAAACCTGTGGAAGAGCCTGCTTTTTTCAATATTAGTCCAAACCTAAATTCTTTACCGTAGAAATCTGAAAAAAAAAACCTAGGAAAAAGCATTTTTTATTTCTCTGTACATGGGGTACTAAAAAAATGACTCAAATTTCCTACTAAGGAACCAGCTCACTTGTATGTTGGTATTTTTTTTTTCTTTTTTTGGCTTCTTTTAGAATCAAATTCTTATCCGATTCTTGATAAGATTAAAAAAAAAAAAAACTTGACAGATTATTGTTTGTTTATTCTTACTTTCAAAGCATTTTGGCATGATTAATGGCTCTTTGGTTGCATTATTGTCTAATTTCTACATAAATGTTACTGCTCACTGCTCACTGGCCACTGCCAGAGAGGCCTTTTTTATTTTTTATTTTTATTTTTTTCAGCTACTATATAGAGGAGGATGGATGCCATTTTAGAGTGTTTTTGAAGTTGCTGAAAAGAGAAAAAAAGCTTTTATAAATTATATATATTTATTTCCCATTAATATTGACTCCATATTCCATTTGTATATTTTAACCATTTATATATATATATATATATAAATTAAAAGTTCTTTTGTGGCCCATAATAAAAGTATCACCGGTTGTCAAATGACTCTTTTCCTTGTGGGTGGCAGGAGACTTCACAATCTTTATCGATCTATAAATTTTCTAGTCTTGATACGTTGTATATATTGTCACAATAAGTGTGAGGGAAATCTCTCATGATCTGTAGTGTTTGATCTTTATAAGTCCTGACATACCTTATAACTTGTTTAGTATATGATCTATAGTGTTTGATCTCGGAAGATTCTTACAGGCTTTATGATTTGTTTAGTATTAGATTTACCACTAAGAAATTCTTACCATTTTTTTTCAAACTCAATACTATTTGCAGGCTTGCAACTTGCTCTGACTCACAAAAGAGAGAAAAACATACTTCTTGCCATGTTATTGGCAGCCACAAAGGACAAGTTTTTTCAGTCTTTGTTGGAATATATATATATATATATATATATATATATATATATATATATATATATAAGTAATGGTATATTCACTGATTACCTTCTTGAAGTAACATTGTACACCCACCTTAACTTTTTTACTAAAAGAGAGAAAAATAAAGGGCATCTATTATAGCTACTAAATACTCTTTGAAACCCTTTTGTACCATTGAATTTGAGTAGTACTCTGGTGCTGACATTCATACGTTTTTACTTTTCTTTGGACCTTGAGAGTACCGTTTCGTCCCCTTGCAGGGACCGACAAGTTTAATGGTCGCCACTTCTGAAGTGAACAACGCATGTCCACTGGAATAATATTTTCATAAAACACGTATTTGTTAATTACAATTTCGTAATGAAATTAAAATTAAAGGAGTTATGTCATGTTCATAACCGGCGATTGACTTTAGTATTTTTCTGGTCATTAATTCAATAATTTTTGTATGAATTTTAACTTTCCTGTGTAATAATTTGTGGGTATTTTGAATGTAGAGATATTTTTTTTTTCTAATTCTAGATGAGAAGATACTTGACTGATTTGGAGCAATATAGCAATAACATATTGAACAACTTAACATGCTTAAACCCAAAACACTAGCTAGGAAAGAGCTACACATGTTATTTAAATTGTTATTGCAAATGATTGAATCAAGAAAAAATAGCTAGCTAATTGAGAGCAAGTAGCCGACCAGATTTTGACTATAAGAACTCATGATGTTGAGTCCATAATAGAGCTTAATTGGGCTCTAATTTTGCATATATATATTTGGAAAAAAAAGATTGGTTTTTGTGAATTCTGAGCATGATCATCATGTTATCATGTTGTTTATTGTTCATAGTAATCATTGTTTTGTTTGGTTAAGACCTAAGTTCTTGGGTGTTTTTATTTATTTTTTGTTTAATCACATAGCCCAGAATTGGAAAAGAACAAACAAAGCAGAAATGTGGAGGAATTTGTATTGTTTTTCTAATGATAAAGTGAGACTTTCAATATTATTATTATTATTTTTTCCAATCAAAAAGCGGTCAAAGAATTTCCAAGGCTAAAGGATAGTTTTTATATATATATTTTAGTTTTTGTTTCAACTTACTTTTTAGTGTTGTCAAATCCATGGCCTTAATGATGACAATATTGGGGTAAGGAATTTTGAAGTTTCATTGGAGTTACCCTTTTGAGTGCCCATAAATACATAATCTCTGTTGTTAAATACATACGATTCTACAAGTTATATAATATTTTATGTTTTATTTAAGGATAATAATCATTTTAGGTCCCTGTAGTTTGGTATATTCTCCACTTTCCCCTCTCTAGTTTTAATTTTCTCTAATTTCCTCCCTTCCATACATAAATACAACCCAATCTCACCATATAAATATGGGTACATGGAAGAATAACAATATTGGGGTAAGGAATTTTGAAGTTTCATTGGAGTTTGAATATGTTTTACCCTTTGAATGCCCATAAATCCATAATATCCGTTTTTAAATACATACATTTCTACAAGTTACATAATATTTCATGTTTTATTTAAAGGTAATAATCATTTTGGGCCCCTGTAGTTTGATATATTCTCCACTTTCCCCTCTATAGTTTTAATTTTCTCTAATTTCCTCCATTCCATACATAAATACAGCCCAATCTCACCATATAAATATGGGTACATGGAATAATAACAATATTGGGGTAAGGAATTTTGAAGTTTCATTGGAGTTTGAATATGTTTTACCCTTTGAATGCACATAAATCCATAATATCCGTTTTTAAATACATACATTTCTACAAGTTACATAATATTTCATGTTTTATTTAAGGGTAATAATCATTTTGGGTCCTTGTAGTTTGATATATTCTCTACTTTTCCCTCTCTAGTTTTAATTTTCTCTAATTTCCTCCATTCCATACATAAATACAGCCCAATCTCACCATATAAATATGGGTACATGGAATAATAACAATATTGGGGTAAGGAATTTTGAAGTTTCATTGGAGTTTGAATATGTTTTACCCTTTGAGTGCCCATGACTCTATAATCTCCGTTTTTAAATACATACATTTCTACAAGTTACATAATATTTCATGTTTTATTTAAGGGTAATAATCATTTTGGGCCCCTGTAGTTTGATATATACTCCACTTTCCCCTCTCTAGTTTTAATTTTCTCTAATTTCCTCCCTTCCATACATAAATACAACCCAATCTCACCATATAAATATGGGTACATGGAATAATAACAATATTGGGGTAAGGCATTTTGAAGTTTCATTGGAGTTTGAATATGTTTTACCCTTTGAATGCCCATAAATCCATAATATCCGTTTTTAAATACATACATTTCTACAAGTTACATAATATTTCATGTTTTATTTAAAGGTAATAATCATTTTGGGCCCCTGTAGTTTGATATATTCTCCACTTTCCCCTCTATAGTTTTAATTTTCTCTAATTTCCTCCCTTCCATACATAAATACAACCCAATCTCACCATATAAATATGGGTACATGGAATAATAACAATATTGGGGTAAGGAATTTTGAAGTTTCATTGGAGTTTGAATATGTTTTACCCTTTGAATGCACATAAATCCATAATATCCGTTTTTAAATACATACATTTCTACAAGTTACATAATATTTCATGTTTTATTTAAGGGTAATAATCATTTTGGGTCCTTGTAGTTTGATATATTCTCTACTTTTCCCTCTCTAGTTTTAATTTTCTCTAATTTCCTCCATTCCATACATAAATACAGCCCAATCTCACCATATAAATATGGGTACATGGAATAATAACAATATTGGGGTAAGGAATTTTGAAGTTTCATTGGAGTTTGAATATGTTTTACCCTTTGAGTGCCCATGACTCTATAATCTCCGTTTTTAAATACATACATTTCTACAAGTTACATAATATTTCATGTTTTATTTAAGGGTAATAATCATTTTGGGCCCCTGTAGTTTGATATATACTCCACTTTCCCCTCTCTAGTTTTAATTTTCTCTAATTTCCTCCCTTCCATACATAAATACAACCCAATCTCACCATATAAATATGGGTACATGGAATAATAACAATATTGGGGTAAGGAATTTTGAAGTTTCATTGGAGTTTGAATATGTTTTACCCTTTGAATGCACATAAATCCATAATATCCGTTTTTAAATACATACATTTCTACAAGTTACATAATATTTCATGTTTTATTTAAGGGTAATAATCATTTTGGGTCCTTGTAGTTTGATATATTCTCTACTTTTCCCTCTATAGTTTTAATTTTCTCTAATTTCCTCCATTCCATACATAAATACAGCTCAATCTCACCATATAAATATGGGTACATGGAATAATAACAATATTGGGGTAAGGAATTTTGAAGTTTCATTGGAGTTTGAATATGTTTTACCCTTTGAGTGCCCATGACTCTATAATCTCCGTTTTTAAATACATACATTTCTACAAGTTATATAATATTTCATGTTTTATTTAAGGGTAATAATCATTTTGGGCCCCTGTAGTTTGAGATATACTTTCCTCTCTCTAATTTTAATATTCTCTACTTTCCCCCATTCTATGCATAAATACAGCCCAATCTCACCATATAAATATGGGTAGGGGGTGGAAAATATGGCAAACTCTAGGAGGGAGAATGATTATTTCCCTTTATTTAATTATCAGAAAAAATAGAAAATAGAAATATTATTATTCCACCCTAACTTTTGAGTTATCGGTCATTTTAAACATTCTAGTTTTTGTAATGACCATTTTGGATATTCTGTTAACTTTTTAACAAAAATACTATTATTCCATTTTATTAACGGTTCCGTTAAAAAAGAAAGGGGATATTGACTGTTCCTGAACTTAATGTCTATATTTGGTTACGTTAATTAGTCACTTAAAGTTCCAAATCAAGAACAGCTCGCTGCCATGAAAGATGATCAGAAGCAGGAGGACAACTATGTGCTTTATTTATTCTCTGCATGAAAGTTGTCTTTCAACATATACTATTAAGTGTTATCTGTATATTGTAATAAGACTGAATAGATCCATCCACCTAAAAAAAGAAAAGAAAAAAAGTGATTTTCCATGTGTCAAAGCTGACTAAAAACAGGCAATACTTAAGTTAAAAACAGATGTACAAGATTCGATCACTACAATTTGAAATTTTGAAATGGAAAACCATCTTCAACATCATCAAGCACCCCAACAGATCGAGTATATAGATAGATTAGATACATACATTGTATTTAATTATTATGATAACATTTTCCTTTCCACCAATCAAAGCATGAGACGGCTCGTGGCGTGTCATTCTCTCAACAATATTTTGGTATTGACCAGTCAGTAATGACCCCCTTAATATGAGTGCAGCACGTGGCCCGATCAATGAGTTTTGATATTTTTTGTAGCAATAACTATTCGATACATTGAAGGACCTAGTTTTGAACTTTTGATATTCGGACGAAGAGAGAAGTACGGATGTCCATATTGGAATCTCTGATTAACTATTTTTTTAATTAAAAGACAACAACAATTTAGGTGAAGGAACCCTAGAAAGAGCTTCTAATTTCCTTGTTGAGATTAAGAACCTATATCATGTCATTCAATAAAAGAAAAATTGGTGATGGGAAAACAAAAAGAGACAATTGAGCATCTTATAACAAAGAGACACAAAAAGCTTGACAAAGACCGAATCTTTTCAATCCACAGTTACACACTTACACACATTGATTTTCTTGGTTTCGAATTCTAATCATAATTTTGATCAATTGTAAAATAAAAAAAGGAACAAAAAAAAACCGTAAGTTTCTGTTAATGAAAGAAGTTAAATAGAAAGACTACTGATCAAAAGTTAATGGAGACAACATAGTGAACAAAAGAGAGGCTTAAAAAAAATAATGTTTTGATTACAAGCACTTAACCAACAATGATTCCAAAGACTCACTTTTGACCACCTCAGTATTAAAAGAAATATTATCTTAAAAACAAGCTTAAACAATCAACATTCTATCATTGTACAGCTATAGATTATTAGATGGAATTTTTTTTTTTGTTGAAATAAGATTATTAGAGCATCTTTAATGATATAAGAACAATCAAAATATAATTATTTATCCTAAAAACACCGTCCACCTGAGTCACTAAAATTTAGCAATAACTCTGATCAATAACTTTATTCTTTCTATTCTTTCTCTCTCATCCGTTGGTTTTTTTTTCTTTTTCTGATAGCTTAATTTTAATCTGGTAGAATCCGTCCCTTCATTACGAATGGATCAATTTATAGTTTTTTTTTTACCCTATTTGGCTAATGATAAATTGAAGAAATTTTTTTTTAGGACTCTGTAACAACAATCAATGGTTGATTTTAGAGCAAAATATTATTAACCGAGATTTAATTGAGAATATAGTTTTGAATATAGTAGATTTTTTATTTAGATAAAGTGTACCATTGTGGACATCAATTTTAACAATTCCTGAAAATAATCATCAAATGCTGAGGTAGGAATTTTTATGAATCCAAATTTACTTATACAATTAAAGATGCTTTTAGATGATTAATTATTAGAGTTCTCGTATGCAAATCCCCGGATATAATAATAATATATCTAAACCACGCATGACAAAGTTAAATAAAAAGTTTTGTTTTAGCTTTGTAATGTTTACGAAGTCAGTTTTATAACGTTCAGAGTTAGTATCGCCCTAACTACTTATTGGAAAGATACCTAAAATAAAAAACAATACTTGAGTACTGGTAAGTATTCAAAATATTGACTTCACCAATTGGAGTATAACATGTGATATTTTTTCCTTTAATTTTTACATTTATCTCATAAATTGAGCCACGTGCTACACTCTCATTTGTGGGATCAGTATTTTAGATACCGATCCGTCGGTACCAAGTTCAAAAAACAAAAAAAAAAGTAAAAATAAATTTCTTTTTCTTGGGATTGTGAAGATGTCGAGAGGAAGATGAGTGATGAAAAAAGTTTGTCCAATTGTCAGTCCAAGAAAAATATTCTTTGTTTGGTAGTACATGTAAAAAAATAAAATATTTTTGGTTGATTTGTCATACAATTATTAAGCAGAATATAATACGATAAGTGCCATATGCGCACGAATGGTTTTATGATTGTTAAATGGACTCAGTTTTATAAAATTAATTTCAAGGTAGCAGACAGGAAAGATCCCTATGTCACTGATGATGAGACTTTTTTTTTGTTCAGGCAAAAAAATGGAAAAAAGAAAAGAAAAGAAAAAAGAATCACCAGAAAAAGTAAAAGAAGAAAACTTTAAACTTTGAAGAGAGAGAGTTTTCTTTCTTTGGTGATCATGAGGAATCAAGTTCTGCATGCAGTCATTAATTAACAGCTAGCGGCATATATTTATGATCATAATCCAGTTGGATTGGAATATATCATCTTGATTATGCAACATAAAAGATCAAATCCACCGATGATTAGACAAGAAAAATATATAATAGGGTATTATCGATCCAATCAGGGTACACAATGTGGTTTGTTTCTACAAGGTTTGAGTTTCGAATCCCCTTATGGGTATCATCTATATGACCAAATATTATAGTTTCCTGTTCGGTGGAGCGAAAGCTTCAATTCGGATTAGTTAAGTGGGTTTACGATAGTCCGGAAGAAAAACTGTTAACCACTATAGACTGACAACTCACTCTAAAACAATTCCTTAGCTTGAAGTAACATGTAGATAGCACAGTTACAATGACAAATATGAAATACAAAACGAAGGTTCTCTTCTTGAACATTTGCATTCTCTATTCTCTATTCACAATTATTATTATTATTTTATGAATATATATATAGAGGGTTTTTATATAATATATTACACAAGACTTGGTGATGATTGGGGAATCCAGTCCTTCTTTACTGCTAGGCTTAGCTGATACATTGTTTAATCTGTTTTGTCTGTCCACTAGTTTGGGATGTGAAGGAAGTGCTTTTGAACTTTGAAGCTACAAGCAGCAGCAGTAGTAGTAGTACTAGTTGTACAGCAGTTTATGCTTTTGCCTTTTCAAATTTCATATGAGCATGAGGAGCAGTGGTGGTCTTTTGGTTTTTGGCTTTGTTGGGGTTGGAAAAAAGAGAGCTTTTTTTTTTTTTTTCTTTCCTTTTCTATTCTATTCTCTGAAGACTGAAGTCTTAACCAATTGAGTGAAATTAATACGACTGCATTTGTATTGTTTGTAACTTTGTAAGTGGGCAATCAAGTGCAAGCTAAAAAGGAATGTTCCATAACCACTTAACCAGTCAAATGCTAGTAGTCTCCCTAGCTAGCAAGCTACAGTTTGAAGAAGAAGAATCTATAAAGCTATCCATCCCATCAAAACTCTCTTTCAAAGATTGTATTTCTTGACTCTTAATATATCTGTTTCAGCTGGCAAGTTGAAGATTTTGTTCTGTGTTAAAGCTAATATAACCTACCTAACTAACACAAGTTGAGTTGTGGTAGATCAAACGTCAGTATTAGTGAAAATTTAGTTTATCAACGGCTGCAAATGGGTCTACTTGTCGAGCAAAAGTGTTCTTTGGTGGTGCCTTGGTCTTTAAAACTTTTTTACTTTATTTTTTATTTTTTATGATTACTGTTTATATCAACTTCAACATCAAGTTCAAGTATCATGCATGTTGTGGCTTGTTTAGTTACCGAATAATAATAGACTGTCTAAATTATTTATCCAAAAAAGTCGTCATTTTAAGTTTTAAACACCATGACAATCATAAAATGATGAGAAATGCTAGAGTCCGATAATTAACCTAAATGGTGGTGTATAATGTATTAGTTACAATTGCCACATTATTTGATTATGATTTTTGATAAATAATCTGTATAGTCTATCGGTACTCATAATTAAAAGGGTTGTGTTTATTATTGAGAATTTGATTGGGATATTATATTAATTTTGCAAGCACAACATCTGTAGTTCCAAGTACAAAACCAAAAAGACGAAATTTACAAAGTTCAACTTAGTTTACGGCCGCAACAAGCCTGCAGCATGGCTTTTTTGATCGTTTACGGTAAGACTCTTCAAGATGGACGAAGCTCTGTATCAAGTATTAAGACAGTTCATCCGGCAGCGCCTTCCTTCTTTACTTCTCTATTTTCTCTGCTGGGATTCGGAGACAGATACTTCATATGCATCTTCTAGAGTAGACAGTTGAAATCCTGATCAGGTTGCACTGACCATGGCAAAATTTAGTTAACTGGTTATGATTCTAAGGTACACTACACTTAACAATACAAATATTCGAGGCTTGGTAATCGGTGATCATATCCAAGCTAAAAATTGTAAAAATTGCGGTCCTGCCTCTAGTTCATCATGCACTTACTATAATTTTACACTCGGCGGTCTGTTTATAATTCTCGACGATGATATAAAAAACTACCGGCAAATAGAGCACATACAAGACTCCTACTAGCTGTAGCCTCGTGTAATGGCCAAGAGAATTACTGTTGATCTCAACCAAAGCGTTTTTTGAACAAATAATGCCTCTTGGCTGGGTCCTTTGGCTTATTACTCTTAAGCTGGCCCTGACCAGCATATCTCTTCTGACCAGTACTGCAAAAGATAATAACAAGAAGAATAATTATGTTATATATAATATATTCTAGAGAGAACATTTAAAAGGAGCCACAGAAGAAACTTAGAAATTTATTGGCTGTGTACTAATCAGAGGAAAATCGAAAAGATTATGTGCAAATGACCAAAAAAAAGGACACAATACCTGTATTCCATGTAAACCATCCCATTTGCACCTGACATTGCACTCATGGATCCCATGGAGCGACGAGCTTTATGAAGGGCTATGTCATCTGCATCTTCCTCTAATTGCTCTAAACCAACTGCATCGTCACCAGCACTTAATACCTGGCATGTAAAACATGTCAGAAACTTCTAGCTAATCGAACACACAAATGTTTAAGCGCAAGACGAGGGGAAAAAAAGAAGAAAAACCTTGCTGAGAAGTGCCAATTGATCATCCAGACGGTGGTAGCTCAAATCAGCTCCCGTGTCAGCTGGAGGCAAGCTAGTAATTACCTGTCAGAAGAACAATTAGAACTGATCCACCTAAAACTTGGACAAAATTCAGTTCTTACATGGTGATAATCATATACCTTAAAGCTATAACCTTGGTCAATCAGAAACTGCTGCCTTTTAGTAGAGTAAAACATCTCCTGTAAACAATCAAGGACACAATATTTAGACATCATTGAGAAGTTACAGTTTCAAATCATCACCAGCTCTAATTATACATGATTCAAATATTATACAAGTAGAAAAGAAAATAGATGAACCTGTGTATCTGTCGAAACAAGGGAATAGAAAAATGCATTATATTCCTCTTTACCTCCTGCCATTCTATCTTCTAGTTTACCCTGTTGACACGCATAAAAATTTTGAATTTTGAGAAACGACATATTTATGAACAGAAGTTCAAATCAGTGGCATGCGATAATAAATTAATGGTATATGACAGTAAACACAAAATCAAAGCAGATAGTTAACAAGCACAAATAGAAATGTAACATGGAATGCAAGCATCTGATAGTTATGTCGTATCAACAATGCTTTGATCCCGAGCCTCTACTAATAACTAATCATAGCATAATATTGTTTCAAAATCAACTTGATGCATTTACAAAAGTTTTTTTTTACCAACATTAGCATATAAACTTTGTGTTATCAATAAACTCAAACAGCTTATTATTATAACCAAGCTAAAACCTAACCTTCGCCCTAAGAATACGACCCAGTCGTTGAGCCTCTTGACGTCTTGAACCAGCATGTGATGAAATCTGGATTATCACATTTGCCTCGGGGATATCTATTGAGTTATCACCCACCTGTCAAAGAAGAGAAGCAATAAAATCACCTTTCTCAGATTAGGTGCATCAACTTAATTAATATCCCAAAAGAAACATAGAAAGAGATGATATCAGTTTCCAGGAGTAAATGTAGATTAAATATCGAAACTAAGATTTGAAATATGTTTTGCTCTACAATGGTCAAGCTCAGGAGGCCAAATGAAGCTTCACTGCTTCATACATGTTATAATATAACCCAAGTTATTCTTATGAAAACATAATGAAACCATATTTAAAAAAAAAAAACTAAAGAACAGTGATTTTTTTTTTTTTCACAATACCTTTGACAGGAAGACCGTGTTTACATCCCGGCTACATTTGAAAGCCTCGAGAATCTTTGTCCTCTCAACATGGCTGCAAATTCCAGAAAAGATGACCAATCAACAAGGTGAAACAGAACAAGTAGAATCAAGCCTCTAAAAGCAATTGATATCTAACCTGGTAGCACCATAGATCATGGGCTTGCGGAGTTTCATCGCGTACTCCGTGAGAGCAAAAAGATTGTCAGCAAAAACAATTATCTTATCACCACGCTGCTGTTCATGAAACCGTATGAGGAACTCACATGCCCGGAACTTATTAGGGTTCATCACATATAGCGCCTGAATTTTAGAGAGACCACAAACTTTAGACAAGTCAAAATAATTAAACTGATAGTCATAAATACAGAGAAGTTATCTGTAATATAAGCAAATGAGCAATTTGACTTCATGACTTTCATAATGAAGAAAAGTCAAGGGAACATTTTACAGATGCAAATGTGCAAATTAAAAAAAGGAAGTCTATTATCTTTTTTAAAAATAAAATTTGCAACTCGTATAACATTATAATAGTCATTTCCAGACTAACAAACCTGCTTCTTCTTCGAGTTCTCTTTCTTCAGATATTCGGCAAAGAACTCCTTTGTCATTGGACACCATACCTCAGCACACTGTACATTCGCAATAAATCCACCTTTGACCAGATCCAGCCAGTTTGCTTCATACAATTTGGGACCGATAAGGAAATTCAGATCTGTAATCCTTTCATCCTCTCTCACAAGTGTGGCTGCAGTTCAACTAGTCAGTTACATTTGCATTCTTAATTGAAAAAATGAAAGAAAGAAAAACGGATAAAGGTTGAATGACACAGATGCATCAGAATTAATATAATCAGAAATGTACCAGTAAGCCCAAGCTTGCAGTGTGATTTGGTAATGCTGATGACTTTACGAAACATGTGAGCAGGAACCACATGAACCTGAATAGAATAGATGCCATGCATATAATTTCCCACAAGTAATGCATATCATTCATTTCCTAATATGCACCCAAAGTATAGAATGGTCAAAAACCATGAAATCAAATGATTACCTCATCCATGAGAAGCAGTCCCCATTCTCTATTTCTGATTTCTTCAATGATCTTTTCAGATTCTTCAGACCTTTTACCACCAAAGGCAACCATGTTATATGTTGTAACAACCACCCCAGCATTGCCACGGAATCTTTCTTTACTATCAGAAGTGAAACGACATATTTGATCATCTTGTATGGTGGACCACAACTTAAATTGAAATGCCCACTGATCTACAGAAACAGCATTTGTTGCTAAACACAAACAGCTCTTCTTTATCCGAGATGCCGCAGAAACACCAACCAGAGACTTTCCGGCACCACAAGGAAGTACGATAATGCCAGATCTTGCTCTACCTGCAATTCAATATAATATAAGGTAATTCCAGACATAATCATGTTCTGCAATCAACTAGAAGCCAACACAAACTGCATAAGAACCTCTTTTGCTCAAGTCACACAGAATTAGGGAAATGATAGAACTAAGGAAACTACACACAGACCAGTATTGAGTTTCAAAAACCATACATGTGAAGGGAGAGTATTTTAAAAATACTTTTTACTAACCCATCTCCATCTTCCCAAATCCTCCCCCCCCCTCCCCCTCCCTTGGTCGGTGTGGGTGTGATGGAGATTTCATCGCAAATGCATAAAATTGTAGTCATTGTGAATCCCTTTTTTGTTATTTTCTAAACAGCTGACAAATTATGCATTTTTATTTACACTTGTGATTAAATGCTCGTTTACACATAAAGTACATTATGGGTCCCATCATAAAATACACATGTATGTTTATTTAATGATAGTTAAACATACAATAAGTTGGTGAAAAAGTTACAATATAACAACCAATTGTCTGTGGCTCTGTGATAATCGATATCCTTCTTACCATTTCCAAACATTTTACTGAGACTCTTTTCCTGATATGGTCGTGGTTGAGCATGGGGCTTCAGTTCCATATTAAGGTCAGGGTTGACCTGCCAAATATAAAGAGATGTTAACCAAACTATGTGAAGAAAAAGGTACGTAAACTCCCACATACTACGGACCCACCAAATAATCATTGTAATAGTCCTATCTAGATATCTATGAAGTTGAAATGCATAACTCACAGTATCATTTCTAAAGTCGTACTCCTCCAACATGGGATAATTTAAAGCATTTGGCAAGCAACGTTGCTTTACATTCTCAACCTGCCAACAAAGAAACAAGTTTCTGTAAGGCCAAACTGACTCATAAAATTATCAAATTCATTCCAATGCAGAGATATTCCTTCAACATCATATGCTGTAAAGATTTATCAGATCAAAACTAAAATGGCCTGAGTTGGGATATCTCAAATCATACCAAATGAGTGGTCTCACTTTTTCAGGGTCAAAAACATAACAGAAATTACAATAGTGGCAAAATGTGTCTATGAAATGAAACAACAAGAACATGTATGGACAATTTAAGATCAAATTCAAAAAATTAACATACAGTATACCTGAGACGGGTCAACCTCAAACGCGTGAGTTTCCTTCTCTTCAGCTACAGCTGCCAATTCTGCTTCATTTAGCAACCCATCATGAGCAGTTGCAATTTCACCGGCAGCCTTGCTGATTGTAAATCCGTCACCATAATTTGCAGCCTAAACAAGATAGAGATTGATTCAATAATCAACTCACAGGAAAATATAAGAGGTAAAAAGGAAGCAAAAGATTGCAAAGATGTTTTAATTACAATTTACAAATAATGCAAACCTTTGCAAGTTACAAGCTATTAAATTTACTTCACACGCATCGTTATAAGCTACACAACAAACAATTAAATATCAACAAATTCAATCACAGTCATTAACAAACCTCAGAAGTAATCCTCGCTTTAGAGATAACCTCATCTTTAAGCAACTTCTTCAACACCTGCATAGATAACCATCAACACTTATCCCGACCCTTAACAACACAAAAACCTCCATTCCATAAAAATCACAAAAGCAAAGTATAACTTGCCTCTGGAAACGGGGATTCGACAAAGTATCGATTCTTCTTAAGCACGAGCTTCACTTTCCCATAATTAGACGTGGAAGAATGAATAAAATCAATCATTTCCTTTGGCAACTTTGTCTTCGATAACTTATTCAAAACAGAAATAATAGTTTCCGTCTCAAGTCCGACTGACACAGCCGCATACAATGAATGGGGAGTCAAATTATACTCGTGCATCGACTCTGGCCTATTGACATTATAAATCGCAATTATTAAATCCCATAGAAACTACTTCAAACAATAAACTAAACCAAATGAAGTTGTTTTTGGCACCTGCAAACGGGTTCAGCTATCGCGATAAGAAAATCATATGCTTGTTTGTACAACGAAGAGAATGTTTCGAGAAATATTCGACCATCAGCACATGCCCACAGTGGCCGATTCAAGTGATCAGGTTTCAGCTCTAGTTTGCTAAAATCGCGTTTCTTCTCTAAATTTTCACCTTCACATTTTAATCACTCTCAATTACTCCAATAAATCTAAATCCAATCTCAAAATACAAAACTTTTTTTAAAAAAAAAATGAGTACCGTCACGAAAATCTCCCTCTGCATCTTCATTGTAATAATTGTCATCGTCTTCCATGAATTTACTGCTGTGATCATCCTGCATAGATTGATTGGTTCTATAAGAACCATAATTTAAATAAATACATATAAATTATACATAAAAAAGAGAAAATAAGAACCTTAGTAGAAAATTTAGTCTTTTTGCTAGGTCGACCTTTGTCACCTGAGCAAAACAGATAAAAACAAAAATTGTAAAATCAATGCATAATAATATTTGATTCGATAATAAAATAACAATCTAATGTTGAAGATGAAGATTTTTCATGGATGATACCGTGTCCCATTTATTGAATTCTGTGATTAATTTGTTCTTCTTCTTGTTTTGTGGATTTTCAAATTAGTGTTTTTTAGGAGTTTCTGCGAGAATTTTCAGTGTTCGCGGTGAGTTGAGGCGGTATTTATATTGGGGACTGATCGGGAAATGACGTGGCGTCTGTGGATACGTGGACTTATTGAGGACACGTGTCAATGGGCCTTTTTTAGTTAGATCAAATAATTGGTTGAAAAAGCCCAGACCATAACCCGACCCGCCAAACATCGAACCCCCAACAGATCTAAACCGGCTCATACTAGTCAAGAAGCAAAGCAGTACAAATTTATCAGCTTCTCTCTTTGAGAAAACCAAATCCAATTCACCATTTGCGCGTGTGCGTTCATTGATCGCGAAGACTCAGAGAAGAGACCTCACAGGAAGAGAGAGAGAGAGAGAGAGAGAGAGAGAGGAGGTGAAGATGAGCGGTCACGATTCGAAGTATTTCTCGACGACCAAAAAGGGAGAAATCCCTGAACTCAAAGAAGAGCTGAATTCTCAGTACAAGGTATCGTCGAATCTCTTTGAAATTATATTGATTTTATGTTTCTATATTCGCGTGTGTTTAAGTGTTTGATCTCTGATCTGCATTCATTAGGGTTTCGATTTTGGATTTGTTGCGTTTTTATTTTTATTTTTTTCTGGTTGCTGATCGACTAGTGCTCTTAGCAGATCTATTACCTTGTTTGATAGTTTAGACTCTTAACATTTCGGAATTTGATGGATCGAATGTTGGTGCCATGTTTGTTTTGATGAACTCGTGGTATCTATTTTGGTTTCTGAGACACCACTTTAAAAGAAATGAAAATTTTAGAATTTAGTCTATGAAACCATGCGTTGAATTGGAATCAGCGAGAGATTCATTAGTTTGGGAGTTGAGTAATGAGAATTTGCGTAGAAATGAAAAGAAAATGTAGAAATATGTAAGAGCTCAGATTCGAACTCAAGATACGATTGAAGTATGCATCTATTTTCAGTGTTTGTTTGAAGCAGTATTAGATCCAAAACTGATTGCAACCATTGTGGAATTTTTCCTTCTCAGTTATATGAATAGGACTTGGAACTATGTTACTTTGGAATTTGGATGAATATGTGTAACTTTAAAGGAATTATGTTTACTATGAATACGTGTAAGTTTAAAGTGCATACTGTTTAATCTGGATGACAGCTTTGTTCTGCTTATAATGTTTCTCAAGTAGCTTTAGGATTATAAATGGTAAAAGATTTATGACGTCAAAAATAGATACGTGAGATTGATTTTGTGCTGAGTTTTGATATAAGAATTGTTTGTAATGGATCAGAAATGCGGCTAGAGCAAGATTTTGATCTGAAAACCATTTTCTGTATAAGGATTGTTATTATCATCTTTTTGTTCTCTATGAGACTTTGTGTTATTTATAATTTACAGATGGATTATGTATGGGTTTTGCTTCACAATGAATGTATAGAATCACTGTTCATGATTCCTAGTACCGTAATGTCTTTTGTGGACTTCAAAGCCATGTTGTTTTAAGATTAGTCAGTAATAACCCTTTGGCTTTGAAAAGTTTAGGTTATTAAGTTAAGTTTTTGGTTTTTCCTTTCATTTTCATGCTTAAGTAATTTTGTATCCTGAATATTCTTGCTTTTCAAGTTCATCAGAATGTGAAGCAGCTCTCCTTTTCTATGTTATGCAGGATAAGAGAAAAGATGCTGTGAAGAAGGTTATCGCTGCTATGACCGTTGGGAAGGATGTTTCGTCATTGTTCACAGATGTAGTGAATTGCATGCAAACAGAAAATTTGGAGCTGAAGAAGCTTGTTTATTTGTATTTGATAAATTATGCCAAAAGCCAGCCAGATCTAGCCATTTTGGCAGTAAACACATTTGTGAAGGTAAGACATATTATGAACCTTCTATATTTAAATAATTGTTTCTCTGAGTATAATTTGCACTACAGTCTCCCACTCTCCCTCCCAAAACATAAAAATGAAATACAAAAGAATGCTTTTAAGATTGGTAATAAGATGTGCTAGATTTTAATTAAATCAGCACTTGAGATGTGAAATTGTAGATGGGTTCACTTACAATATTTTGAATAAACCCATCTTTCTTTCTCAGCTCTCTCTCTTCATCTGAAATATTTCAAATTATGTATTTAACATCGACATATTAATGCATGTATGCATCTTTAATGAGCTTTTATTTTATGGGAAGCAGGATTCACAAGACCCGAATCCTTTGATTCGAGCTTTGGCGGTGCGAACAATGGGATGCATTCGTGTTGATAAAATTACAGAATATCTTTGCGATCCCCTTCAGAGGTGTCTTAAGGTTGAATATTTAGGTCTTCTCATATTTTTGTATTCTTGCCTGGTGGAATTTGTATTATATTTTAAAATTCTTCCTCTTAACCGTTGCTTCTTTATTCTTACTTGCAATTTCCCACCTTTCTTTTCCCCAGTCACTATTTTGTATTTTTATGTTGACAGGACGACGATCCATATGTACGCAAGACAGCAGCCATATGTGTTGCTAAACTTTTTGACATAAATGCTGAATTAGTTGAGGATAGGGGGTTCCTGGATTCTCTCAAGGATTTGATATCTGACAACAACCCAATGGTTGTAGCAAATGCAGTGGCAGCCCTTGCAGAGATTCAAGAGAATAGTAGCAGACCTATCTTTGAGATCACTGGTCACACACTCTCAAAGCTCCTTACTGCTCTAAATGAATGCACAGAGTAAGCTTACATTCAGAAACTTTATGTTTATTCTTTCTTTAATTTTTGAACAAGTTTAATAAATTGGTGAAGTTAAGAATGGCAATGTGTGGATAGGACTTGATAGTTTCGTGCAAGCAACTCTTGTGATTGCTTGAGCTTGCCAATGTCCATTTAACTCTGTACAATTATTATTTATTGAATTTTTTCATTATTAAATGTTAAACCTCTTAATGAAGTTATTTTCTGCTTTTCCCGGTAAGGGCTTGCCAATAGGAATAATATGATTGGCTGTAATGATTCTGTATATCCATCGCAGATATTTTATGTCTATAAGTGTATTATAGCCTCACAAATCGCGATACTATGAATTGTAGTTAGTTATGGTTTTTGAACTTTCATAATCTTTATGTACTGGAGTATTTTTTTTTCATGTGCTTATGCATGCCCTTGTTATGATACTCTTATTCGCTTCCACCTGTTTCGTTATTTTCCCATATAAATTTTTTTATTTTTTTTCAAAATATAATGTACTTATCAATTTTAGATCAGGTAACCATGTTACATCATGTCCTTGTGTGTTTGACTTGCGTGGTCCTGGTGGTTGTAATTTATGCGATAGACAGATCTTTCTCGTACAGTAAGAGAAGATTGCAGAGGACATTAAAACAATCCACTTGCTCTTGACTTCTTTTGTGTCGTCATTAGTAATGATGTGATGTTTCAATCAATTTTTCTGTGGCCTCTTATCTCTTTTTGGGTTATGATGAGGATTCCTTTTGGTTTGCTTGTCTAATGCAAATTGTTGCTTTATTTAGGTGGGGTCAAGTTTTTATATTGGATGCTCTCTCTAGATACAAAGCAGCTGATGCTCGTGAAGCTGAAAATATAGTGGAGAGAGTTACTCCACGACTACAACATGCTAATTGTGCTGTTGTACTTTCAGCTGTTAAGGTATCATTTTTATTGATTGGTCGATCTGCGTACTCTTTTTCTTGTTTATGCTTTTATAAGTCATCAGTTCGTTGATTTCCACCAATTTTAACCCTTTCCTTCTTACTAATGGCTTGTAGATGATCCTCCAACAAATGGAACTTATCACCAGTACTGATGTTGTTAGAAATCTTTGCAAAAAGATGGCACCTCCACTTGTGACATTACTCTCTGCAGAACCTGAGATACAATATGTTGCCTTGCGAAATATCAACCTTATAGTTCAACGACGCCCTACTATTCTGGCCCATGAAATTAAGGTGATTTATAAATTCTTGCCTACTTGATGCAGAGTTTAACATGTTTTCATGATAAATTGCTATTTATGGTTCACATTTTGGCAATGGCATGAGAAGGGAGAGGATGCTTCATGCTTATCAAAATTTACTATTTTGCTAGGTGTTTTTCTGCAAGTACAATGATCCAATTTATGTAAAGATGGAAAAGTTAGAAATCATGATAAAGCTTGCTTCTGATCGAAACATAGACCAGGTATGTAAACCTTGGTAGAAATTACCACAAGGCACAAGTTAATAACTTTGTCTTGTCTTTTCGATATCGTGGTGGAAAAATAATTATGATTATAACTTGCTCAACAATTCTGCAGGTTCTGTTGGAGTTCAAAGAGTATGCTACAGAAGTAGATGTAGATTTTGTGAGAAAGGCTGTTCGTGCAATTGGACGTTGTGCCATCAAATTAGAGAGAGCAGCTGAACGGTGCATTAGTGTTCTGCTTGAGCTGATCAAGATTAAAGTAAATTACGTGGTTCAAGAGGCTATTATAGTCATCAAAGATATCTTTAGAAGATACCCTAACACGTAAGTTACATCTTTATTAACCTTTTTGAGATCAAATTGTAAGAAAGATGAAGAAACCTTATTTTGAATCTTTATCCTTGTTTCCAGCTACGAGTCCATCATTGCAACACTTTGTGAGAGCTTAGACACTTTAGATGAGCCTGAAGCTAAGGTATTTGAATACAGTTACTTAGCTAATAGTATAGTTTTCTATTATCTCTTAGAATCCATTAGTTCATATTTCTGCACACCTCACCTGCTCTCTCTCCCCACAGGCATCCATGATTTGGATTATTGGTGAATATGCGGAAAGAATTGACAATGCTGATGAACTCCTAGAAAGCTTCTTGGAGAGTTTCCCTGAAGAGCCTGCACAGGTCCAGTTGCAATTGCTAACGGCAACTGTCAAACTTTTCCTTAAGAAGCCAACTGAAGGCCCTCAGCAGATGATACAGGTATCATTTTGGTATTTTTCACGATTGTATTTTCTCTTCTAGCTTTTTTATTTGCTTAATTCACTTTCTACCTCTAAATGGTAAATGCTAATAGTTTCATATTATGTGTTAAACTTGAGTTTCTCTGACTTTGCATTGAACTTTGAATCTATTCAGTTGCAATTTCAATTGCCATTGATGAGTTGTTCGTATATTTGTTTGGTTGGCTGGTGATGGAGTTATGTGTACTCTGATTAGGGTGAGAGTGTATTTTTCAAAAGATAGTATTATATCCCTTGGTCTCATTCTTGTAGCTTGCCTGCTATCTTGAGGCGGTAAATCCTAGATGTTATATGAATAATCATGCTTAACAACGTAGGAGCTGCCATCATTATGGGGGAATGTAATAAATGTAACTCTTTTTCTATATCTAAATTATAGGATCAGGTTTGATTTTTATTTGTATCGCAACACTTTGACAGAAATACGAGTTATTAATTGGTTACTTTGTCACCATTATTTCACATGCCAAATTGCCAATATATTCTCACTATGTTGATACGTATTTGCAGGTTGTTTTGAACAATGCCACAGTAGAGACAGACAATCCTGATCTGCGGGATCGTGCTTACATATATTGGCGTCTTCTTTCAACTGATCCAGAGGTGTGGTTTTTCACAAATCAATTGCACTTTCTCCTTCTATTAATTTATAGTAAGCTTGATTGGAAAAATATATCAGGCTTGATGCTAGAGTCCTCATTATTTAGCCATGCTTAGAACTTGTCAACCACCACTAATGAATATAAGTAATTGCACTCAACAATGTCTTTAACCATCTCATTGGTGCCGAATTTAGGCTATTTTATATAGCCAGCCAGTCCATGCCCTTGGAGGAAAAGGGGCTGTAATTGTGCTCCGGTAGCTCTGAAACCTTTTACTGATCTATCTCATGCATCTAGGATAATATTGTTGTTAGGACTGCATTTTATGAGCTATAAAGGTGATGGGCTTGCTTTTTTACCTCACAGGCTGCCAAGGATGTTGTATTAGCTGAGAAGCCAGTGATCACTGATGATTCAAACCAACTTGATCCATCTCTTCTTGATGAGCTTCTTGCCAACATTGCTACATTGTCCTCTGTGTATCACAAACCTCCTGAGGCTTTTGTAACCCGTGTGAAGACCACAGCCCAAAGAATAGAGGAAGATGACTATCCCAATGGCAGTGAACAAGGGTATTCTGATGCAACTTCTCAGGTTGCTGATGGCGCAGCATCACCGCCAACTAGTTCAAGTAGTTCTCCATATACGGCAACAAGACAATCAGTACCTCCTGCAGCTGCACCCGCTCCTGCTCCTCAAGTGCCTGATTTACTAGGTGATCTGATGGGCATAGATAATAGTGGTGCCATTGTCCCTGCTGATCAGCCTGCAGCTCCTTCTAGGTAAGTGTGATGGAATGTCCAAACTGTGTCAATAGTCTCACTGTTGTGATGCAGTCTCATTTGCCTTTTTTAATTCCTTGTAGCATGTTATTTATTATGTAAATATTCAATGATAAAACCCGGTACTTCCTGCTTCTTTTGGAAAAATTCTGATTATGATGTCATAATAAATCCTTGTAACCAAAATATGCCTATAAATTGCTCTTACTGGACTTTTTCCCTTGATTGCAGCCCTCCTTTGCCTGTTCTACTACCAGCATCAACTGGTCAAGGTTTACAAATCAGTGCGCAATTAACACGGCAGGATGGTCAAATATTTTACAGCTTGCTATTTGAGAACAACACACAGATTCCACTTGACGGGTTTATGATTCAGTTTAACAAGAATACATTCGGGCTTGCAGCTGCTGGACCCCTTCAGGTAGTCAATAATTGTGTGGTTTAAAATTAGTTCTGTTTTTGCATTATTCGGCAATAAATCAATATCTTTTTTCTGTTTAGGTTCCACAACTACAACCTGGGACGTCAGCTATGTCTCTGTTACCAATGGTATTGTTCCAGAATATTTCTGCTGGTCCTCCAAGTTCACTTATGCAGATTGCTGTGAAAAACAATCAGCAACCAGTTTGGTACTTCAATGATAAAATGGGAGTCAATGTGTTATTTACCGAGGACGGGAGAATGGAAAGAGGAAGTTTTCTTGAGGTAAGATCTTGTTCATAATGTCTTCTTGGAGTTCCACATGACACAAAATAAAGAACCTCACATCAAGTCGATCACTCCTTTGATAAAGTGAAGTAATTCATATTAAACGGGAAACATGTCTGTTCTTAAGATCATGAAATTCATGAAAAATAACAAGTTATGGCTTCATTCTAGGAGCCAAAGATGAGTGATAAATAAATGAAGCAATTACATCTTCTGAAACTTGTTAGTTGCAAAATAAAATTCATGCACAGAATTTATGTTCGATGGCTTTGATTGTAGTTACTGGAACCTGATACTATATACTTGGATGTTTCCTCCTTAATCTGCAGACATGGAGGTCTCTTCCCGATTCAAATGAGATCTTGAAAGAATTCCCAGGAATTGTGGTGAGCAACCCAGAAGCAACCCTGGACCGGCTGGCAGCATCAAACATGTTCTTTATCGCAAAGCGCAAACACGGAAACCAGGATGTGTTCTACTTCTCAGCAAAGATCCCTCGAGGTGTACCCATATTGATCGAACTCACAACAGCTATTGGAAATCCCGGAGTCAAGTGTGCGATTAAGACTCCAAACCCTGACATGGCACCGCTTTTCTTTGAAGCCGTTGAGACTCTCCTCAAAGCTTGATTCTCATTAACACAATTTTTCGCGTTAGCGTATGTAAAATATATCTCGCCAACTGCGGTTTTGGCTGGTCATTCTGGTACCATTTTAGTTTCTCTCTTCCTTCTTTCTCCGTTCCCTGCCTGTCTGCTGCTTGTATTTTGATTCAAACAGAAGATTTTTGTTGTAAGTGTCCCCATTTTTTAGTGGTTTATAAATGTATTTTACTCGTCGTATCATTTAATTTATGATGTGAACTAAATGCAATTTACATTCCCTGTAGTTTAATTGTTGTATTAGTTTTCTGGGCATTTTTATAGCTGTTGATCTTGTTTCGTTAAACTGTTGATCTCATCTCGTTACTCTGATCGGTCCAGTGTCCCACTTAAAAAAAAATCTAAATGTTAACTATGATATAGCAATTAAAACAATTAAAACTTGATACGTCGTTAACAGGGGCGTAGTTCAGCTGGTAGATGGACGAGCTTGGAGATTTAGACAAATGACTTACAGGTCAGCGGTTCGAATCCTGTTAATGTTTACTTTTAAAAATATATATATACATATATTAAAAGAACAAAGCAATATTTCCACTTTTTCTTGAATTGTTCTACTTTTTACCCATCACTGTCATAAAAGATGAAGGTGGGTGGGGTTACTCATTGAGTCATTGCCCAAAGTCACGTGATTAGAAGAACTCGCACGTGCCGAAGCAAATCCGTGAATTCAAGAGAATCATCTCTCACTGGCTCACTGCTTCTACTCTTTTCCATCGTTTTAGCACCCCCTAGTCCACTACATTCCAGTGTGTTAGGTCATCCGATCCGAGTTGACTCGGCGATTTCCCAATCAAGGTAACCTTCTTCTACCAATCGCCTTTTTATTCGAACCAATTTACGATTTTTTTTTTCTCATTTAAATTTCTCATAAATAATTTTATGTTTGTGAAATGATCAGTGTTCCAGTCTTGTTATTTGATTTGATTGGGATCTTTACGTGAGTTGTTTGATTTAGGATTTAATTTTTTCCATTTCGGTTGCTCTAGAAAGTGCGGGAAAATCTTTCTTATAAACAATTAAAAAAAATTTAATTCCAACGTTTTGTTTTGTAGACAAGTCTGCGTTTATTACAATTACATGGATGACTCGCTTATTATATACGATTCTGTGTTTGTGCAGTGAAAATTGTGTTTTAGGTTAGATATTTCGATCACTCATCTGATATTTGAATATTTTGTGTGCGTGTGTGCAGATAGATGTCATATTCAAGGGAAGGAAGGTGAGGCAGTTTTTTTTTTTTCTGATTAATAGGTTTATTCCAAAAGAACAGTTGAAATTATGTTATATAAATTGCATTATATGGGTTGTCTAATGGTTGTGTTGATTCATTGATTGTTCTCTCAGGTCTGCTTCCCCACGTGCCTCTGTTTCGCCTGGTAGAGGTCAAAGGTCAAGGTCATTATCAAGGTCCCGGCGAAGTCGCTCCAGGTATATTAGTGGCCGCAAGCAATTAACTAATGGTTTGCTTTTATTGGTGTTCTAATTTGTGGTGTTGTGTTGTGAATTACATGGCATGCTTCATTGGTGTGGTTGTTTTGTCCAAGCATTTTAGTTCTTGTTTAACAGTTGGGTTTTTGTGGTGCTTCAGGTCCAGGAGCCGTGATTCTGCCCCTGCAGAGAATCCTGGAAATAACTTGTATGTTACAGGCTTATCAACGAGGGTGACCTCGGCTGATCTTGAGAAGTTTTTTGGCAATGAAGGGAAGGTATGGCTTGGTTTTAACTTGCACTTCTGTGATGCTTTTTATGATTGTCATTTATCGGTGTTATTGAACTATTGAAGTATGCACACATTCAACTTGACTATGGTAACTAGTGAGTATGGATTCCTTTTCATAGTGACATTATGCAGATGTGCATGTATTAGAAACCATTAAGTGCGTATGTGGATATCTAGATTTGATTTGAGTAATATATTTCAAATGTTGGGATTGTTGGTTTTGAATGTAAGATCTCCTTTTGTTGTCTCACTTCTTGTTTTTGGGATTTAACTTCTACCCAGTGGTTACTTGTTAAATTTCAACTGTGTTTTTAGCCTTATCAAGCACTGGATTTGGATTTTGCCTTGGTTCTTGTTTTATCTCCTGAGTAATACAAATGCACCTTTAGGAATTTTAAATTCTTAATAAGTCATGTATATCTACTGCCTTGCCATATGAAGTGACCATGATACAAATTTAAGACATAACAATTACTAGAAGAAAGAACATGGGATCTACGAGTAGGCACTAGGCACCTTTAGGAATTTAAAAAGTAATTATATAAATTTTTGCTGCTTTATACGGTTTTGGTTATCAAATATGCAAGTTTTTGTTTCAGGTTACGGAGTGCCATTTGGTTACGGATCCTCGCACCAAAGAATCCCGTGGTTTTGCTTTTGTTACCATGGAAACCGTTGAGGGTGCTGAACGTTGTATTAAGTACTTGAACCGTTCTGTGCTTGAAGGTCGATTAGTCACTGTGGAAAAGGTATCAGTTTAATAATCTTATTTTGCTGTGGGTTGTGAGTGAATCATTTAGACTTTTTTTTTTTTTGAAAGTTCTCCTTCAGAAATGTTGCCTGATAAATTTTGGCAGCAGGTCTTGTATGTGTAGCTTCATCGAATTCACAACTTAAGGTCTAAACAGTTGAACCTACTCGAATCTGGACATGTGTTCTGCATCGACATTTGAAACTCATGGATTCAAATTTTAACTAATTTGCCAGGGGTTGTATGCTCTTCTTCCTATTCTTCATCAGTAGTAATATCGGATGTAGCTGTTTATCATATGTATGTATGTTAAATGTTGAAATATTTAGACACATTGCATCAGCTTTGCGGTCTGATCATGCTTATTCTATTGAATTTTTTAATTAATTGTTAACTTTAGATGGAATCTGCCAGACTCAAGTACTATAATCAATACATATCCCTTGATACACTAAAAATAGCCTTGCAGCCATGAATATCATTGACGAACAATCAAATCCCCAGCTATCTTCTTGTCATTATGCAATGTACTAGATAGCCTTGTGTCTTGTGCCAAAAACATCATAGTTCTTAGTAACTTGTCGATTGTTTTATTTACCATGGTTTTTATTGAGCATTTAAATGTAAAACATGCAGGCAAAAAGGAAACGTGGCAGAACTCCAACTCCTGGACGATATCATGGCTTGAAAGACAAGCGAGGTACATACTAAAATTGCCCTTGCACATACAAAAACTTGTTAGGATTCAGCTTTGGTCGTTGTATGGTTCCCAATTTGGACACTTCTGCACTTCATTTGCTGAAAAAACTTGAGGTCAGACCCAAACAAAAGGACACGGGAACCTTTAGTACTTGCTTGGGTCCGTTGCCTCATCCCCTTTCATTTGCTACAATTATAAGTCTGTGCGGACCCATATTCCACTGCAGCACATGCTACTGGGAGGTTGGAAATCTTTTGCTTTCCTTCCGGTCTTGTTATTTAGAAACCTCAGTAGTGTTTGTTTGCTCTTAGTCTTATCCACCTAGTTTGCTGAAGGTTGTTCAGTTGTATGCTCATCTCAGTTGTCTTATAGGACTGATTTGTTGTTTTATCACAAGCAAGCTTTCATGCCTTAAAATAGAATTCATATTATGATGTTTTCTTCGTCATACTGATCCTTGCAGGACAAGGTCGTAGGCGTTCTCGTAGCTACTCACCTCGCAGAAATCAAGATAGAGATCCTTCTTCAAAAGACCGGCGAGGAAGATCACGCTCCCCCTACGGTAGAGGAAGATCACGATCCCCATTCGACAGGAGGAGAGACCATCACTCCGACTCGCACAGGAGGCAAAGGGATCACCCCTTGTCTGCCGGCGGCAGTGGGTACCGCCCCAGATAAAGAGTGAATCTCTTCTATTGCAAGTATGATCCACCCTACTAACTACTTGTTCATTTAAACTTAAATATGGATTTGTGTGAAGCATTATATTATTGTTACTAGTCAAATTTTCAGGCCTCCTGAATTGTGATGTAACCTAACCTAACACCTTGTGTACTCATTAAAACGTTGCCCTGGCTCTTGCAGCTGTGAAGTGTTAAGAAATGCACGCGTCACTTTTGTGACAATGCCATATGTTGCATATTTAGTGGCCGAATACACCACTTAAAATTGTGCTAACTAACTAGAATATCCAGCGAATTTTGAAAACTCCCTTTGGATTGGTGGGTCAAAATCATTAGATTATAATATTAATATTATATATAAACCGGGGGTGGTTGACAATAATGGTTTAATTATAATTCTTTTTTACGTGTGTTTTTTGACTTGGATTAGTGGGTTTATATGTTGATTAAAATATTAAAATCATCTGTTCTAAACAAATTGATAAAACGGAAAGCTTTTCAGAATTTAAATAGGATTATTTTATGCCCAATTGGATGAAAATAATAGTATTTGTTAGGTAATATTCCAACTCATCACCAACCCATTGCATCAAAACTGTATGTTGAACATTCTGTTTTTTTTTTTTTTAATTATTACCATTGTGAGAGTTATTTCAGAGAGAAATATGATTGGAATGTGGTGTGACTTGTGAGGAGTCTATTATCATGTCATCCAATGATATATTTATGTTAATGATTATTAAAATCAAAAGGCCTAAAATTGAACTAAATTAGAATTGTTTACCCATAATATGAATGAGAATTTTTGAAACCAGGCTCAGCTAAATATGAAAAACCAACCCAAAACTGGCCTCATCTGCTTAGAACAAATTAGGACAGCCCCTCTAGATTTTGAAAATTGAACGTTGCATTGGATTTACAGTAGGTTTTGAAATGTAATACTAACAGATACTAGCTAATTGTATAATAAAGTTCAGAGAGAGAGAACAAGTGGGGGCCCACAGTTTGAATCCGAAAATGTGGAAGTGAGCGGGGAGGATGAGGAGGAGGGCGGGTCCGGGGGTGCGCTCCAGCTGCAACAAAAGAGAGAGAGAGAGAGAGAGAGAAAAGAGGGCGGACTTGAAAGGAAAATTAAAAAGAATGGAATTTAGAATTTAGTAAAATTGATTTATTTATATATTTAGAGAAGACTGTTTTGATATCTTTTTTCTACTGACTGCTTGCTTGCTTACCTATTTCATTTGCTTACTTTGCTGGGATAAGATCCGACAGCTGGGTCTCTGACACGTGTGCTTCTCTTTCCGGTTCCCGGTCACTCCCTTCCCCAGATTCTTCTCTTCTCTGGCTTCGCGCCTCCTTTGGCTTGACCTTGTCAACTCAAGTGTCAACCAACAATAATATCATTAAAATCACAACACTGCCCTCAGTCTTTCTAATTTCTAATTTCTAATTTCTTAGGATCCGTCCTTTAAGCGTTTTTTGTTGACTGTTTTTCAAAAAGAAAAATGAAAATGAAAATGAAAATGAAAACAGTGTTTTTGGTTTCAATTTCGAAATCTAAAAACGCGTCCGGTATCAAATGTTGCTTTTCAAAAGCCAATTGGAATCCTAAATCTTTGTTTTTATGAGTATCACAAGTCTCTCCACTTAATTTTGCTTACACAGTTGGCCAAAATAGACCCAACAGCTCTCTGCTTCTCTGTTCTCTATATCAATTTTCACCTTCATAGACGACAACAACATAGCAAGAAATTATATACTCTAAAATCAAGAGAAACTCCATCAAAAAATTTCCATTTCAAATACTTAATTAATTATAATATAATTCTCAATTGAAAATAAGATTGTTATTAATTGAATTTTCATAACAACAAGAGTATTGAAATTCATAGTTATATTTTTTTTTGAAATACCATTTATTAAAAGCTGGGAACCAGCAACAAACAAGCAAACACCAACCAAAACAACACAATACAAAAAGCAAAATTAGTGAAGAGGACGATGATGACCAACCGGCGAAGACGACGACGACGACGAGCAGGTGAAGACCACGACGACGACTGGCTAGCGAAGAAGACGATGATGACCAGCTGAAGAAGAGCATATCAGCGGCGAGCTGAGGAAGAAGAAGACTAGATCGGAGGAAGTGAGCTGGAGCTGATCAGCGGCGGCGGTGAGCAGAAGAAGAAGACCAGATCGGGAAGGGAGAAGATGATGCACGGTGAGGAAGAAAGAAGATGGAGATTAGGAAGAAAGAAGATATCTGGTGGATGAGAAAAAAAAATAAATATATATATATTGTATAATTTTTTTGAAAAACAAAAACAAGTTTTTTTTTGTTTTTCAAATATTTCACTTTTAACACTGTTTGTGTTTTTCAAATTTTTTTTGTTTTTCGAAAATAAAATGAAAAACGGTTAACGAACGCGAATTCGAAATCGTTTTTGAAAAACAAAAACAAAAACAAAAACACAGCCGCAGGACGGGACCTTAGCATCTCCAACCATGCATCCTAAATTTTAGTCAAACTTTAACTAAAAAAGCTATTTTAACTAACAACTTCTCATGAAGTCACTCTAATCGTGTTCTTTATTATAGCTAGTTATTAGTATTTTAATATTTTTAAATTTTTAAATTTAAAATATAAATAAATTTATTTTCTTTTAAATTGTATTTAAAATATAAATATTATATTCCAACGGTTATATTCTAACGATTATATTCCATGTGGATACGAGAAGACAATCTTCTTCGATTGAAAAGGTTGTAGGACCGTTGAACTTTCTTGCTTGTGGATTCGGTTTAAGCAGGAATTTGAGATGGTAATGTGGATTGGCTATGATAATGATTCGTAAATGCATGATCGTCGATTTCGACCTCTCCACGAAGAAGATTTGTATACGAATCGTATTCAGAATTCATAACTATTGAAATTAAAATAACAAAACAAATAAAACAACAAAATCAAGTAATAACAAATGATAAATAAAAAAAACAAAAACCATCACTATTTATAAAAGAAAAAAACAAAGGTTACCGTTTCAAACATATATAAAAATATTAAAAAAAATATTGCAACGTTTGAAATTTTCCATGAGTATGTAACGGTTGAAAACATGAAAACCATCGCTATTATATATATATATTTAAAAAAAAAGTTGACGTTGTCAAAGTGTCAAACCATCCCTTTAAAAATTAGCTAACAATTGCCTATAATCTTCAAACTTTTAACAAATAATAATACATAATTATATCATTTTTTTAATACCAAAATCAGTTTAAAAATATTAAAAGATTAGAAAAAAGAAGATAGGGAGCTCCCTACATTTGGAGAGCCACCAAGAGGCTCTCTAAAATAGAGAGTCATTTAGGGAACCCTTTGAAGTGTTTAAAATCCAAATTGACTCTCTATTTTAGCTAAGGAGGGGATTTAGGGAGTCCCTTGAAGATGCTTTAACAACTAAAGATTATGACACCATTGTTTCAGAATAAAAATAAATAAATGATGACACCATTAAATACTTATTATAAATTTCAACGGGCTTTTTTTTAGATTTTTTTTTAATCTTTTAAGACTTACAATTTACGTTTGTTGACAAAAAAAAATTATAATTCTTTTCTAGTTAAGAATAGTTTTGACTTTTGACCACCTTCTCATGTTTAAATTATCAAAAATATGATTTGTTTGCTTTGTCTTATAGTCGGTAACTCGATACTGTTCTCACCTTAGATTATCTCTTTCTTTGTAAACAATTAAATACTACTAGTATGATTTGGATAACTAATTCAGAAGAATGAAAAAAAATTCTCACTAATATATTTTTTTAAGAAGGTAAGTATTTGAGTTTTAATCATCGATACGAAAAGTAAAGCAAATTAATAAATTTTTTTGACAATATTTATTAAACAATGTTAATTATATATTCACATTTCATAGACCAATGTCCACAACGTCTAACATTTTCTTGGAAAGCCGCTGACGCACAGCTGGAGCTGAGCCGAGCCGAGCCAAGACAAGACAAAAAGGAGCGAAGAAAAGAGAGAGCCGGTAAAAAAGGTGTGAGTGTACGGCACATGACAGGTCCGTTTCGTTTTCTATTGGCAGTTGGTACGCATTTAGTGTGCTTCTCTCTCTCTCCCCCTTTCCCTCTCTCTCTCTCTCTCTCTCTTCAATTCTCTCAAATTTCAATATATAATCCATTTCCATTTCAATTTTTTCTCATATTTGTTTTATTTTTTTAATATTTTTTTTTAAAATTTCTACTGCTTCTTCAGTTTCATCATCGCTCATTCTCTCTGTGTCTCAAAAGCTGTGCATTTTCCGTTCCATGAATGATTTCTTCATCTTCCAAAAAAATCCATAACACACACACTTCCATAGTTCCATTCCACCATTCACTCACTTCTCCGGTTTAGATCCGATTCCTGACCCGAATTCCTCTCCCTGTACCCGGTTCACCGGTTCTCACTGACCTGTATTGATCCTCCATTTCGTGCTCTGTCGTACAGGTATTGCTGATTTTTAGTTTTTATTTTTTTTCAAATAAAAATATTACAGTGAATATCATTACAAGTTTTATATACTGAATTGAGCTACTCAAAGACTTTTAACTTTTTTTTTTGTATGTTTCTTTTGGTTTTGGTAATGTTGAATTGAGGCTGGATTATGATTTTAGAAGAATTTTTTGTAAATCCAGAAGTGATTTTTGTATCTTTAATGCAATACAACTCAATCATGTTTTCAATTTTCTATTTTTCAAATATTCATATTTAATATATATGATGAATTTGATTGGACATGACTTCTTGTATTCAACCAATATGGAGTTCAATAAAATTTTAAACTGTTCGTTTTTTAGATTTCGGATAGAGAAACTGAAATTATTATTATTATTGACAAAAATTTTGGATTTATTTAATTTACTCAAAAGTCTGAGAATTTTTTAAACAATGATTAAAATCCTTTATAATAATAATAATAATTATTATTGTTATTATTATTATTATTATTATTATTATTATTATTATTATTATAATTGTTGCTTGTTTTAACTTACTTTGTTTTACAGTAACAAAAATTAAGATTAGTGAGAAAAAAAAATTGAAGATCTTAGAGTGATTTTCACTTGACGATGTGTAATTTTCAAGTTCAGTGTGATGTCACTGTAACTTGTAACAAATAGCTTTTCTAATAATAATGAATGGGCAATTTTTTTATTTTTTTTATTTTTTAATCTGAATGAATCAATAGTGTAGTTTCACTTGACAGTGTTTAAATAATGAGTGAGTATATGACTTCAATATTCATTTATTGTGACCAATCTTGGTCCGTGATTCAGTGATTTGGATTCCTTCTTCGAGGCTCTCAATTCAATCCTTCGCATTTAACATTTCGTACAAATCTTCTTGGCAGTGTGTTGTCACTGATCACGAAATATAAGTTTCTGTTATCTCTATAAATGCATTTTTGTGAGAATTTTTAATTTTTAATTTTTTTTAATGACATGCTGTGCTATTTAATCTCTTCAGGTACATAAAGTTGGAAGCTTGGGATGTTAGATTTTAGTAATTTGAGCGAAATCCATAAATTAAGTAGCAATCACCCATTTGACTAGACTCTTATGGGTTTTTGTTTAGCAATTCAACTTTAAGAGATTTTGGGTACCTTTTATTTTCTCTTAATTGGGTTGTGTTTTTTAGTTACAAAGTTAGGAGGTTGAAGGAGATGTTGGAGCCTGTGTTGTGCTCTTCGCGAGGGATCCTATCAGCTTTTCGGGAGGAGAGTGGCGACGAGGAGCTCTCTGTTCTTCCTAGGCATACCAAAGTCATTGTTACTGGAAACAACAGAACCAAGTCTGTTTTGGTGGGTTTGCAAGGTGTGGTCAAGAAGGCTGTCGGTCTTGGCGGTTGGCATTGGCTGGTATATTAACTTTTTATTACTTTGTTACCTTGCTTTTACTGATTAATTATTGAATTACAAATTGTAGATGTCTCATGTCTCTAACTGTTTAGGTTGTTTAAGGTATAGTGTTTTCTCTAAATATATTCCTTTTAAAGTTGCATGGAGTGTGATGTGAGAAATGGGTTTGCTGTTCTCTTTTTTCAATTAAATTGGGTTCTTGCTCACAAAATGTCGATAGATCATAGCGTCTTTGATTTGAAGCTTTCGATAGTATAGAGCAAGACGTTTCCTTTGGCTGTCTAATTCTAAAATAGAGTCGTAGAATTTAAGCTCTCATCTTCAATGTACTCTAGCATCACTGTTAATTTTTCGTTTCCAATGTGTAAAACGTACAAACTGGTTTTGTTATGAAGATTTTTGTGGTCATACACTTCCAAGAAGTACTTGCCCACATGTGTCGTGTTGAATCAACAATTTAGGATTCTGATTGGTTATTGCCTTGTTTGTCATATTGTATTGAATGTAGTCTATCATTTAACTTATAAGTTAGAGACCAAAATGCCACTTGTGAATTTTGAGCTTATGTTTACGTTTAATATACTTCATTGATTTTTATTTTTATTTTTATTTTTCATGATTGTTTTGGTACTCTAGGTTTTGAAAAACGGAGTTGAAGTTAAGCTTCAAAGGAATGCTTTGAGTGTGCTGGAACATCCCACTGGGAATGAAGTTGATGAAGATCATGATTTCGACTCTAGCAGTGGCTCAGACATTGGCGAAAAGGATCACGATTTCTGTAAGTTAGTAGTATTTCATATATGATGAAATCACACTGCCTGTTTCTCACTATCAGATCCATTAAGATAGATAGTTGATGTTTTTCCTTGGGCAGCTAGTAGCATTGAGTTCCACAAACTGAGCAAGCCAAGAGTTCGGCAGACGAGGCCGTGGGTTTCATCCAACTCGGGAAAGGGGGCAAATCGTGGCAGTTACAGAGATGTTCAATCCATTATCCATACACCTCATCTGGTAAGAAATTTAAGGAAAGATATTGACACTCATGTATAGCTAGGTAGCATATTTTCGTGTGGACTATGCATCTCGTTTTTACACCTGAAACATAACCAAAACTTTCTTTTGAGAATAAAATTGTTTACCAATCTGGGTTCTTTTCATGCGAATCACTCGACTGCTGAATCGATCTGCATGGTAAATTTTTGTGTTGGTTGTTCAGAGGGTGAACTTAGGCAGATTGGGAACAAATGCGTTGCGGAGATACTGCAGACACTTCAATCTTGTGGGTCTTATTACTGAATTCTTCCTTCTAATTATTTTAAAACATATGAATAATTTCATGCAACTCATAATATGCAAATTCCAAATTGTGTAGGTGAACATCAATTCTGAATCATCGAGGGATCAATTGCTCACTTCTGTACAACGGCATTTTGCTTCTCAGGTCTCTCTCTCCATCTCATGAACCACTTTGAGTGTTTGTACACTCGCTTTGTATATTGATCAAATAATTAGAAAGTTATTAACCCGCATCCATCCTATTTTGGTACAGCAAAAACTGAGTGAGGTACTTGTGATTTCTGAGTTCATCAACGCCTCAGCAGCAGCAGCCAAGAAACGGAGAATGGTCGACACACATCACTGAGCTATTAATGTTCATCACCTGCCTTGTATAATAATCATATACATATCAACTCTCTAACATCTAGATCAGTTCTAATCATATCTCATGTCTGAGAACCGGTGGTTCTTCGGTATACAGAACCACCATTTCCCAGGATTCTAACTGTTAATTTCAAGTAGTTTTCACGTACTATTTCAAGTAGTTTATTCTGTAGATATATTAACTTACAAGGTGCCTAATAGAGGACAAAAAGAAATTTCCTCAACTTCATTTGCAAGTTTGCCTTTTTCAGTCTAATCTCAAAAGAAAAGATGGTTTAATTCTTTGACATATTTAATGATCGAATTACGATTTTATTTAATGGATGTACAGACGAAAACACAAGAGATAAAAGGGTAACTTAGGTAAACATGAAAAGATCTTTTTGGGTGTTTTGAAATCTTTTTGATACGTGTGGTGGCTCTGGTTGTGGCACTTATAGTTGGTGGGTGTCATTAAAATCAGCAAGAGCCAGTAGTTGAATTTAAACCAACCCAACTCTCTTCAATTATATTAAATATATGATGGTGATTGGTAGGAGTCGGAGAGAAGGGGGCCAGGCTGGCATTTGGTGTAAGGGATCTGTGAAACAGTGTGTGATGTGGACACGTGGATGTTAATGAAGTTAGTGGACGAAAATGCCTCCCCACAACCAATCAGTTTCAGCTTGTTTTTAAATTTCAAAATTGAGGAGGGACACTTTACAGTTTACACTGACACTGGTGTGTAATTTATGGCAAGGACTGTTACGTCAAATTGACGCATGACCATTTATTTTATTTTTTATTTTCTCTTATCGACCACGGCAAAGATTTTGTGTGAAAGAAACTTTGTTGCCTTCTCCATTTGAATTTTCGTTTTTTAATTACATATTTAAAGTATTTGTGAGAAAAAAAAAATGTTTTCGAACTTACAATTCTAGTAACAATGGGAATGATTTGTCATCGGATCAAGTTCATTTACATCGCATTTAATTGAGATTTTAATAACGGATATGCGAATGACTT
Source organism: Dipteronia sinensis (assembly GCA_033220585.1). Lineage (NCBI taxonomy): Eukaryota > Viridiplantae > Streptophyta > Magnoliopsida > Sapindales > Sapindaceae > Dipteronia > Dipteronia sinensis. The sequence goes on along the minus strand of CM065637.1, from coordinate 4,119,441 downwards.
AGTAAACCAATTTGAATTCCGTCGCATTCAATTGAGAATTTGAGATAATGATTTAAATATATAACTCTATTTTTAGTAATAGGTGTGAAAACATTTATTATTGAATCAACTTCGATCTTGCAATATTCAATTGGGATTCTAACAATGCAAATGCCTTTATTTATAGTTTAAACGGATATGACATAAATCTATAGGAGTATTTCCAATATTATTATGTATTTGAAGAAAATTAAATACTACATACGATAATTAAATAATGAAGTAGAAATAGAGTGGTGCTATTGGCACACACCCCTACTTAGGGGTCGCAACGAACCTAGTAGCAGCGGGTCAAGGTCGCCATAAACCCGAAACCCGATTTTTAATGCTTGCCCCAAACCCGACTTGTAACCCAGTCGGGTCAAAAATTTCATTCTCAAACTCGACCCGTTTGGGGCAGGGTTGCCCCAAACCCCGATCCGAATGACCTGTTTCAAAATATATATATATATATATTATTTTATCTTTTATATTTTTAATATATATATATATATATATATATATATTTTTTTTTTTACCTTTTATATTTTAAAAATATTATATATATATATATATATATATTACGGGTCAAACGGGACGGGATGTGGCAAAAAGGACCGCCCCATACCAGACCCGTGACCCGACCGGATCAAAAATTTCTGCCTCAAACCCGCCTCGTTACCCGTTTTTACTGCCCCAAACGGGTCGGGGCCCCGTGGGTTTGTGGCGGGTCTGGGATATTTGCCGCCTCTACCCCTACTGATCTATTCATGCTCTATTTTAAAATTTTTTGATTTAATTAAATAAAATTAAATGTTTTTATTAAATTTTTTGGTTTATTTCCAAAACTATCCATTTTACTTATTTTTCAAACTTAATACATACCATATATGATCTCTATATCTCTGATCTATGTATCTGTATACATCTCTCTCACCTCCATTGATTGAACTTTTTTTTCTTATTTTTTTTTTAGTTTTTTTTTCTTCTTATTTCATGATAGAAAAGAAAACATAATAAATAACATGGTACTTCAACACAATGACAGCTTGATATCATTCTAAAGAAAAAATAAACTTGAAACTTATTTCAAGAGAATGAATTGTTTCTAGATGCTTACTATCATTGTTAGACAATTCTTGCTTTATGTCATTCTCAGACAATTCTTCAAGATGTTTGATATCGTTATTCTTAGACAATTCTTCCATATTCTTGATATCGTTCTCAAACTCTTCCATAATATATTTATATGTATGTAAGAAATAGATTTTAGGGTTTAAAAGTTAAAATTTTTTTTTAAAAGAAACAAATTACCGAGGTTTTTTTTTTTTTTGGAAAAGAATGTGATATTTTAATATATTTACTTTATAGAAGATTTCTTTTCTAAATTGTATGTCTTTTAAGTAATTTTGATAAAGGAAAAAAAAAATTATATAATTAAAAAAGTGGTACATAAATAGACCGGTAGAGGGTGTGTCAATAACACCACTAGTAGAAAAAATCTCTTCAATGTATTTATCTAACTTGAAGTTAAAGAATATGGAGTTGAGTTTCTAATTCTAGAAACTCTCATAGAAATACTAACTATGATTTCTAACTTTTTTCCACCAATAATATTACACAACATTTAATGGTAAAATAAAAGAAGAGAGATAATAAAATAAACGTCGTAAGATGATCAAAGAGTAATGCTAGGACTTCCTAAATTTCTTCTCAAATGGTATTGACACGTGAGGTGTCAACATATTGTGAATTATGAGATTATGTAGTGAGTGATGTGATGTTGACACCTCACGTGCCAACACCTATTTGAGAATAAATTTGGAAAAAATTTAGAAATCCTAAGCATCACTCTTAGTCAAAAATGGATACATATTTGATTTAAAAATAAAATAGGAGAGACAGTGAAATAAATGTTTTAAGATGATTGGTCAAATGGAATACAAATTTGATTTTGGATAATTATATTGGAGATAGAATATGTATTTCTTAAATTTTTTTGACAAAGTAGATCCATATTCAGATATATATACTGATATATCACTGGTTAGAAACCCAAAAATACATATTTACATAGTAGATATTCTAACTTTATTAACATGTCATCAAAGTCTATGTGGAGGACTTATCACACCACCTTCCTCACAATCAATTTCTTTTGCTCGAGAAAATTCTGCATTAAAATCTCATTTAAACTGATAATCCTTTATTAAGAAACTAGCTTGAAAAGTCTGCTGAAGGCTACTTGATCAAGTGTCTTAATTTTGTATAACTAGTGGATGAGTCGGTCTATACGTGAAAACTAGGTCTGCTGCTCTCCCTACCATCTAGCGATATAGATTTGCTTTTGTACAACTGTGACCAGAGAATCGAACATGTTGGGCCTTTAACATGAGCGACTATTGTAAGGCCCAAATAAGCTCAATTTATTAGTCTATGTAATGCCCCGAGCACGTCATGGTATGGGGAATGATCTGTCTGTACACGTCTGTCATATAGTGATGATGCGACAATCAGACGATAACGTGATATGCCACATCGGCAAAAAGCAATGATGTGTCTACTTGTTTCGAATTTGGGCTGTTTTCCAATCACACAACCATACTAAATAGGCCCAGATTCCTTCATCCTCAAACGTTGTCCTAAGCACATCCCCGCACTTAATTTCTTGTTTTTTAAGCTATGACGTGTTCGGGCACGTAATGATATGGAGAATGATGTGTGTTAATGTCACTGTATTAGTGATGACGTGACAATCAATTGATGGCGTGATATGCCACGTCGATCAAAAGCAATGATGTGCCCAATCAATTTTGAGTTGGGGCAGTTTTCCATCTGAGTTCACCGAATCACACAACTATAGTATAGATATGACGCCGGTTCTGGTTTCGGTTCGAAACCGGCGGTTTTGGTTTCGGTTCCGGTTCCAGTCCGACGGTTCCGGTTCTTTGTTTTTTTTTTGTTTTTTAATAATATAAACCAATCCAAAATCTGACCCAATCACCCAACCCTAAATTCCCAACCCCTAATCAATTCAAAGTGGCTTCAAATATACACACAACACCACCACAAAGGCACAGACCCAAAATCACACACACACACACACCGGTGACTACAACACCAATCAAACCAGTCAAACTCAAAACACACACATCCACCAACCGGCGACCACCATCGGCCACCCCCAATCTCATCTCTTTCGTTCGATCCAAGCTACAAGAAGAAGAAAGACGAAAGAAGAAGAAACTGAGGAAGACGAAGAAAAAAGAAGAAAAAAGAAGATCTGAAGATGATGATCGATCCAAGGGTTACTGATGATGGTCGATCTGCCGAAAGAAGAAGATGGTGGACTGGTGGACTGGTGGACTGGTGCGGTGGTACTCTGTGTGTGTGTGTGAGAGAGAGAGAGGGGTGAGCCTGGTGAGGAGTGAGGACTGAAACGGTGAAGAACTGAAGAAGTGGTGAAATGATGACGAGTGATCTGATTTAAAAAAAAATTAAAAAAATTAAAAAAATTAAAAAAATTAAAAAAATTAAAAAAAATAAAAATAAAAATAAAGTTGGAACCGTCCGGTTCCTCAAAAATAAGAACTGGAACCGGAACCGGAACCGGAACCGCCCTGGTACCGGTTCCAGTTTTTCCTCGGCGGTTCCGGTTCGGTTCTCCTGTTCGAACCGAACCGGCGTCATGTCTACTATAGTAAAGAGGTGTATTCAATTTAGAATTTGTTGGAATATAAAAATTTTAAATGTCTAGGTGCATTTGTTTCAGGATTTGTAATTCAGGTATATTCAATTCGACTTTTAACAAATCCAAATAAATCTAGGTGTATTAAAATATTTATTAACTTTATAGATTTGAGATAAGTGATGGAATTGGATAGATTTTAAAATTAAACCAAATCCATTTTTAGAATGTCTCAAACTATTATACTATCAATAATCAAATATCATTATTTCAAAAAAATAATAATCAAATATCATGCTTCAAAACAAAAACAATCAAATTTTTTTTATCAAAGAAAATCATTAAAAATTCATATAATTCCATATAATTTTGTATAAAAGTCCAACAAACTCTATAGAGAATTCCTAATAAAGTAGAACTTCTATAATTAATCTTTTATAATAATCCTCTCTTTATTAATAAACAATCTCGGTTCCGATTCGGATAAGTGTAAAATATTAATAAACTCTTATATCGTAATAATTAATAATTTTTTTAAAAATCCAGTATAAAATTTAAGTTCTGATTATTATATAAATTAATAATTTTATAAAAGTATAAAATATATTATTTAAAATTTAAGAACTTAAAAAGTATTTTATTATGTTAGTTTACATAAGACCACTAATGTATTGCCGTACACTCTACACGCTGCCATCAATGAGGGCGTGTACGCAGAATTCAATACTCGCAAGCGGTGCGGTGAATAAAAATAATTCGGCCGATAACACAAACTTAAAAAAGAAAAAAGGAAAAAAAAAGGAAAAAGAGTCGTCTTTGTTCAGTGAAAAAGTCGTTATCGCAATACGAAACAAAGCATAATACGCACACACAACAAGTCGTTTCCACGACAAAAGAGAGAAGCCTTTTTAGGCCATTCTCTAGAGTCTCTAGTCTCTTCTCCAGAGAATAATAATAATAACAAAACTCTTTAATCACCGATAACGCATCCAAAAAATCCTCACTCACCTCTTTCTCTTTCACTTTTTTCCAGCTACATCAATACTTCAATTTCAATATTCTATCAACAATTTTTTTTTTTTTTTGTATATATATAACAGGTAATTTATTTATTTATTTTAATTATTTCTTGTTTGGTTTTGTATTGGATTCGAACTCTGGAACTGTATTGATCACTTCCTTTTCGCGATCATATGCATGCTTTTCTATTTTTGAAGTTGTGGAATTTGATGGTTTCAGTTGTAATATATTACTGTTTTTCTTAGTTGTTTGTTTTGTTTGATTTTGTTTGTGCTGTGTTTTTGTTAGGGTTTAATGCGTTGATATATTTTTTTTTTCTGTTTTTTGAGTTGGTGATTATCTTGATTATTTATTACTTTACCTGATTATTGATAAATATATGCTTATGCTAGTGTTTAGCCAATTGTGTGATTAATCCATTCTATTGATTGGGATTTGATGAGAAAAGAATACTATTGATAGGTGCTTGTGAGTTTGTGCTTGAGAGGTCGAATTACGATAATAGATGACTGTTTTAGAATTCTCTGCCCCTGCCTTATCATGATTTGTTTGGTGTTTGTTAGCTAAACTCATGCTTAGATGGTGGCTGTGGAGACAGATTTTTGATTAAGAAATAAACCGAATTTAGTGGTGAAGTAGAAGCGAATGCCACAAAAAAAATAGATGTGGATGTTGTAGTTGATTATGCAGGCCTAAATTTGGTCATTGTAGGGTTAAATAATGTATATTTGGTTTAACAGTTTTATCTAAGTTGTCCTATTGTAGTTTGTTCTCGACTCTCGTCTAATTATTTATGTGGAGATTTTTATTGGAAATTTGAGTTAACTGTATATCAGTTTTTTTTTTGTTTCAACAGAACGCAGGATATGATGCTTCAAGTGCTTATATATTTAGATGGGATTCGGAGATAAGTGAAAGGAAATGGGAGGTTGTTGCTGTTGTTCTTCAAAAGGAGTTGACGTAAATAGTACTCCTGCATACTATTATGTCAGTATAGTCTTTTTCCTTTACTCTTCGTTTTACCGTTAATCAATCTTGAATAGTATTTCTTTTAAATGGGTGTAACATAGCAAATTCTACTGCATATTTTTTTTTTGAAGCCAGTAGAATCTCAATATGTTATTTGGGCAATCTTTTCACTCTTAACATTACATGAGTTCAGTTGTTGTTGTGACTTTGGTGTTAGAAATCGTGTTGTCTTTTTTCTTTTGTTCTTTTCTGTGTGGTAGCTAATACACTATATATCTGACTTTCAACTTAATGGAACAAGAAGTTTCATTGGAAGATTGCAATAGTGTTTTTCTTAAAATGCCAACCACATGCTTTATAAAGTGCTATTACCATGAGGAAAGTTGATTCCAGAAAAGAGTTAAGTCCGTTGCTTTGTTTTTTAAAACAGAATTTGTCCAAAGTTTTGACTTCATATTTTGTAAATGGCACAGCATTTGTTTTTTATTTTATTTTGATGTTGGATGATATACTTGTAAACAATTTTGGTGCTTGTCACTCGTTATTTTGTTAAATTCGAAATTTTCATTTCTTTTCAGACGTTGAATCTGACTCCTAATTTTTTGTTGCTTTCAATAATGAACTTTTATTGTTCTTTTAATCTGAAATTTGAGTAGGAAGAGGCAATTAGCATAGACTCTAATGGCAGGGAAAGGCAATTTAATACAACATCATATCCATTGTTTTCTTTTTGTGTAATTTTTTTGGGTGGAAATTCACACTTCCTGCAGTATCCAAGAGCATCAGAAGAGCAAGTGCCCTTATCATCTAACCAAGGTGCTGCCTCTGCACACTCCACAGGGCTCCTGGTTGATACTAATCTAGATACATCAGTCCCTGATGCTTATAGACCACCTCCTGCACCGATACCATTTGATGTAGGTTTAGGGAGTCCTCAAACTCCACCAGTGGCTCAAGAAATTCGCAGCAGTAAGAGTGATCAACCAGTACGAACGACTCCTGATTCTGTTCAAGATACAGTTGGGGATAATACTCAAGAAACATCAGCCAAGTGTGAAGAGCTGAAGGAATCAGAATGCATATCAAAAACCAATTTTGAAGTTGAATCAACAAAGGAGCTGGAAGTTGAGCTTTCAAAATCAACTGCGCTTGTTATCTCAGCAGTGGAGGAAGATGTTTGTCCTACCTGTCTGGAAGGTAGTGTTCTTTCTGTAACTCTTTCATATCTTGCAACTTGTAGACACTTTATGGTAGTTGACACTAGCCCTGAAACCTTCTCTGCAGAGTATGATTATGAGAACCCGAAAATTATCACAAAATGCGAGCATCACTTTCATCTTTCTTGCATTTTTGAATGGATGGAAAGAAGTGACACTTGTCCTGTCTGCAATCAGGTTTGTCTGAAAATTTTCATGTCTTTTGATTGGGTAAGAATAATTTTCCATTAACATGACAGTTAAATGAGATTTTCCCTCCTTATGATGCAGGAAATGATATTCGACCCTCCATTCGATTAGACTATATCCAGTGAATCCTGCAGAGTTCAACTTCTTGGTTATTTGAAATTGGGTTTAAGAATTTAAGGTTACAAATGCATGAAAGCGTTTTTCTTTTCTTCTTTCTTCCTTCACTGTTTACAGTTCCAAGCTACTGCTGTAGTTTGGTTCTCGTTTATTTTTTGGGTTTATACTGCTTTTCTGGTTTCACTTCTCGTTAACTTAGAAATTTTGTATAGGAAAGAGTCAGCCCATTTCAACTGCATAGAGAAATTTTCAAATGCCATTTCTGTTTGTCTAGTTTTTTTATTGCCTATACATGTGTCCTTTTACGAACTACCAGCATATTGTTCATGGTAATTCAAATGGCGCGAGTTGCGTTAGATTGAATGCCTAAAGAGCCGGTTAGTTACTCAAAACAAACTAGTAGGTAAACTTTTTCTCCGATACCATTACCATTACGTAATAGTATCCACTTCTCTGATTTTGCAATTCTTGAATCATATCAGTCATTGATTATGTTTTTCTTTAAATTGGTTTTGTGAATGAAATGTGATTACAGTTGTTCTATTTTGTGCAGTTTACTCCTCACATCATCGTTTGTGAATTGAGGAGTTTTATTTTATACATGGTTCTTGTAAATAATAGTCTGATATTCACATTAATATTTGATATATTTTGTCGACTTGAAAGCGAAATCCATCCTTTTCTATTGTAAACTTCTCATTTAATTCTTGCTCCTCTCAATAATATTCAAGGGGTTTTCATTTAGAACTTACCAACACCAGTAGTACTTATATATATATATATATATATATATATATATATGTGTGTGTGTGTGTGTGTATATTAACATGGAGACTGAGTTAGGGGTCTACAAGGATCGGACATAGACTAATACATTATTCATAGGATCTTTTCATAATCTACTTGGCATGCATATCAGTTGCACAATAGATATGAGCAATCTACGGTATCGAATTAAACTTTATTAAAGAAACCAACACTTTACCAGAGCTCAGATAGTCTGATTATTTATTCCAAAATTTATCAAAACAGATCTTCTTTGCACCCATTCCATTTAATTGTTTGATTAAAAAGATTTTTTTAAATTTAAAAAAAATGGTTTTTTTATCTTTTAATTGCTGGTGCAATCTACTTTCAATGTGAATAATGACACGACCTGCAATAAAAATCTGGTGAATGAGTTGTCATTAATTAGAATTAAGTTGTTTAAACTTAATTAAATGGCAATTATTTGAAGAAAAAAAAAATGAATTGAAAATTAAGTGCAGTGTATCTATAACAGTACTAAATGAATATACATTGTCCACAATTAGACAATTAGTATCTCACACAATAAAATCTTATTCTCAAATAAATATATTTAGTATTTAGTATTTAGTATTTAGTATTTTTGTTGTTCTTAATGCATAGTCACGTTTTTTTTTGTCCGAATGAATATTTTTAAGGACATTTCTTTGCCACGTTGGAAGATTTTCAAAAATTATTATTATTATTATTATTATTATACTGAGATTAAAATAAGAATCAGGCTAGAACAACTTAAAATTGTGACTTAAAAGTTTGACTTTAACATCTCAACCACCCATGTATTTTCAATCCAAGAGTTATAAATGCATTCAAATCTCAACCATTGGATTAAGAGCACATGAGTGGTTGAGATGTTGAAGTCAAACTCTTAAGTCATAATTTTAAGTCGTTCTAGTCTGACCTTTAAAATAAATAATAGAATTTTTTTCAAAATTTTTTGAATATTTTCATAAATTAACTAGTATTTATATGTAAACAACTATCTTTCAAAAAAATTTCTTATTTAATAAATACAAAGTATTTTGAGATATCTTATGAAAGTTACTATCCAATCGGTGTTTATGAAAAGTTATATGGAAAGTTATCCCGGAAATTCCCAATTATTTTTATACTAAAACAAATCCATCATATGATTAATGATAAATTTGTCCCTCAACTTTAAACATGTGGTAAAAAAGTTAAAACAACGGCATAAAAAGATAAATTTCATAAAAATATTATTATCTAAGATATAATGTTATATCTGAGCTATATTTATAAAAATTATCCGATCTGTATAATATTATCCGAGCTGTGTTTATACTTAAAAAAAAAAAAAAAAATCTACCATGTATTTATGAACATTATCCAGGCTGTGCTTATACTAGAAAAAGAAAAAAAAAATCCACCATATGATTATTTATAGATTTGTCTTTTAACTTTACACCTAGAATAAAAAGAGTAAAAAAACAACCTCTTTAAAAAGATAAAAATTATAAAATATAAAATTTCCTCCGTAAGGTATTGGCTTTTTCCTAGAAAAAAAAATTTATCTGTTCTTGTATTTAATTAATACAGTTAGTTATTATTATCATTTTATAGTTATAAACTTGTAATATCAATTAGTACGAGACTAGATTGATTTCACACTCACATTAAAATCTCCAAAAACTCAATCTGAGCTGTCCTAACACCACCCTTGTCTCTTTTGTCTGTATTTCTAAGTAGTAACCCAAATAGATCAGTTTTTTTTTTCGCGGCTTTTCAGAAAAAAGTAAGAAAATCAAGACCCAGAAGAAATAATGAGGTAAAAATATTTGAAAAAAAAAAAGAAAAAAAAGCAAACTTGGCAAGGTTGCCCACTGTTTACGCTCATAAACATCTTACCATATATTTCTGGATTTTGTATATAGTAGTTGTTGTTTCTATAGCTGCTCTTTTTTTGATTTTTTTTTATTATATTTTTTGTAGATATATATACATGTTTGTGTGTGTAAATCTGTATATAGAACAGCAAATAGAGAAAATTACCGAGAGAGAGAGAGAGAGAGAGAGAGAGAGAGATAGAGAATCATTTTTGGGTTGAGGGTTTTTTGTTTGATTAAGCAATTGAAAGTTCAATGGCAGGGTGGTCGAATTTGGAAAATGGGTCTGCTTTAGATGGTGAGAAGATTGTTGATAATTCTCAGACTGAGGATTGTTGTCTGGATATTGATTATAGTGAGAATGGTGTTGATAGTTCTCAGACGATGGATTGTTGTCTAGATATTGATCATAGTGAGAATGGTGTTGATAGTTCTCAGACTATGGATTGTTGTCTAGATATTGATCAGAGTGAGGAAAGTGGCTTTGATGATTCTGATGCTGCTTATGAGGTTAAACTGAAATGCCTGTTTGATCAGGTTCTTTCGGTTTTCCTGAATGAGGTTACTGGTAGGGGTTGCATGAGGCCTGTGCCTCCAAAGCTGGGTGATGGGCCGGAGTTGGATTTGTTTAAGCTGTTTTGGGTTGTGAGAGAGAGAGGTGGTTTTGGTATTGTGTCAGAGAATGGTTTGTGGTCCTTTGTGGTGAAGGATTTGGGGTTGGATCGATGTGTTTCAGGATCGGTGAAGTTGATATATCTGAAGTACTTAAGTGAATTGGAAGAAGGGTTAATGGGAAATGGTAGTAAAAGTTTGGGGAATGGGGAGTCTGATTGTGGTGGGAATTTTGGTTTTTGGTCGTTGGAGGTAGTGAAGGATTTTAGAGGGTTGTTAGATACATGGCCATATCAGAAGCTCAAAAATGATAAACTTGCACTATTGGAATGCAAGGAGAATGAAGGATGTGTTGATATGGATCTTGTAACGAGTGGATTAGATTTTTCGGACACCAAAAATAGGCATGCAATAGAGCATGTTGGTGGGAAAAGGTGTAGGGATGATGATGAAAAGTTGTGCGGTAGTGATTCAAGTGCTTCTCTTAAGAGAAAGCGAGAATCTTTGTCAGGAATGTTGAACTGGGTGACCCGGATTGCAATATGTCCTCATGATCTGTCAATTAGGGGAGCTAAGGAGCCATCAGGGAAGGATCTCCGGATGCAGGCAATCAGGGCACGAGATGCATTGCTGCGAAAAAGGCCTGTGGATTCAAACATTGGACAGTCGACCTTGCAGGTATAATTCATACCTTCTAGTGTTCTTTTGACACGTTAATCCTAATGATTTGTGGTTGATTTATTTGATATTATATGTTTTCCGAGGTGGTAGATCCTAGGAACAATTTGAGTTTGAAGCCTTGTGTAGGAAGGCATTGTATTGTGTTTATTTCACTTTCTCGTAGATTTTTCGTTACTCGAATTGCATGAAAATAAGATTTAACCTGCCTGCATTGCATATATAGAAATCGTTGGGTTTCAAAAATGGGAAGATACTTACTAGTCCATTTATATAACTGAGCGAGAAAATCGGAGCTATTTAATAAGAGAACTTTATAAATGATAGCATATGTCCTGAAGATGAGATTCAATGTTGGTTGCTTGTTTTTCCGACATAATTAATGCCGTGATCTTAATGACGTTAATGATTGGATGTCATTATTCTGTTTTAGATGCCTTGAAATTGATACCTCATAGAGAAATTTATCCTTTAGCATAATGTGCTAGTTCAGATATGAAACCTCACTTGTCCTGTTTCCGATCACTATCTGAACCATTACAAGGCATTTTGACTTTACTAGAGAATAACTCAGCTAGGTTGTTACCATTTTTAAGAACAGAAAAGACTCATTCTCATTTTGTTAAAAAAACTGGTGTAATAAACCCTTATTTCTAAGTTGAATCGTGTAAGGTCTATAAATGGAATTGCAGTGATATATGAGAGGGTAGTGATACAGTATATCATGGCACACATGACCGTAAAATTCACTTATGTCCTGTCCATCACTGCCTTAACTATCCTTGACTTAGCGTAGAGTGTTCTGAATTGCATTATAACGATAAATTCTTAAAAAATGTAATCATCAATAGTAGATAATTTTAGACCAATAAGTGACAGACTCATAACATTTCAAAAAACAATAATTAAGCTACATAACTCTTGTGGCAACATGTCAGTGTTCTTTATAATCAACATCTCTTATAGTGTAACTAGATGGTCCGGGTGCAAAGCATAAGCACAAAGCATGTTGAACGAAGTCAGAAACTTGTTATGAAGCTCTAGGGAAAATAATTTTTGTTAGATTAAGTCATAATATACAAGAGCTGATGATATAACCCAAGTCTGATGCGAATCTGAATTATTTACTGGAATAATCTGTTTAGTCCTTTGTTTATGTGAATTGTTAATGTCCTTGTTGCCTTTACTCATTTGTTGTTCGGGAACATACTTATAAGTTTTTAGTAGGTTTATTTTGTGTGAACTTATGTAATATTTATCTCTCCTAAAAATAAAATTTAATCCCTTTTATTGGGAAGTAGTCTGTATTCACTATTTTACTTAACCCTACTTGTTTGTATATATGTAATAAATTACTTGCCAGTTTTGTAATAGATCAAGGTTTCTACTTGCAGAAAAATCAAAAGCTGCAATTTTCCATGTATGATGATGGCATTAAAGATCATCGTAACCAGTCTACAGAGAGAACAAGATGCAGTGGAAGAAGGCTTACGAAAACTCGTTTGCACTCTTGTTGCAATTCATGTTCAGCCACTGAAAGTAAACCGACAAGTCCTTGCAAGACAGAGTTGGAGAATGTCCCAAAGGAGAAAAAACCTGTGACTGCTGTTTCATCGGCCAGAAATAAAACAGTTTTTGCTCCTTGGAATAGACCCCTTGAAAAGAATGTTCGTGTGGGCCCTCTCTTTCAAGCTAGCGTCCCTGAATGGACTGGAGTAGTTGTTGAGAGTGACTCTAAGTGGCTAGGCACACGCGTATGGCCCTTGGTAAACAAGGAACAAAATTCCTTGATTGAAAGAGATTTCATCGGGAGGGGAAGACCAGATTCATGTGGCTGTCAGTTTCCAGGTTCACACGTTTGTGTTCGGTTTCACATTACTAGTAAGAGGATGAAATTGAAGCGTGAGCTGGGTTCAGCTTTCTTTTCTTGGAAATTTAATGATATGGGCGAGGAAGTGGCACTTCGGTGGACAGTCGAAGAAGAGAAATTGTTCAAGGAGATTGCAAAATCCAATCCTGAATCTTCGTCCTTCATAAAAAGAAAAAAAAATTCGGATGCACCCACCTGGGACAGTTTATCTAAAATCTTCCGTGGGAAGAAAAGGAAAGATTTAATACAATATTATTTCAACGTCTTCCTTATCTACCGCAGACGCTATCAGAACCGTGTGACTCCATCAAACATCGACAGTGATGGTGAAGGAGCAGATTTTGGATCTTTCGGTGAAAGCTTTGGGCTGGATGCAGTAACGGTACCTGTTTCCGAATTATGTAGTCAAAATCGACAATTGACTGGTTTTGAACAGACAGTCAAGAGTTTGAAAAACTAGAATCCTATAGGTTTCAATTTTTCATGTTAGCAATGTAACTCTAGGAAGCCATATGCTATATGACCAATGACCCCTCTGTAAACTTTGTTTTTGAATGAAGAATTTTGGGAGAGGGAAGATAATAGTTAATACATATATAGTTCTTAGAGTTGAAGTTGTTTGTTTTTATTTCTTTTCAAGATTTGCATAGTCTCTTGGCCAGGTTTTAGATTCATTATCATGTTTATTTCCTCTCTCTTTCTCTCTTAAAACTCATGTGCTTGTTTTAAACTCTTGAATCTTAAACTCTTGAATCTTTTCAGACATAAGAGTAGATGCTTGGTCCCGAATAGATTCTACGAATTGTTCTCTTGTTTAGACGGTCTTGATGTGAGTTTTATTCTTCTGACGAATTCTTTATACATAAAATAGATTTTTGTATGCAAAGAATCGATTTTATATTTAAAGAAAATTGTATTTTAAGACAAAAATCTGTATCAGAACGTCGCAGACCATATGATATAAGTTCGGGGGCGGGTGTAAGAGAGGGCGCATACCATATGGGTATAGGTTCAGGGGCGGGTGTAAAAGAGAGCTGCCTTGGGCTGTAGCCGGACAGCCGTCTAGAAATAAAAAATCAATATGTAAATGGTTGATTACATAAATATCCCATGAGGTTTGACAATATTATATAAATGTGACATTTGTGTCTAAATTTAATGAAATATAAATATTCTATTATTCAAAGTAATATATAAAAATACATTTGATATTATGGTTTCTAATATTATAGAATTAATTTATTTGCAAGTTTAAATAATTTTTTTTAACTACAAGTTTAAATAATTTTTTATACATAAATTTCATAATGTATTTCATATTCTTGAAGTAATTCGTTATTGAATTGTTGTCATCTTATTATTAAAAAAATAAATAAGTACTTCATCAAGAATTATATTTTTAATCAATGGCTCGCATATGTTGCATCGACTTTATTATATTTGTGTGCAATGCGGAAGAAAATCATAAGTTTAATGTAAGAGTTAGTGAACCATTAATTAAACATATTATAATATATTGACTAAATAAAAGTATGTAAATTTATATATATATATATATATAATAAATTAGTTCCGACAGCAAATATTTTCTGGATTCGGCTCTGTGACCTCATACAACCAAACTCTAGACTTGTCTACCTTGTTCTTTGTTCTCACATTTTCTCTTCATTGGTTGTAATAAATGTTACTTTCCCTTCACGGTATGATATTGTTTCAAAACAAGCAAGCTCCAGATTCCATAGCAGGACTCAAAATGATCTCAAATATGTAGAAAAATTCTTGCCAAAGACCAAGGAAATGAAGTGTGTTGGAATTTATATCTATTTTGTTTTTGGTAGAAGAAGTCTTATGGAAGAAATACAAATAAAGATTGCGTGTTGGAGTGAGTTGAGTTCGGTTATAAAAGAGCTCTCTCTGGCCAGCCGTCTTTAGAAAAAAAAATTGTAAAATTATAAATTTTGTTTTCTAAAACTAATTTGTTATGTTTTGTAACATTATAAAATCAATTAGATATAATTTTACTTCTGAGATTTAGGGTTTACTTTGACATAATTTAACGTCCAAGGATTAGGGCATTGCAGGACATAATTTTATGTCTGGATTCGAGGATTTGCACGTGCTGAACTCCTACCTTATCAAGAAATGAATAAAAATTACGGTGTGAAAATGTTTTAGGTGGAGGCAGGATGATAGGCAAGAAAGAGATATAGAATATGAGATGAATAATACTCTATTTACAAAGCTAAATGTGGAATCTTGCTGACTTGTTCCTCCAACCAATTTTTTTTTTTTTTTTTTTTAATTTACTACAAGGGATTTTAACTTCTACTGCCCCATATTTTTAGGTATTTGCATGGTTTCTCATGTCATATCCTAAAGGAAATTTTTGTCTTATACATAAACATGTAAACATTATTGGTGTTACATCATATTATTACAATTTTATATAATAACAATAATCAAATAAGAGAATGAAAGTTTAGTTATGGTCCAACCTCAAGTGGGGTCTAAACAAGTATAATTGTTAGGTTGATATTGACAAGGAATTCATCAAAAATCCTAAAATAAACCTTACTACTGGTCAACAAAATAATTTTGAATTCACAAATAGTATTTTAAATTGATGAAAATAATCTATTTAGATAACCTTTATTAATAATGAGTATTAGCTAATTCAGCTCGGTAGGGATTTTTTGTGATTGTATATATATATATGAAAAAAAAAGAATAGAATTGAATCTAAATGCAAGTATAAGTGTTTACTTCACGTTTTTTTTTTACTTTTTATAATGAACTTAAGATATATTAAATTCGGAGGATAATAGGATACGTAACCACTTTCCTTTCATATAAATTTTTCTTCGTTATTTTTCTTTCTAGTGATGGTTGATTATAATGTTAAGAAAAATAAACACATTGCTTATATATGAATTGTCAATTCTCATTAAAATATCAACGCCTCTTCTGTTTTCTTATTTATTTTTTCTTGGGTAATAATCATTTTGCACCCTATAGTTTATCTTATTATCCACTTTCCCCCCTCTAATTTTAATATCCTCCACATTTCCCACTCTCATGCACAAATGCAATCCAATCTCAACATATAAATATAGGTACACATGGGGGAAAGTGAAGAATGTTGCAACTAGAGGGGAAAAATGGAAAACAGGGCAAACTACAGGGCAAAAATTTATTATTTTCCTTTTTTCTTTTATTTTCTAAATTAACACTCGCACCTAACAAATTTTCCTTCAAAAAAATTCAGTCACACAACATTTAAAATAACTTTACACATAGATACAAAGTACACAAAAAGAGATTATTTCTCCCTTCAAACAGAACTTTTATTATTTTATTATTTGTCAATAAACATATTCTATATTTCTAACTTATTAAAATCGTAAGAATAAATGTAAAAAGATCTCTTTTGAATAGATATTCTGAATAATATCAATTCGAACCATAATCGTAGTGTTTGATCAACTTGTTACCGGCGGAACACTGAACTTGCCCGGTATCAGCCCTAGAATAAAAAAATCTTACCGGGAAATAATTACAAAAACACCACATAGCAAAATTTCAATTATTAACAGAAGGAGCTTAAAGAAGTAAAGATTTATAAAATTTACTTGTAATGGTAAATCAAAACAATAGAAATTACCTGCTACAGTCGTCTAGCATGTGAGTACACACACATATATATAGTCCTCATTTTACTCATTGATGTCTGAACCTACTTTTACTCTCTGTTTCTGAAAAAAAAAGTTGTTATATCTCTCTTTATCTGTCACCAGACCCCCACAAAAATAAAACAAAAAAAAAACCCCAAAAAAATTACAAGCAAAAAATGTCTTCTCCAAGCAAACGCCGGGAGATGGATTTGATGAAGCTGTAAAAATTTTGACTTTTGAATTTTTTTGGGATTTTTTTAGTTTTTTTTTTCTTTCTTTATCTGGGTTTGTGTTTTTATATTGTATGATTTTGATTTTCTATTGTTTTTGTGGGCTTGATTGAGTTAATTAGGATGATGAGTGACTATAAGGTGGAAATGATCAATGATAGCATGCAAGAGTTCTACGTGGAATTCAATGGACCAAAAGAGAGTAAAATCATCAACACCCTTTTATGTTTTTTATTTTGATTTTATTTTAACGCTTACTATGATCTATTTGTGTAATTGAACTCTCTTTGATGTTCTCTTTATGGGTTTTTTTTTCTTGTTTTTTTGAGTCGATTGTTTTAGTAACTGTGTCAATATATTCACTCTGTGTGGATGCATAAAGTTATTGAATTTCTGGTGATTATTTGTCTCTTAATGTTGAATTAAAGTCCTTTTGTGAACAATAATCTGGTGTTGGTTGTTTTATTGAATCACTTTTTGACTATTGTTGTTTGGCTGTTTGTTGCCTTTTCTTTTTAGTTTCAGTTTATATTCTCTTAAATCATTTCTACCAAATGAGCTGCAAATTTGTTGTTCACTGGTTTTCTTCATTGATGATTAAATTTATTGCTAAAATATATTTTTAGGTGGTTTTAGTTTGGAGCAAAAAGATTTATTTATTTATTTTTATGTGGGAATGTGGCAGGTCCTTATCAGGGAGGTGTGTGGAAGATAAGGGTTGAGCTTCCAGATGCTTATCCTTATAAATCTCCATCTATTGGCTTTGTCAACAAGATTTATCACCCGAATGTTGATGAGATGTGAGTTTCTGATCCTGTACTTCCACTGGTTCGACTTGTTTAAACGATGAGTGTACTCTTATAGGATACAAGTTGAATAAGTTGGTTTGTTGCCTTATTTGGAATTTCAGGTCAGGTTCAGTTTGTTTAGATGTTATCAATCAGACTTGGAGCCCCATGTTCGGTAAACTTACGTCGTTATCATCTTCTACACATACAATTTAGACTACTGCTTGCTAGTCAATTAGTGCTGTTACGATCAGAAGTTGGCGATCAATTATCTTTTCTTTTGTTTAAATTTCTTTGCAGATCTGGTTAATGTGTTCGAACTGTTTCTTCCTCAACTTCTCTTGTACCCGAACCCATCTGATCCATTGAATGGAGAAGCTTCTGCTCTAATGTTCCGTGATCGTACTGCTTATGAACAAAGAGTGAAAGGTAAATTCCTTCTTAATCATCTATACTATAATTACTTATTTATTGTCTTGTTATAGCACCTAATTGAATTTAGATACTTTGTCAGTATTTCTTTCCTTTTACAGCTACTTCATATTGGAGTTTGGTCACAATGCATCATAAGAATTTTATTTATTAACAAGACACAATATGACAGAATATATAAAATGCCCTCGGAGATCAATTGGACAGTTTATATTGATTTGCAGCCAACTGAGGCATTAAAACTTAAAATTTACCTTCTCCGTTCCATTTGATGGGGTTACCTTACCTGGATATGCGCATTGAGGAGACACGTGACTTCCTATTAATTTTCTCAAGCTAGAATCGGAAACTTTATCCATTCTCTTTTCACTTGTACTTTAATAAAGATTGGATGCAAAGTAAATGGTAATCTTCTAGTTTGACATGATCTATTTCCGCAACTTCTACACCTGCTTTCCTATCTTGAAAAGAAATAAAAAAGCAAAAAATGAAGATTCTTCCTTTGTGATTGAGCAATAAATGTTGGCTCAAAAGCTACATACACATGCAGTGAGAAGAATAGTGAGGATGAAACACATTAAGCAAATATATCAATTGAGGGCATGGTTGTATGCAGTCATGTAAAAGATGGAACTTTTGTGCATCTAAACCTATAATGCGGTAGAAAATCAATTTCTTTGCTGCTTTTATTGCTGCTTGTACTTTGCATAGAGTTTCATTAAAAAATTTACTTGCTCAAGGTATTGTTTAGTTGTTGTGATATTTGTTCAAGAAGGTGGTATTGTGTGACATATAGTATGAGACTAGGAGACACAGCAGTGGTAAAGATGGTCTAAAAAGTGTCGATTCAATATGGATTATGTTTGTTCTAGCCATGAGGTTATACCAAAGGTATGGAGATTAATGTAAAACACAAAGGAGATTGTACCATCAAACAAATTGGAGGATTCAGTGAGCCTCAAAGGGAAGACATTGTTATGGTCTCTGCCACAAACATGATCGCCATTGTCCCTTGGCAGTGGCAGTTCGTTTTCTCTTCGGCCACAAATATTGGTACTGAGATTCGTAGTGTGTATAATAGTTTAAAAGGTTTTTCCTTATCTGTTAAAGAGTGTATGTGTATTTTGTATTGAAAGAGGTTAAATGAGGTAGGTTCAAGTTAACATTAGTTTGTACTTTATGTCACCTGAAGTATGTTTACACAGATTGCTATGGTCTATTTGACACCTGAGCCATTATTTTTAGCTTTGGTTAAGTTATTTATATCCGTCTACACGTGTTTGATTTTCCAGAGTATTGTGAGAAATACGCCAAGCCAGAAGATATTGGAGGGGTGACAGAGGAAAATTCAAGTGATGAGGAGCTGAGTGAAGATGAATATCACTCCAGTGATGAGGCAGTTGCTGGCCAAGCTGATCCTTAGGTGCAAAAAAAATAAAAATGCAACCAATAATTGTATGTCTGTCTGTCTATCTGTACATTATTTCAGCTCCTGGAAAAAATGGAACCTGTGAAAACTGAAGGCTGCTTCTGGGAAAATTCCTGCTGCTCCTTCTGTCTTTTTTTTTCCATGGATGTGTAAATTATTCCACTGTATGTGCCTTAAATGTTTCAAATATTCATTTGCTGTTGGGACTTAAACCTGGCTGCTTATGCATGATAATTGTGTGAATGCATTGACAAATCTTTCTATTCTTAATTGTTTGAATGAATTGACTAGTGCCCACCCACCATTTGCTCAATCATTGAAGAACTCATCAACTGTTGTCTTGGTGCATGAGTGTGACTTGGACATGTACATTTGTTTTTTACTTAGGTGTCATGTCAGGAAAAAATCATTTTTCAATCAGAATGGAAACAGAGGGCCTTAAGCCCTTAATTTTACTTTTCCCTCTTGAAGATAAACATTATAGGAGTCGATGATTTAAGTTGAACCAAATACTTGAAAGTTTAGCTAAATCTTTTACCGAGTCTGGGTAACTTGTTTGACCTGTAACCTCTTTTGTGATACTACATATAGAAACAACATGAAAACAACAACAGACAAGCCCTTATAGCTCAGTGGTAGAGCGTCAGTCTTGTAAACTGAAGGTCCGTAGTTCGATCCTGCGTGAGGGCAATATTTTTTTCTCAATTTTCAAATTCTTTTAAACATTTATGAGTTCTAACTTCTAACAATAATCATATATTACAGAGGTGATGACAATTATGGTCCAGGTCCCTCTTTCACATCCCAGCTAGATTCTTCACTTTCATTTCGAGTGTCATCTTTTGGTTGGTTCAACCTTTTCAAGAGCTTGAAGTAATATACGATTTTGATCAATTATTTGTTATTTGTACTTAGATCCCAAATATGTATTTTGATTGCAATATTTTTGATATTATTTATATTTTAAGTAGATCAATAGATATTTCCGATATTTTGAGTATACTAGCTATACTTCTTATATTGATAATTTCACATAAACCTATATTTAGGTCTCAGCATAAAAAGAAAATTAGCTTAGTTAGGACAACCTTGATTACGCATCATCTTCTGTTTGGTAGCCAATTAATTAAATTGCTTAATTAATTCATAATTTTTTTAAGGTAATCGATCCATAATTCAAAGTTCAAACCACACTAATTATAGTTGCATTTTCCACCTTAACCTTATTGAAATTTTATTCAATGTTGATGAAAATAACACAATTGAGAAGCTCTGCTTCCCTCAACCAAATCTGCAAAACTGATCTGGGTATCAATCTGCTGACCACATAATCAATGAACAATGTGAAGATAAAAAAATATATATATACACTAATATCAACACGAATGTAAATGTTTGAACTTCCAATTATAAGTATTGCAAGTTAGATATATATACTAGCTCGGTACTGCAAATTTTGCATGACAATGGATGTCAGCCTGCAATCTTTAGCACGCCTACTTCAATCCTGCAACACCCACCACTCCATTCACCATGGAAAACAGCTCCACCTCCTCTTCCTCAAAAAGGGTTTCGTTTATTCCACTCTCTCAATAGCAAACCGCCTTCTACAGATGTACATGCGCTGTGGCCACACGGCCGACGCGCTCCGTTTGTTCGATGAAATGCCCCACAGAAACTGTTTTTCTTGGAACACTATGATTGAAGGCTACTTGAAGTCGGGACACAATGGAAAGTCATTAGAGTTGTTTCATTCGATGCCTGACAAGAACGATTTCTCGTGGAACGTTGTTATTTCGGGTTTCGCTAAAGCGGGTGAGCTAGAGACAGCAAGGAATTTGTTTAATGACATGCCCCGGACAAATGCGATTGCCTGGAACTCTATAATTCATGGTTATGTGCGAAATGGGTGTGCAAGGGAAGCTGTTAAGCTGTTTAAGGAGTTGAATTCGGACCCATTAGAAAGATGCCGTGGTGACATGTTTATTTTGGCCACCATTGTTGGAGCTTGTGCTGATTTGGCTGCTCTCGGGTGGGGAAAGCAAGTTCATTCACATATGCTGACTTCTGGGCTTGAATTTGATTCGGTGTTGGGCAGTTCGCTGGTCAATTTATATGGAAAGTGCGGCGAGTTGGTTAGTGCAAATCATGTTTTGAATACGATGAAAGAACCAGATGATTTCTCTTTATCAGCATTGATATGGGGCTATGCTAATTGTGGTAGAATGAATGATGCAAGAAGAATTTTTGATTCTAAAAGTAATCAGTGTGTTATGTTGTGGAATTCAATGATTTCCGCATATGTTTCGAATAATGAGGAGATGGAAGCTTTCGTTCTCTTCAATAAGATGCGGAGAAACAGAGTTCACGAAGACTCCTCAACATTTGCCAACATTTTGAGTGCATGTAGTGCTTTGGGCATATTTGAATGCTGTGAACAATTACATAGTCAAGTTTGTAAAGCTGGAGTGACTGATGATGTTATAGTCGGGAGTGCTCTAGTTGACGCATATTCCAAGTGTGGAAGGCCAAACCATGCCTGCAAATTGTTCACTGAGCTCAGAGTACATGATACGATCTTGCTCAATACCATGATCACTACGTATTCCAGCTGTGGAAGAATTGAAGATGCAAAATTGATTTTTAATACTATGCCAAATAGAAGCTTGATATCATGGAATTCGATGATAGTGGGTCTTAGCCAGAATGGTTGTCCAATTGAAGCACTAGATCTTTTCTGCAAGATGAATAAACTTGATCTGAGGATGGACAAGTTTAGCCTGGCTAGTGTTATCAGTGCTTGTGGTAGTATTTCTTCAATTGAATTTGGCGAGCAAGTTTTCACTAGAGTGATCGTCGTTGGGCTTGAATCTGATCAGATTATTACTACCTCCCTCATTGATTTCTATTGCAAGTGTGGTTTTCCTGAAAATGGACGAAAATTATTCGACACAATGATGAAATTCGACGTTATCTCTTGGAATTCAATGTTGATGGGTTATGCTACAAATGGGAAGGGATATGAAGCACTAGCCTTGTTCAATGAACTGAAGGATGCCGGTTTGACACCCACGAATATTACATTTACAGCGGTACTGTCTGCATGTGATCATTGTGGACTAGTGGAAGAGGGACGGAAATGGTTTGATGCAATGAAATGGGAGTATCGTATTGATCCAGAGATCGAGCACTACTCTTGCATGGTCGATCTTTTAGCTCGTGCCGGTTGCCTTGAGGAAGCGGTCAATCTTGTCGAGGAGATGCCTTTTCAGGCAGATTCGAGCTTGTGGTCATCCATCTTAAGAGGGTGTATGGCTCATGGAGATAAAAATCTTGGTAAGAAAGTGGCAATGCGGATCATTGAGCTTGATCCTGTGAACTCCGGTGCCTACGTACAACTGTCAAACATATTTGCTACCTCCGGGGAGTGGGAAAGGTCATCGTCAATTAGAAATGCAATGAGGGAGAAGCAAGTTAAAAAGAATCCTGGTTGCAGTTGGGCTGATTTTTGAACAAAGACACTTCACAATGTTATCTTGCTGCGCCCACCGGCGTATACTTGTTCGGGTTTGAACCAACAAGATAAGTTACCTGTAGTTCAACGAACAGAAACCACCTACATTACAAAAGAAACATGTGTGGACATCATTTTTGTACAGATTTTGCAATGATTTATCCAAGCTAATAATATCACAACATTATTTAACTAGCCGATAAGCATTCTTCATCATATGCAAAGCAAACAAAAAAGTCTATTCCGAAATTCCGAAATTTATTTTCCCAATCCCAAGTGAGCCAGAGCAATCATAGAAAAGAATCATATACAATAGGAAAGTCAGCTATATATAGATGTTAAGGTACGGGCAAAAATAAACGGGCAAGCGTTAATTCGATATTCATGCATCAAAAGTTGCAAGTAAACGATTTTAAACCTTTCCATCAAAAGTTCATAATAGAGGAATAGGATATATTATCCGTAGCATATCAATAAAACTTCAAGCTGGTAACTTGACATAAATACAGATTCTAACGTATGGCCAAGCTGACATACTCTTAAAGCCTACCATTTTAATCGGTTCAAAAGCATTGCTGATCTTTCTAACATATGTTTTAAAATCAAACTCCATACTCTGGAATTTGCTAACTGGTGAGTTACTATTTTTGCATCGATCAAAAAAATTCACATATAGTATCTGGTTATGCGGGGAAGCAACATGGAGAAAGCGAGCAAACATAATAAAAATCATAAAACAACTGAAATGGAGATTGAAGAACTGAACCTGGCCAAAACTTGCCACAACTTTCCATAGTCACTCCTGCTTTTTTGTTCCATCGCTAGTAGATGCCTCCAAGATGAGTCTGCTTCCTCTCATGAATGCTGACAATAATGTCACTTCAGATAAAATATGGAAAACAAATATCTCATGTTCCTTATAACAACTCTCATCAAATACCAACTTCAGATTACAATATGTAATACTGCAATGAAATTTAATTGAATTCTGTTCCCCTCTAGAGTGCCATTTGCAAAATTAAGAAACCAACCAACAAGAAGGATAAGCTGTAAAATCACAGTTAATGGGTTCATATTATAAGTGGTGAAGTTAGCAAAGCTTGCAAAGCAATGATGTGTATGAAGGTGACAACAATTTGTGTCATTTGCATTAATGTAAACAAAAAGGGATAAATTCAAAATGGAAGGCACCTCATTCAGAGTTAAAAAAATGGTATGAAATTCCTCTGAATTGTTTACAGCAGTTTTATTTGTAAACTGTGTGTAATTCTAATGTAAATTTTGCTTACAAGAATATAGAAGAATCTATGGTGAAGTATGAATTTGAACATTTGCAAGAAGCCTGGTGAGTTTGCTTAGAGTATCACGAGCTGCTATGGTATCTGGATGATCCTCACCACAAATTGAAGTTCTAATAAAAACAGCCTTCCTAATTAGATCATCCCCTACATCAAATTGTCCCCCTCTTAGCATTAACTTTGCCCTAGTTTCAAGTACAGTGGCTCTTGTTAGCGCTAAATCCTGCCAGAGGGACGGATTCAACTGTGCGTTAGTCTGGATAGGCCTCCAACAAAGTGATTTATCCAACCATTTATCTACTGGGGTAACAAGCAAATTGTCTGCAGCTTCCAAAGCATTGGTGCATAAACGCAGGAGTTCCAAAGCAGCACTGCACCGAGAGAATGTAATGAATGTTCGGATTGCAAGAGGCAAAACCACCTCTTTAACAAGGTATGGCAGCTCGGAAACTTTAAGTTCAACAACTTTTGGATCAGTACCAAATCCAAATAGCAAGAAACATGCTGCCCATATATGTTCCGAGTAATGGGTTATAGATCCTCGGCTGATGACAGCTTGAACCATGGCACTTGCAGCTCCGTTAACTGCTCTCTTGCGAGCATAAAGCTTGATGAGCTCATTGAAATGGATGTAACCTTGCCTGGTACTACTTCTGGCAATATTGAATCTCAACAACATGGAAGATGCATCTGCTTCTGATCTCTTGGTGTATGAGGAAGTAAATCCGCAAGTTAAGGAACGCAATAATCTTCTCCACAACTGGGTTCCCTTAAGCTTCTCGGGTATCCTGTGAGCAGTGAGGGCTAATAGGGAAATTGGAATTGCAGCAGGAGCAAACCACCCACTTGCTTGGACCATTCTGGTTGCCAAGCTCCTTGGCCCATCAGCATGATCAAATATTGAGAAACATACCTCAAAGAGTTGCACTAGGAAACCGTTTCTCCTTAATGAAGGAGCTTCGCTGCCACTCCATGAAAAGTCCCTCAACGGCATTCTGTTGACGGTATCCAAGAGCCTGCTCGGATTAATCGGTAGCTCAGACAAAATTGCACCCACAATGGCGAGGCCCAGGGTTAACCTTCCAACTTTTTCTTCAATTACTCTGAGGGCATCAACTTCTGCGATAGGGTAATCTTTGATACCTCCCTGCATTAAAGACATTGCCTCAACACCAGAAAGGTAAGAGAGTTTTAATGGTTCCAAATTCATCACGCGAGGAAGGCGCGTGGAGATGATAATGTGGGTCTCTCCACCAAAACGGGGAAGAAGATCCATTACAAGTTTGTGATCCCACCAATCTTTTTCACTCTCTAAGTTATCAATAATCACCAGAAATGGTATGTTTCTCATGAGTTCTTTACGAACTCTATTAATGGCGGTCTCTTCCTGCTCTTCAAAGCTTTTTATCTTGCTTTTCTCTGAGCAATTTTCAATCCCCACATCGACTTCTAAAAATGACCAAAGATTCAGATAATTTTGTCTGATATACCTGCTTTCCCCACCGACCCACAAAACCATCTTGTATCTTCGGTGAAATCTGTAGGCAAATTCCAGAAGAAGCTCCGTTTTGCCGATTCCTGAGTCTCCCGCCACACAAGCAATACCCTTGCCATATAAAATTTTCGTTGACCTTTTTCTCCTTGAATACCTTCCACCACCTTTTGGCCTTAGCCTTTGAGGAACGTCTGTACTTTGCATTTCTATCTCCTTTTCCGACTCCTTCCATACCACCGGCTCTTTACCTTTTCTGCTGCCACTCTCCCATTGCCGTTCCCTGCGTCTTTCATCCACTAAACCGCTCTTACTCCACCCAATGGTTAAATTTTTTCTCCTAGGTCTAGCCTTAAGTTCAAAATAATCTCTTTCTGCATCTCCACTAACATCGCCAAAAAGTATAAATTCTAGCTCAGATAATTCTTTCTTCCGGCCAATGAAATTCTCATTTCGAGGGAAAGGAAACTCCTCTTTTTCCACTTTCTCTCTCCACTTGGTCAATCTCTCAACGACACTCCTCCGTCCTAACCTCACAGCCAAGTGTGTAACAGCTCTCAAAATGCAATCTCTCCAGTTACCTTCCTGAGACTCCAGTTTCCATTCATCAACACGAGTGAGGCCATTAACAGCTTCCTTCCACTCCTTCTCCAGTCCTCCGTAGAAAACCCAAAGCTCACCCCCGTGTTTTTCCCACAGCTCTCCTCTCTTCTCAACTATATCTCTGACGAGGCAATCACCTGGACTCAAATCAAAGAATATTGGGACCAAATTCTTCTTTTCCGAAAAAAAGCGCAGCTCCTCAATGGTATATGGGTTCTTAAAAGACTTTCTTGTTAGGATCACAACGCCAAAAGAAGAAACGTCCATTGCTCTCTCAACAATTCCATGTTTACGAGAGTTTCTACATCGTGCTCGATCAGATACAAAACAACTCATCCCTTGAACCTCCAATTCTGCACGAAGCCAATTAGCAAATCTAAGTAATGAGGGCTTACGACCATGCAAACCTATGAAGACATCACAACTCCTCAGTCTATTAGACGTAAGTGAAACAGAAACCGGAGTGCAAGACATTCCATAGCTTCTCCAATGCTTTCTGTGTTTCTCTCGTAGTTCTGAATAACCATTGTCATGAACATGGCTATAACTAGACATAGTGCTGTTAGATATGCCAATTGAGGAAGTTAAACGATCAAACTTCTGGAAATCGCTTGAAGTACATGCGGCAGGGACTGCTGAAATATCTGACAAGGCAAATCTGACATTTGCTATAGATTCTGGGTCTGGAATTCCTGAACTTGAACTAAGAGGATCTGCACTTAGATGAATGCTGTCACAATGAGCATCAGATCGTGTCGATTCAGATAATTGGCACGTAGATGTTCTTGGAGAGAAGAAGGGTGACTGATTTGCTGAAAAGAACACAGAAGATGATGATGACATGTTTCTTGAAGTTGTGACCGGTACTGACCCGAACCTGGAGCTATCTTCTCCTGGATCCATTATTACAAAATTTCCTGCCTCGGATAGATATCAAATACCATGCATACACTCTAGAATACGAGAAGCCATTCTGAAATGGATAGAATGACTTTAGTAAGTTACACAATACTCAAAATGGAACAAAAATACCAAAAAGGTATAGGTAACATTGAATGCTTTATCGATAAATTATCAGTTTCAACACTTATGATAACAACATTGTCATTCTAGTAAAGAATTGCACTATAACGATGGAGGAAATCATAATTCGTACATTAACCATAACTATGATGAACCAAATTATTAAACTAAAAATTATCACAGGATATCAGCGTCGAAATTAATTGATAACTTAACACTAATACTAGATTCTAAAACTTAATGCACAAGAAGAAGAAATAGTGCAAACGAAAACGGTCATTCGAGAACAAAACACCATTGAAAATCCATAACACAGAGTAAAAGAATCACAGAATTCACAATTTGATACCCAAAACGGGTATGAAGAAATATTGCAGGCAAAATGGTACAATTATCATGATTCAAAGATCCATGTAACCTGATTCTAATTCGAAAATTGGAAAAACAACAAAAGGGAAAATAGAGAAGATAATTATCAGAACATCAAAAAAAAAAGACTCTAATTCGAAAATTAGAACGAAAACGCCACAACTATCACCACTGAAGCTTGAACGGAGGGCATTACAGATCTAGTTAAGCTATCTAGAACTAGAATACCCCCCAAAAAAAAAGCTTTAAAGCTCATGACCTACTTCTCAATACAATAGGGAAAATAGAGCATTTCCAACTATAATTCAGATCTGAGAACTCACCAGGCTTGGAATCTGGGAAATGGTATTGTAGATACAAAGTTGGCCTCCAAATCAATCAACCCAGTTGCTTTAATCCAATGATAAAACCGAAAAAAAAAATAGAAACAAATTTCGAGAAAAACGAAATCTTTTGAGTGTCCTTTAAAACCAGTACACCGACCTGCAAAACAGGAAATGATTTTGTCAACATACAATATATAATTACATCAAAAATCACATTGATACAATAGAGTAAAAAGATGGAACCTTTTTAAGCAGAAACTCAAGAGTGTTCAATCAAAGATAGAGAGAGTAGAGTGTGTGTGTGTGTGTGTGTGTGTGTGTGTGTGTGTTTTGATAATGAAAGAGTCGTGTCTCGTCTTGGTCTGAAAATGTGGACTTTGAAGTGAATGGAGTTTTGCCGTTTAGAGAGAGATTTGACAGAGACACCCATTTTTCAAAAAACATACTACTGGACAAACAAAGTTCAAGATTTTTATGGGGAAAAAACGAATTTTTATCATTGCAAAAAAAAAAAAAAATTAAAAATCTCAACTTGAAAAAACCCACAAAGCTGTTTTGAGAAAACCAAAAACACCCAGTTGAGATTAGAAGGAAACACCACTATTACTTCTTTTGTCTAACCAAAAAACACTTCCTTTTTCTTTTTTCGTTTTTCTTTATAAATAACAAAAAAAAATTCCTCTCAATGTCAGCAAATATTTAAATGTAAATGGGACCCAAAAGAACAGATCTGGCGAGTATGGGCTTGGTAGGCTCCACTGGACAAAAACACACACTGTGAGTGAGTGAATGAGCCCCCACCTTTTTTTCTTTTGGATTCACTTTCACTCACATATATGATATATATATATATATATATATATATATGGAAACTGAACACACATTACATGGGATTTTGTCACTGTTCCTGTTTGTAAAGATTGGTTTTTTTAACTCTAACTACTTACATGGGTTTCAGGTTTCACTCTTTCTATGTATATATGTGTTGCAACGACATTTTATTATGTTCTGTGATGCACCCTTTGGATAAACTACTACAATTTTTACAGGTTTTTTTAAAAAAAAATATTTGATATTTTGCATATATTGCTCTCTTGATTCCATAGAGGGGATTGAATCCAAAATAATTGATTAATGATGATGATGATGATGATGATGATGAAGAAGAAGAAGAGAATTTCCCAATGGTTTTGATGAAAACTAACTATTGGATGAAATGAAATCTAGTTGGTACTTTTTTAGTTGTAGTACTGGGTTCACAGAGTTTCAGAGAATTTTTTTTTTTTTTTTCATGAGTGCTGCTGGTTTTGGTCAGGAAATGTCTGAATGAGGAATGATAATCACTGAAAGCTCTAGTTTTATTTTTGGCTGCACTTTTTATTGTGGATACACCAAATCTCCATTGGCAATTAGTTTTTGATTTGGTTGTGAAATGTATCTGATTCTGTTTTTGGTAGTACTCTACCAAAACATTATTATTTGTTGTGAACAAATTATTAGATGAGTGCAACTTTGCAAATAGACATAAAAAAAAAATTGTTAATTTGATTGACCACCAGTTCATTAACAATACGACAAATCCTACATTTCTCTTATGATAATTTCAATTTAAAAATGTTCTATTTATATCGTATTTTATAATGGACATATTCAATATAAAAATATTTCACTTATATCACGTTTTGATTGAAATGTTTAATCAAGTGCAATTCCCTGATATCGTAACCCGTTTAATTTCAACGGTTTTGAGCTCTTTAATTCACTTGAACATATAGCATTCCTTTCCTTGGATGGAAATGTAATCAAACTTTGCATTTTTAAAGATTGTCTCCTCAACACTCTCTCTCTCTCTCTATGTATATATGGTGGAGTTGACTTGGGTTGATATATAGATTGGCTCTTTCAACACCAGTCCAAATCACTATTTTGGTACTACTAATTGTTAGCACATGCTTTCATGTGAAGCCACACAATTTTTATTTTTATTTTTATTTTTTTACGGCTCTGATCTATTCACACCATCAACTGATCTTTTTCTCTCAATCAAAACACTTGTATTTCACTGATGATAATTGGGGTTGAAATATGGAATTCAAAAATGATCCCCACCTACCTCAGAACATTGTCCCCTCAAAGAGTACAAAGCTAAGTATGTGAAGCATCGATTTCAACTACAAATATAAACTTTTTTTTTCTAGTGTTTTTGAAAACTTTGGAAGCTGCTCAAAAGACAACAACACCTTATAATTTTATATTCAATTTTTATTTCTAGCACAAAATTTTGATTGCAAGACATTGAAAACTCAGATGGAGGGTGGGCCAAAGTGGAAGAAAATTGTCAGTATCTCGTAAGTTTGATCAATCAACTCCAATGGAATTATTGACATTTGTCTACTTTTGAGCAACAATGAACTACACAACCAAGCATTGATTGAGAGAAAATTTTTGTTGTGAACAAATTCAACTTGAATGATTTTTGGATACATGTCGGCTTACAAACTAACAAAAAAAAATACCCATCTAGTTTTTTTTTAATTATTATTATTATTGTGAATTTATGATATATATATATATATTCTTCAAAAGTGCTTTTTGCAAAGGAACTTATCTGGAAAGCTGTTTGTCCTAGGCGGCGCTATTTGCACGGCCTCTCATTTCTCATAATAATTAGGCGCCCATAATCAATCAGGAAACCGTGCCTTGGTTTTCTTTTTTAATTATTCAACTAAATTCATTAGTGTTTATGCATCTTTTTAAATTTTAAGTGATTCTTGCCTCTCATAAATAAGCACTTGAGCTGTAGTTGGCTGCCTCTGCTTGTATCAAGCTAGTTTCATCCTTATCCAATCGCGGAAGGTCACATAAGCGTTTAAGTTAACGGATAAATTTAAAAGATCGATTACGTATTACTTGGCAGCTCTTAATAGGGTTTGAAATATTATTAGAATTATTATACACTAGTCAAACACAGTTTCCTTAGTTTTGGATTGAAGATTGAATTGACAGATCATAGGCTTCCAAATTTAAAAATAAAATGTTGATCAACATGATAGTATGCTTTGAACAATGTATTGAAAAGGACAAAACAAATATTATATTCAGCAAAACAAAACCCTATAATTAGCCATGTGTTATGGAAATTTAAACAAACAAAACAATTTTTTTTTATAAAAATAAAATCGGCTTTTGTATAGGAACAGATGGGCACTCCTCAAAAGAAACACCTACTGTATACATATACATATATATATATATATATATATATTTGTATTCAGATTTCAAGTTAAATTTTAGGATATGAAATTTCCACCAAAAGTAAATGCTGACAGCTGCCATGGAATTTGAATGGATGGGCCATATTAATTTTGATAAATTATTGGGGGAATCGTACAAACATCCATCCCCTGAGATTTGATAAAATTGCACGGATATAGAAGTTTTAGATATATACTCACAAACTTCCTTTGACATTTGAAAAATGTCACATAAACATCCTCTAATATTAGTTATGATCCGTTAGTCAATGTTCAAAAGAACAAAAGTCTAAAATACCTTTTATTTATTTTTTTAAATAAACAAAAAAATTATAAAATATGATGAAAAATGTAAAAATCTATTAGAAAATATGAATATATTTTAAATCTGAAACCTGGAAAAATGAAAAAAGTTTCATCTTCATCTTCATCTTCAAGAAGTGAAATTTCGAAAACAAATTTCCATCCATACGTCTCATCATCTCCATCATCCATCATCTTTCTTCCAAATTTTCACCAAACTTCATTCTAACATTTTCTTCCATAACAACATAACAAAATTTCATCAAACACAACAATTTCCAACAATGATTTGATTATGTGGTTTTTGTGGTGATTTGAGTGTTTGTATTGTATTGGATTTTGTTGTGTAATTTGTTGAAGGATGAAGATGAAGTTAATTGAAGTTAGATCTCTGGGTTTGTCTTCTTTTTTTTTAAGATTTTTATATTATTATTTATTTGATACTTAAATATTTGTTATCCGGTTAAAAAGACTGAATTAGCCACAACTATTAAGAGTTAACGGATCTCATCTAATGATAGGGGATGTTTGTGTAACATTTTTCAAATGTTGAGGGAAGTTTGTACATATATGACCAAAACTTCTATATATATATAATTTTATCAAACCTTAGGGGATGTTTATGCAATTCCCCTAAATTATTATAGGGAATGTGCATTGAACTGAACCAGAAAGGGACACTATATAAATGGTGTCTCACAAAATTACAATGGTGAATCTGATTAAAAGGGACACCATATCAAGTGATAATGACCATGTATTACGATATCTTTAAATGTTTTTGAAGTTTGTATAAACTCGTACACTTAAAAAAAATTGATTTTATCTATTTGGAAAGATTTGGGTGTATAAGTATTAAGGAAAAGGTAACGCAGATGACAATATGGAAGACAGACTGACAATATTTTGAATTTGAGTTGTCTTAACCGTACAACATATGGTATATACAAAATAAAAATCAAAACCAATATGGGATTTTATAAACATATTTTTTAAAACAAAAACATAACTTTTGACTCAAGAGGGACAGTTTGACCAATTAGATAGCTAATTGAAATAGGAGATTAGTCAAAGCATATTTGATGCTATTAAATATTAGACTTACGTCTTACCAAAGATTTTGCAAATTTTGACCTTTGCCTCTAAACCAAATTAGACCATTATTTCATACGTTGATAAGTGCACTGATTAATCAAATTGACATGATATCAAAAACTTACAAACTACCCGAAATTAAGAAGAAGATAAAAATTGGGACACTTTTAGTAATTATTTTCGATTTATTATCAAAACTATAACACCATTTACTTGAACAATATTTATAAAATTATTACAAATGTAGGAATTGAGGAAAAGAAATACAACTGAATCGAGTTATCTCGATTTTTTGTCGGTTAAATGAATCTTTAATGTAGAGAACTCATTATATTTAAATCAAACAGTAATGTATGGTTCGGAATCCGAACATCTACTTATATAATGAGAGATATCGACTTCCAAAAACATCAGAGAATAACTCCCCATGATACATGAACAAGTTAAAATTTATTAACTTTATTTTTTCTCGTTGAAGGATGGAAGGAATTGAAGATGAACAGGCTATCAAGGTATTTCGCAATATTTTTACAATTAATTTGTTGTGAATTCCATAATCCAATACAAGTTAAGTTTGTGCAAGGTTTGATTTTTGAAAAAAAAAAACATAAAATAAAATAAAAAATCAGATAAAAATTGGTTATAATTCCAATGAATTTAAGAATTTTAGTTCACCCAATTTGATAAACAATGAATTTACATTGTAGTATGAATATCCACCACAATAACTCAATAATCCCCACCAATATTTTGACAACAAAAATCCTATTTTTATTTATTACAAACAAGCACATATATGACACATTCTAACATTACAGAGTTTTTTTTTTTTAAGTATTACATAAATTCGGGGTTTTTTTTTAGGGTGAAGACTCAACCTACAAACTCGTAGTGTATGTGTGAAAAGACCAACATCATCTCGATGTATCATTATAGAGTTAATTTGAGCTCAATTTTAATTTTTTTAAGACCAAGAGTTCACCCTATATCAACCAAGACATGGCTTTGGTTCATTTTAATTCTGGGCTACTCATGAATTTAGACATTAACCTTGGTCTATCAAAACTGGGGTGAGTCCAGGCCCAATAGTGTGTTTTCGGACCGGTTCAATAGTGTTGAAGTTGTTATTATTATTATTATTATTATTATTATTTATAAAAAAGAGAAATCCCAAAGTCTTGAAATGGATAGATAATTATAGATAGAGTGGTGCTATTGGCATACTCCCTACTGATTTATTCTTACCCCACTTTTACTGAGGTTTTTTTTTTATAAAGAAACATATTACTGAGGTTTTTTTTTTTTGAAAAGCAATATGAGATTTTAATAGATTTACTTTGTGGAAGATTTTTTTCCTAAATTGTATGCCTCTTTAAGTAATTTTGATAAAGGATAAAAAAGAATATTATATAATTAAAAAGGTGGGGCATGAATAGATCAGTAGAGGGTGTGCCAATAACACCACTCTTATAGACATGGTAAAAAAATGACAGACAATTAAAGGAAGAATTAGGGAGGCTACCACCCAAAATTATTGTACTTAGGCATGGCAAAATAACTCGTGGGGACTCGATGGGGATGAGTTTCAATTTGATGGTAATGTGATAGATAATAAATCCTGTAAATGGTATGAGGCAGATATGTGTTTTATAATCCCTACATTGTATAATCATTACACCGTTTAAAATATAATATTAACTTTTTTTATTCTTTAGGTTTTTTTTAATTTCAATATTTACATTTAAAAATTATTGAATTTATTTATTTAGTTGTGGGATTTATATTTATTTTTAATGTTTATAAGATGGTTTTTAACAGTTTTCTTTGAACTGCTATTTATATTATATCACATATATTGGGTTACGTATTTATTATTTTAATAATTTTTTTGATATATTTTAATAAATATTTGTAATAAATGAGTTAAATTGTGTAAACAGGGTATGATGAAGAAAGTTTACCCTGCCCTACTTCATTTATTATGATACGTGGGGTTTATATAAGAATAAGTTTTCAAAAAATAAATAAGCCGGTTGCGGGTAGGACCACCCTGCCCCAAACTAGCCCGGTTGTCATCCACAATTGTGGTATTTATCAATAAAAATCTCTAATAATATTAGTAATTTCAATTTTGTCCTTTAATTAATGAGAGAATTATAAATAACTCATGACTTTTGATTAAATACAAAATCAAACCCTTCATGTTTGAACAATCAGTAAAAAAACATATACTTTAGTTAACAGTTAGTTGACTGTTAATTGATTTTGTATAAATCAAAATATTACAATTTAAATCCTTTATTATAAATAGAATAAAAAAATATAACACAAATATATACTGATAATAATAAAATCAATTTCTTACAAAAATAATTTTGTACATTTTAAAATAAATTTTATAATGATTTTATTGCTTTTTTATAATATTTTTATTTATTTATTTTTCATTAAAATAATTATTTTATTTTATTTTCTAACATGGTTTTAGTATGTGTTTATATATATATATATATATATATATATATATATATATATATATATAATAAGCATTCATTAGAAAAAGGCCTTACACATAGCCTGAAAAGTCATCCAGCAAGTTTTTCCTAACACACGAGGGAAAACCTCCAACCATACTCTGTCCTCAACATTGGACCAGGCTAACTTAGCTAAATTGTAGGCAACCATATTTGCCTTTCTAGAAACATACATCACATTACAACAAGTTAGTTCCTAAATATGAAGTCTAATAGCATCAATAATCACTCCCACCTCTGAATTGTATTGTCTTGAGTCAGTGATCCAACCCACAATCATCACAGCATATGATTCAACCTAAATAGGCATAATTTCAGCTTCACGATCTAGGATAATTCCTCTTAAAATAGCAATCGCCTCAGCCACTTGAGGAGTATAGGTTGCCACAATTCGCTAAGCACTCGCAGCCATAACAAAACCATCAGAAGCACAAATCACAATCCCTACACCAACCATCATACCTGAAGCATCAATTGCCGCATCAGTGTTTACTTTATAGTGTCCCGAAATATGAGGAATCCATCTCACCAGTTTCTGCTGCAAACTACCAGGCTCAACCACCCTCATATTATTTGCATCAACAAAAGCAGAGATGTAATTCTTGGACCAAGAAGCTGTGTCAGCTAAACACAAACTTGTCTTACCATGTGTCAGCAAGTTTCAATGGTACTAATTTCTCCAAACCACCACACACAGCAAGGTCATCTCCACTTCATTAAGGCTCAGTTTGGCATTGCTTCCCCAGCTGATTTTAGGGCCAAACTTGATTTCTGACCAATGATATGCTGTTTGGTAAAATTGTGGGGAAGTGTTTTTGGTCACTTTTAGATTCTCCCAGTTGAGTTTTTGAGAAACTACAAATACATGCTTTTGGAAATCAGCTTCTACTTTTGAAAATGCACTACAGTGTTTTTTAATGAATTTTTACCCAACTTTCCTATTTTGTCCTTAGCCTTTCATGACATTTACCAATCAGATTGATTCGTTCAAGCTTCGATTTCTTCTATCTCTCGCAACAATCATTATCATCAATCAAAAAAAAAAATTGAATCATTATCATATCATCAAACTTTTTTTCAAACCACAAAAAACTCAACAACAACAACAAAATTTTAAAAAGGAAAGCTGGGTATCTGTAGATTTTTACCACGAATTATTATTTTCTTTGTTTTTATTTTTATTTTTCATTAAATACCATCAAAAATCCCACAACCATCAAATACCATCCAAGTATCCAACCATCATCAATTTTTTAAAAAAAAATTATGATGGAGATGAAGAACAACCCAGACGTTGAATCACAAAAAAAAATATAATTTTTTTTTCGTATTTTAGGGGATCTGCTGAAGATGAGGTTGAGTGATGATTGTGATTTTATATTGTGTTGGATTTAAAATTAAAGATGAAGATGAAGATGAGGTTGGATCTTAGTTGTGATTTGTGAATTAAAGAATATGGAGAGGGGGAGAGAGAGACGGTGAGAGTGAGGTGAGAGTGAGTGAGATAGAAAGAGATTAGAGTTAGGGTTTATTTTTATTAATTTTGTTCTTTTAGTTGTTTTTATTATTTAATTAAATTAAATTTATTAATTTAAATACATTTAATATATATATAATATTATTTCATTTTAATTTTTTAAATTATGTTTTTAAAGTTTAATTTAAAAATGTTTTTGTTTTTTAATTATTTGTAATTATAATGGTGTCATTTTAGTAATTTTACACAGTCACATCACTTTTGTTATTGATATAATTTGAAGAAATAACATGTTAGCATAAACAACTATTGACGTGTCAGCTAAAATCGAGTCAACCTAAGGTGATCAGAAAATAACCCTATAACGCTGATCAGAGTTATTTAGATGGTCGGGTTTTGAATACCCGACCAAGGTAATCAGATTGATCGGGTTTTCATGATAGTGATCAGGGGAAAATTAACTGATCAGGTTTGACTACTTGATAGGGGGAAGATCTCTGGTCGGGGGTAAAAGAGATTTGGTTGGGTTTGGAGGACGATCGGCTAAGTGACACGTGGACAATGTTTAGATACGTTCAGATGCTTAGCATGTTGATAACATTACTACGACTCAAACACATAAAGAAGAATCCTCCTCAAACAAGGTTGCGAGAAGCATCTCTGAAAAGGAAACAAATTTTCATAAGGGTTATTAGAACACTGAATAAACAAAGTCCTAATGCGATTAAAACGACTCCAACAAGTTAGAGTTTTATTAAATCACTACTACCTTTCTCTTACTTGTATTCTGAGAACTAGGGTTCTATGCATTTATAAATAGACCTAAAAAGTACCCAATGAGGGTTAACGAATCATTAGATATTAAAGAGAGCAAGTAAGGTTGAGTGTGTAATCGTGTTATACATAGTGAATTCTTCTCTCGCCGTTACCGGCAACCGTGGATGTTTCCTCATCTTGAGGTTTTATTACGTAAAATCTTGCTTTCACAATTTCTTTCACTCTTTTCAATTTATTACACAATCATCAACTTTGCATATTTTTTGTGACGAGTGATCAACTTCACGTAGTACAGAAATCATCGTCAATAACTTTTTACTTATAGTTTACCAAACACATTGAAATTTATTTTAGTTCTCACAGCACTTTTGAAAATCAGTTTACTAAACACTCAGCTGATTCTACCCACAGTAATTCCAAAAGCAATTCCCCAAACAGCAGATCCAAAAGCAATTCCCCCCACAATACATCAATGCCAAATTGAGCCTAAATCTGTTATAGCAACTTATCATGAAATCCAAAAAATTATGCAGCTTACCTTTTCTCACATTCAAACCAAATTGGCAGGACTCACATACCACATGGAAGCACTTGCAACCCCAGACCGCATGAACTGCTGTTTCCATTTATTGTCTGCACAATAAGCATGTTAGAGATGCACATTTGGGGAATGGGGATGGATATAGGTTCCCCCATCCCCATCCCCATCCCCACTTCCCAGGCCCTTCCCCTATCCCCCCCATTTGAGGAAAATGGGGATGATGAATTTTGAGGGGAGGTATATCCATCCCCCACCCCAGTTCCCCGTTTTTCCCTATTTTTCTCCGTTTTCCCGTTTTCCAGTTTCCCTGTTTTTTCCCATTTCCTCGTTGCTCCATTCTCCCGTTTGATTAAAAATTAAAAATTAAAAATTTTAAAAAAATATTCCATTACAAATATAAACTAAAATCCATTAGTGCATTACAAATACATAATAAAATCATGAAGTGTGCATTACAAATACATAATAAAATCATAAAGTGTTACATAATATATTAATTAATTAATTTATATATGTTTTGAGGGAAATGGGGAAATGAGGATGGGGGGAGGTCACCCTATCCTCATCCCTATTTCAATATATTTATGGGGGAAATGGGGAAATGAGGATGGGGGTATCCCCGTCCCCCTTTCAGTTTGGGGATGAAAATCATCCCATCCCCACTATATTCCTCATTTTTCCCTAAAAAAATTTCCCAAATGAGGATTGTGACGTGGAGATTTAGGGATCCAGGGAAAAATGTGCATCTCTAGGCATGTAGTCCCAATCGGAACCCCTCAACCCGCTAAATTTCCTTTTGCAGGAATCCATTCATGACAGTCGCTCCAGATAAACAATTTTACTTTAAGCAGAATTGGGATCCTCCAAAGAAACTTCCACCATGCCTCTATCATATGCATTATTTTTTTAGTTTAATAACAAAAAAAAAATCACTTAAATAATTATATTTCATTAGATTTAATTAAAGTCAACTAACGGTTAACTAACAAAAACCAAAGAGTTTGATTTGACATTTGATTAAAAGTAAGGGGCTATTTACAAATTAACTAATTGGTAATTTGGTATATCTATTTATACTATTGCTTTTTTAAAATAAAAATTATATATATCTTCGAGTGATGGGCCACTGATTTAATCTTTTCGTTTCGTCCAAGGTATTCGAGAAATCCTCTGTTTCTTTTCTATCTCTCTTAATCCGATTCATCGATCAATCTGGGTACTTCAAATTTCTCTTTATTTCTAAACTATTTTATTTCACTGCGAAGCTTCAATTTTTATTATCGTTTTATTTAATTATTTATCTTTTTCTTTGATTTTTTGTGTCCATAATTTGAATTATCCATATATCCTTATATAATAAGAAGCCCAGTCCCAGAGTGAACTTCTGTTTTGTTTTCTCTGTTTCTATTTTGTGGGTTAGGGTTTTGATTATCTGGGTATCGTTTATTTTCATCGAAAGAATATCCCTTTTGAAATTTATTTGTTATGGTTAGTTTGGTTCTTGCAGTGACATAATAGATTATTGAAGTACATACAAGGGAGTTCGTTTGTTTTCATTTTTTAATGGCTCGGTTGATTCTTCCGTGCAAAAGTTCATGTTTGAGAAAGACCAGTCTTTTGGGTTTGATATCTGCTTCGCCTGTGATTACTCAATCCCATTATTATTATTATTATTATATATATTTTTTATGATTATGACTTTGTGCATGTGATGATGTTTGTATGTATGTAAGTTGCTAATATTGCTGTGTGGTTGGTTGTCGTAGGAAAAAGAAACGAGATTTTGTGGTGCCATTATGGTTGATTTTCGTTGTTGTAATAACTCTTGTTTGTTAATTTTGTTCATTTGATAGTGCACGGGATTTGTTTAATTGAAAATTTTAAGAACATACTCTTAATTTGTTGTTGGTTTTGATTTTATTGTTTTGAATTTGAGCAGTTGAATTATCGTGTTCTTGTTTTGAATTAGTTGTCACCGATCATATGGCATGTTAATTGAGTTTGTAATGCAATTATGATTTGTCACTGACTGTGTGCACGCTCACACACAAAAATGTTGATACTTACATTAAAAAGTTGATTCTTTTTGATGTGTTGCCAAATTTTATTAATGTTTCCTCTTTTTGCAGTGTCAGGCTATTAGTCGTGTCAGCTTTTTTCGAAATTCAGCAAAAAGTATTTCTCAAAATAGGTGTTTGCGTAGTTCAGAGGTTCGTGTATGATCTTGTTCTCTCTTTGGAATTTGTAAAAAGATATCTTTTTACATTGAGGTTAAATATTGCCATTTCGTGTCTCAACCTTGGCATTTTGAGTAGAAGGTTTCTGATTTTTTTCATTATTCTTTCAGGCTGTACGGCAAATAAATAACTGGTTTTCATATCCTTCACATTATGTAAGTGGTCATTTCTCTTAATTTTAAAAATTTGCACTTCCCTGTATGTCTACACACATATGTAGATGCACAGTTATGCCTTGTATTAAATGTCTGGATCTTTTGTGTTCAATTTTGTTGATTTTGTAATTTTTGTGGATTCATAAACTTCTTATCAGAGGACTATACACACCAGAAGGAGGCTAATTTGTTCAGTTGCTACAGAAAACTTGCCAGAGCAAGTTGAAGAATCCAAAATGGAGGCACCGAAAGAAATCTTTTTGAAGGATTACAAGATGCCAGATTACTACTTTGATACGGTATTCATAAAATTAATTAATTGTTCTGTATGGGTTTATCTTGTGTTCTTTTGTACTAATGGAACTACTACTTCAGGTGGATTTGAAATTTTCATTGGGCGAGGAGAAAACAATTGTTAGCTCAAAAATAACTGTTGTCCCCAGGGTTGAAGGTAACGTTACAGTTATTTTTCGCTTTCATTATTATTTGATGGCATAGTTTTCAGCAATTTCTTTGGTATTTGCATTTATCTGTCGTACTTGTCAAATATATTGTCACTGAAATAGCAATGATCTAAGTCATAACACAGTTTTTTTTTTTTTTTTTTTTTTTGTCTTCACTTTGCGTTGTTCGTAATTGAATAGATTTTGAAAGCATTACAGGACACTTTTAATTTAAACAATTTTTCACGTGGAACAGGTTCTTCTTCACCATTGGCATTGAATGGGAGTGATCTTAAACTAGTTTCAATTAAGGTCAACAACAAAGAACTGAAGGTATGTCCTTTTCATCAAACCTTCCAAAAATAAACTTGGTGTCCATAAATCTTTAAGTTTGAGAACCAAACTTTACCTTTGCAATACCATGAAAATGCTATGTGGAAATCTTTTTCATACTCAATTCAGAACTATCAGTTGGCTTTTTTATGCTGGGATTAGGACATATGACTTAGTAATTTTAGTGAACTTATTTACTTTATCGTACTTATAGGAGGAAGATTATAAGTTAGATGCACGCCATCTGACGCTCTCATCACCACCAAGTGGTATGTTTACCTTGGAAATTGTCACTGAGATACACCCTCAGAATAACACGTCATTAGAGGTAAAGCATACCTTCCCATATTTATGTTTTTTTCTGTACCAATTGTAATTATTTTCTGATCTGGTGCTCTTGTTGTAAATTTAAAATTATAGGGTCTTTACAAATCATCTGGGAATTTCTGTACACAATGTGAAGCAGAGGGTTTCAGAAAAATTACATTCTATCAGGTAAATATCTTGAACATTTATTATTTCAGTAATTCTTAATGTGGATTATCTATCCGATTTCAGCTTTGTCATTGAATTTACAGGACCGTCCTGACATAATGGCAAAATATACTTGCTATATTGAAGCTGATAAGTCATTATACCCAGTGTTGCTGTCTAATGGAAATCTTATAAATCATGGAGATCTCGAGGTGAATTTTGCGTTAACGGCAAAGGGGTTTCTTTCTTCCCTTTAATCTCAGTTATTTGTCTATTATTAACGTTTTTTATTATTTTTTTTATGGTTATTTATGTTTTATTACAGGGTGGTAAACATTATGCCCTCTGGGAGGATCCCTTCAAGAAACCATGCTACTTGTTTGCCTTAGTGGCTGGGCAGTTGGAGAGTAGAGATGATACCTTTAAAACGCGCTCAGGTCGGCAAGTTGCATTAAGGATCTGGACCCCAGCTCAAGACCTGCCCAAGACTGCTCATGCCATGTATTCGCTCAAGGCAGCAATGAAGTGGGATGAGGATGTTAGTCTTCACTATTTGCCAGTTTATTGATTTATTTATTTGTTTTAAAAGTTTATTTCATTGCTCTTGGTT
Organism: Dipteronia sinensis; assembly: GCA_033220585.1. Classification (NCBI taxonomy): domain Eukaryota; kingdom Viridiplantae; phylum Streptophyta; class Magnoliopsida; order Sapindales; family Sapindaceae; genus Dipteronia; species Dipteronia sinensis. Next base: position 4,077,004 of record CM065637.1, on the reverse strand, counting down.
CTAAAGGTAGTGTGTTTTGCATGCCTCTAAAACAGGTTTTTGGTCTTGAATATGACTTGGATCTCTTCAATATTGTGGCCGTTCCAGATTTTAACATGTAAGCTGCATTTGTACAAGTAACATTTATGTGGTTGTTCCATATATTACATCTTACCCTGTAAAAGACCTTTTTGACCCTTTATTTAAATCCTGTTTAAATATATTTCTAGTTTTGTGCTTCTTTTCTTTTTTTGCTTTATAATGCGGATTTTGATGTTTTCTCAATCTTATCAGGGGAGCCATGGAAAACAAGAGTTTAAATGTATGGCCTCTCACTTATTTGGTCATTATGTTTGAATCTTTCTTTTTGTGTATAATCTTATTAAAATTATGTGTGGATTGCTCCTCTAGCTTTTCAATTCGAAGCTTGTATTGGCCTCTCCAGAAACTGCTTCAGATGGTGATTATGCTGCAATCTTGGGAGTCATTGGCCACGAGGTTTGCTTTCAATATTTATGATATGAAGGATTTGAAGTCATGAGTCATGACACTTCTTACAGTTAATTTGAATGAATTGAGGTTGTTGTAACATTGTTTTCATTTCTTCTCTGCAGTATTTCCACAACTGGACTGGCAACAGGTGGGTTTATATAATTTATATTACATTAAGGCTTATTGTTCTTTTGTAGAACCTACAATCTGCCTCTGTCTTCATTTTCTAATTATGTTTTGGATTTGTTTGTATAAATAGCCTCTATATTTTATGTTCTTATTTATAGCATTTATGTTTTAAGTTTATAGTTCGACTGGTTTTGGCAACTATATGTTCATGAAGGTGGTTATATTTTTAGGTGCCACTATTTGACTTGAATTTCAATTATGTGTTGACACTAGGATTAATTTTTCGCTAAAATAATTGCAGAGTGACATGCCGTGATTGGTTCCAGCTCAGCCTAAAGGAAGGTCTCACTGTTTTCCGCGATCAGGTATAACTGACTTCTTTATTCGGTTGGTCGAAAATGCAACTTCATAGCTACATCTTTTATGACTTGAGCTTATGGGTGTGAGCAATCTTTTTTATTTGGTAGGAATTTTCATCTGACATGGGAAGCCGCACTGTAAAGCGGATTGCTGATGTTTCAAAGCTTCGAAATTATCAGTTTCCACAGGTTACTTTTTTTTTTTGTTGGCATCAATAATACATTTAGGATTCCTCGCTCATAACTGTTCTAGTAATATTTTTGGTACTTTTAATATTTTGAGGAACTGCAGAGTTTATCACTTGAGATGTGTACAAAATAGGGATTTATATTAGATGCTGTACACTTGTACATGAAGCTGCATTATAAGTGCTCCTACTTACATCTATTTCCAATTTTCCAGGATTCTGGTCCCATGGCTCATCCTGTTCGGCCACATTCTTACATCAAGGTCAGCAGTTGTCTTTAATGATGCTTGTAAACTGTTATAGGCATAGGAGCACTCTTAAGCTAACTCAATTGGTTTAGGTTGTTAGCTGTATTAAGTTGGTTGAATTTTTCCTAATGCAGATGGACAACTTCTACACAGGCAAGTTATTGTTCTCTATAAGTTGGAATGTTTGAGGTTACAGAGTTTTAGTGGCTTGAAAATCCCTGTTTGCTGCTGACTCTGACATGTTGGCTTTATTGTGCAATTTTGTTGCTATTGATTCTGATATCGGGTTACCTATCAACTTCCAATTGCAGTGACGGTATGCATAACAGTTCGCTTTTGCATCTTTTTATCCGTCTTCTTTGTTTTTTTGATAAGATACCTGATCTTGGTTTTTTTTTTTTTTTTTTCATTTGTTTCTGACAGGTTTATGAAAAGGTTTGCCTGCTCTCTCTCCCTCTTTGTGTGTGTGTGTGTGTGTGTGAATGTGTGCAAGCGCATGACTGTTCTTGCCTGCATGGACTAGAACTTTTGTGTACACATCAATGGTTAATACTTACAATTGAACTTATCAGGGAGCTGAAGTTGTTAGGATGTACAAAACTCTACTTGGAAGTCAAGGATTCCGAAAGGTGAGGTTTGATGAAGTGTCTGACTTGAATCTGATCTTTATATCTTGAGAAATGTGGTTATACCAAAAGCTGCTCAATGAGCTGTGATTTGATATAATCTGTCCACATCTCAGGGCATGGATCTTTATTTTAAGAGACATGATGAGCAAGCTGTAACCTGTGAGGATTTTTTTGCTGCCATGCGAGATGCAAATGATGCAGATTTTGCTAATTTTTTACAATGGTAATGAATCTGTTACCTTTTCATTTGTGGTTTCCATTTGATAGTGTGCAATGCTTATGTTTTTACATGTAACAAAAAATTCAGGTACTCCCAAGCGGGGACCCCTCTTGTGAAAGTCACTTCGTCCTACAATGCTGAAGCACATACTTACTCTTTGAAGTTCAGGTGCACATCCTATGATAATTATCCTAAGAATCCATATCCTTCCCTTTTTGATGGTAGCGTTTTAATTACTTAGTAATTGGTGGGTGGCATTTTTACAGTCAAGAGGTACCACCAACTCCTGGGCAGCCGGCAAAAGAACCCATGTTCATTCCCGTGGCAGTAGGTCTGCTGGATTCAAGTGGCAAGGACATGGCACTCTCCACTGTGCATAATGATGGGAAACTGCTGTCTCTTGCGAGCAACAATGAACCAGTCTACTCTACAGTTCTTCGAGTAACCAAGGTTGGTATATATAGCTTGCTCTATTTTCATCTTTACACTTCTTTATTGCTTTTGCGGGTTTTAGTTCACAACTTTGCAGTTTTGAAATTATATAACAGTGAAGGTGTTTGGTATATTATGCTGCCTACTCCCCTCTTTCCTTTCAGTCTATTCAATGCTTAAATAGTCTTCGTATAACCACATCAGTACATTACTCATCCTACCTGGTTGGAAAATCAAATAATTCTGTATAACCACATCACTCAACCTACCTGGTTGGAAAATCTGATAATTCTATAACCATGATCGTAGGTCTACATATTTTCTAATCATTTTTCACAGCTTAATGGTTTTGGTGCTTTTTTAAGGATTCAAGCTGTCAAAGTGATGCAAAAGTGCTTTTATTTAGAACTGCCCAAACATTTATGTTTTGATAATAACTCAAGGCATTATCATATCTTTCTTCATAATGGTAATCATTGTTTTTTTTTTTTTCAATTGTTACCCCAACAGAAAGAAGAAGAATATGTGTTCTCTGATATACTTGAGAAGCCAATTCCATCTCTCTTGCGGGGTTATAGTGCTCCTATCCGCCTTCAATCCGACCTCTCTGAAAGTGATCTATTTTTCCTCCTTGCTCATGATTCGGATGAGTTCAACCGGTTTGTCTTTGATACTAACTGCTAAGCATCGATACTTTATTATCTTGCAATTGAGCGATTTATGGTCATTTATTTACGTGATTGTCTGCTGTTTAGTTGGGAAGCTGGACAGCTGTTGGCAAGGAATCTGATGCTCGGCTTGGTTTCTGATTTTCAACAAAACAAACCATTGGTTCTGAACCCAAAGTTTGTGCATGGGCTCAGAAGTATACTTTGTGATTCAAGCTTGGACAAAGTATGATGATAGGATGGCTTCTTATTCAGATTGGATTTATTGGTTTTTTTTTTCCCTTTGTATTTGGAGGAGAATGAATGCACTAATGACTAATCAACTTATATTGCATTTTTGTCATCCAGGAATTTATTGCAAAGGCTATAACTCTCCCTGGTGAAGGTGAGATTATGGACATGATGAAAGTTGCTGATCCTGATGCTGTTCATGCTGTTCGTAATTTCATTAGGAAACAGCTTGCCTCGGAATTGAAAGCAGAGCTTCTAGGCACAGTATGCTATCTTCTCTGAAGTGACAGACTATAGTGAATCACTAAACGATGTTATGCATCTCTTTTCTTTTTAATTGATCTCTCTTGCGGAATAAAGTTGATCGTTCTGTCGCACAGGTTGAGAAAAATAGGAGCTCAGAAGAGTATGTGTATGATCATCCTAATATGGCCAGGCGTGCTCTGAAGAACATCTCTCTTGGTCTGTTTTGCTTGAGATTATACAGTCTTAAGATTTTTGTTATATAACTTTCTTTTGATGAAATATGTCTATGTTTAATCTGTAGCCTATCTCGCATCACTTGAAGATCCAGAGATTACTGAGCTTGTGCTACAGGAGTATAAAACAGCCACAAATATGACGGACCAATTTGCAGCTTTGGCAGCCATAGCTCAGAAGCCGGGTAAAGCTCGTGATGATGCATTGGATGACTTCTATAGCAAGTGGCAGCATGACTTTTTGGTATGTTTCGAGTTGAATAAATAGTTGTTGATTGAATGAAGTTTTTTTTTGAGTCATGTATGTTCTATGTTATATGCATTTATATTTCTCAGAGTGGGGTCTGATTGTTGTTTGGGAACGCACAGTTAGTTTGTTTAAAATAGAATTTCTTTATCTTTTTCATACAAGTTCTTTCAGTTTACCTGTGTTTCTAAGTCATTAATCATGGATTTCCTAAGTTAAGTGCATTGTGAAATTAAAGTGTAGTTTTGGTTTATAATAGTAAATTTTATTAAGTAATTTTATCACCAACAAATTTCGTCTACTTGATGTTTTACCTTTTAATGTTTTCCATGCTTTCTAGTTTAAGTGTTTATTATGAGAGTTGTTGCAAGCATAGTTTCCCACTGTTTTTGTTGGATAATTGTATTTTGTGGTTTTTTCAGGTTGTGAATAAGTGGTTCGCCCTTCAAGCCAATTCTGATATTCCTAGTAATGTTGAGAATGTTAAGAAACTTTTAAACCATCCAGCATTTGACCTGCGTAATCCAAACAAGGTAATTGATAAATATCCTTGTGTCTGTTGTGTGTGCATGCGTGTGAAGTGCCTGAATTTTTGTGTGCTTCCCTTGATGTTTTCCTTTTTTTGTAAAGACTATTGATTTTGGATTCTCTTTTTCGGAACAGGTATACTCACTCATCGGAGGATTTTGTGGTTCTCTGGTGAATTTCCATGCAAAGGATGGCTCAGGCTATAAATTCTTGGGTGAGATTGTGGTCCAGTTAGACAAACTGAATCCTCAGGTATGTTAAGAGCATTTGTTTCCGGTTTATCAAATTGTTTTTCTTTACTGCTCCTTTTAACTTATTCTTATCTACTTATTACAGGTGGCCTCCCGAATGGTGTCAGCCTTCTCAAGATGGAAGCGCTATGATGAAACCCGGCAAAACCTTGCCAAGGTAACAATCCAGTGCATAATTGTCGTATACTTGCATATACTGCCACTGCTTTTTTTGAACATAGCACATGCCACATCTTCTTGGTCTTTATCGAATAAGTTGTGAAAGTCTTTTCCTTTCTGGTATAATCATGCCTAAATCAACTTCATTGATTGAATTTTGAAACCGGCAAATCATTTTTGGGATAATACGATTTTTCTTTCGAACAATCAACGGAACATAATAAGTGTCATGGTGTTTTGCAGGCCCAGCTGGAGATGATTATGTCAGCCAATGGACTGTCAGAGAATGTATTTGAGATTGCCTCAAAGAGCTTAGCTGCTTAAATGTCTTTTTTTATATAAAAAAAAACATCTGTTCTCTTGGCTTCAGTCATAAACAAAATAAAAGTGATTCTCAGGACATAAGATTTGTTAGTGTTTACTCTACAGCAATGTTTTGAAAACCATCACAACAGTGTATGGATTTTGATACTTTGATATATTATGAGACTATGAGAGTGTTGATCATTGTCAAAGATTACTTCAATCATTTTTGTTTTTCACATTTGAATCATTCACAAACTTAGATTTACATGTGTTGTGGGTTGTGGGTTGTGGGTGACCACGACTTCTTAAAAGTCTAGCTCACATTTCTTTCAAGTGGGACCCAATAGCTAAGCTAAACTCTTTTTATATGATTAGAGGCTTTTCATGCCTGTAAAATTGAACCATAAAGTTTTACAAAAAGCAAAAAAAACATTAAGAGAAATAGTTCCCATAAAGTAAATACTCATAGGTTCATAGCGGTGTGTAATCTACAAGTGTCAAAAGTGTCCATTATATGTCAAAAAAGGCTCTTTTTGCAATGCTATCTTGGATTAAAAACAAGTGGTTTTTAGGTTTACAATCCAAAAAAAATATCATAACTACGAAATGGTTATGAGCAACATGATAAAGGGTTCGAGTTTTATCTTGCATGAAAAAAAGTATTGAGTAGTGAACTCTCAGATATAGGTTTAGACAAAAGTATTTGAACTACACTAATAATATATGATCTTTACCGGTTATGATAAACCATCAGGTTCTAGTAAAACCTAACATGTTTGAGTCCCACCTAAACAATTGCAGCAAAAGTATCTGAACCATATCAATAATATATGATAAACCTGTAACTTAGGGTTCAAATTCCTCTAGGTTCTAGCAAAACCGTAACCTGTTTGAGTCCCACCTAAACAATTACAAGTATTTACAACAATAGTATTTGAACCACATCAATAATATATGATCTCGGTAAGTTTTGATAGACTTAGGGCATCTCCAACCCCACTCTATCCCTTGCACCATCTCCATTTTTGACTCAAAACCCACCTCCAACCCAGCACCATTTCCAATGCCATTTTTGGCTCAATGAACAGTGTCACGCAATGTATTGCGTGACACTGTTCATTTAAGCCAAAAATGGCGTTGGAAATGGTTTTTTTTTTTATTCATCTCAATATTTTTATTAATTCACAATTTGACCATATTTATTAAAATATATTCTGATTATATCCTTTTATTTAAAGATTTTATTTAATTACAGTTGTACCCTAATCAATTAAATTTATTCCAATTTGGTCTTTTTTATTATTTAATGATTTTGTCTTGATATAATTATTATTGATATTAATATTTATAATAAATTAAAATGAAGTGTATAATTAAAAATTTTGATTGCAATTATAAATCACTTAATTCAAAACGGCGGAAATTAAAGTAAAATATATTAATTAAAAAAAACATTATAAACGACATACAAACTTCAAAGTGATGAAATAAATCACTATTAATTGGAGGACACTAAAATTAAGGGAAAATACAACATAAATTCAGATAATTAGATGATGAACAATATGTATTTTTATTTTTATGATTTTTCTTTTTTATTTTATAAAATGTAATGTTTAAGTTATTTTAATAATAAATGCAATATTTTACCTAATTAAATTAAATTTCCTTTAATGTATTAAATATTATAATTTCTTATTGTATTGCAATATTATGTTAATTGTGGGGTGAAATGTTAATTGTAGAGAAATATTAAAAAAAAGGAAAAGAAAGAGAATATTCAAAGGAATATTTTGTTTAATGTAAAATTTGATACAATGGGTTGAAGATAGAATAGTGAAATAATGTGAAAGTTGCACTATTTTAAAGTAAAAATTGCATCAAAAACACTATTCGAGTCGGAGACAGTCTTATTAACCTGCAGTAAATCTTTATTTAATTTTGTTTGCAAAGTGGGGAGAATTTTAAGGTAGTGGGGTGTGTGCACACGAAAGCCATCGAGAAGTGGATGCCCACACCACACGTGCACACATTTGACATTATCTTTTTAAATGACCAAACCAACCAACCCACCCCCTCCGTAAAATAATTTTTTATTTTAATTAAAAACACCCACTGAACCCAACTATAACCATCACCAATTTTTATTGTCCTAAACTACCCCTCAGCGACCACCAAATTCACAACCGTGACCCGAAGAGTTATTGACTTCACATTTAATGTCTGACAAAGATAGATGTAAATAAAAGCTAATAGCAAGGGCATATAGGTAAATTAAAACCAAAAGCTAGATTATGATAATGATAAACCAAACATTAGCCAAAAGTCCGTGTGATCTTCGATAATCACGTAGAATATCAAGTCACTGCCGTGTTTGACCTCAAAAGCGTCAATTTAACACAAAAATACATGTAATTCTTTTTATTTGTTTATATATTATGATTCGTTTATTTTTTAGAATTATAAACACTGAGTTTTTAGAGAGAAGATTTAAATCTCGTACACGGAGAAACCAGATTTACAGTTGATTTTTATTTTTTTATTTTTTTCAATATTGTAATAGTTGCTTCTATAAATCACGCTCTCTCTCTCTCTCTTCTTCTTCTCTCCTTCGATCAATTTCTCGCGAAAATTTAATGTTTTTTGGGGAAAGTTTTGAGATGAGAGGCGTGAATGGAGATTCGAGAGCTATGAACAACACTTTCGAGACTATAAACGCGGCTGCTACTGCGATCGCCTCAGCTGAGAATCGTGCGCCGCAAGCTACGGTTCAGGTAAATTCATTTGATCGGTTTTTTTTTTCTTTCTTAGTTTGTGATTTGATTTGTACTATTAGTAGATTTAAGATCTGTTTTTTTTTTCTTTATTTAGTTTTTGTTATTATTTAGAAGTTTTGATGATTGTTTTTTTGCATGGATTTTGGCAATCATTGTTGTTGTGCTGCTTTTCAAAAGTGATTAAATTAACTTTCAAGTAATTGTGATGTGTTTGCTAAATGTTAGCTTTTTGAAGGTTGACTTGATTGAGTAGTAATTAAGCAGCTCTAGCTTGTAATAGATTTTAAGTTCATATTTTTTAAAATTTTTTTTGATTGAATCACTGTTTTTGAACTTTGTGAATTTGTGCAAGTTTGTAACTAATTTGATTGAAAGATTTTAGATTATTGTTTAACTGCAAAACTTTTTCCAGGATAGTTTTACTTTTGAACGACAAAGAAATTGCCTTTCTTTTATTTCTAAGTTTCTAATTCCTGATTAGTAGAGTAGCAAGTACGAGAAGTTCATTTTGGAGCAAGGTCAATTTTCTGGGGTTGCAATGGAGATGCAGTGTTGATTTGAACATGAGAATTCATTTTTTTGGGACTAATATTTATTAATAATAATAACTTTTGGATTAGTGGGAAGAATCAGAGTATTCTACATCGAAATAGTAGATATATAATTGTTTAGTGATTGACACATTTGGAAGCAGGTTGGGAGTAGAATCAAATGGTTGAATGATTGGCAATTATGATGTGCTTTTTGAAGCTATGAAGCCTAAAAACAGAGTGGTAAATACTGTTTATTTCGATGAGAGAGTTGGAAATTCCATGCATCATGTTTTGTAGTTGATTGTCGCTTCACTATGTTTCATTCTTGATACTCTCTGGTCGACAGCTTTAAAACTAAGCAAATGAATGAGAAATGACAGAGACAACAATAAGTGTTGATTCTCATAAGAAACATCTAATTGTTAATTGTTTAAGATGGCACTGGTATATAGTAAATTCACCAACAACCAATTAGATTTTGGTGCCTTTTTCTTGTAAGATACGAGGTTGCTTATGTTTACTATCTTCCTCTCCGCGGATTATAAATGAATAAAGGTTTAACTGAAGGGCTGAAGCGGAAAGTTCTCTGCACAGTAGGTTTGACTGAAGTGCTGAAGCGTTTTCATCATCCTTAGATTCTAGACGATGAAATGTTCTGTGCACAGTATGTGTGAAATTGTTGTATCAACTACTCTTTGGCTCTGCAATGTATATGTACTAGCTTCAACGCTTTTGGGTGTTTGTGCAAACAGATAAAGGAGAAATGTCTTGAAAAGAATAAATTGAAGTCTATGAATTGATTAGAAATGCCTTGAAAAGAATAAATTGAAGTCTATGAATTGATTGGCAGTTGTTATTGGATTTAGTTTATGTGTTCAAAGCCAAAGGATTGAGTTTTTCTTCATATATATTAATTCTAAATTCCTTGATTTGTTTTTCTGCAGCAACAGAGGACTTTTGCTAATTTCATGTACATTTTTTTGTTCTTGTTTACACAGAAGAGAAGATGGGCAAGCTGCTGGAGTATATACTGGTGTTTTGGTTTGCAGAAACAGAAAAAGCGAATTGGGCATGCCGTCCTTGTTCCTGAACCAACAGCCTCTCAAGGTGATGCATCTGCAGCACAAAATGCAAGCCACCAACCACCTGCTATTATTCTTCCATTTGTTGCACCTCCCTCTTCTCCCGCATCTTTTCTTCAGTCAGAACCCCCTTCTGTAACACAATCACCGGCAGGTTTAGTTTCTCTCAATTCAATATCTGCCAATATGTACTCCCCTGGCGGGCCTTCCTCAATTTTTGCTATTGGCCCTTATGCTCACGAAACCCAGTTGGTCTCACCACCCGTTTTCTCGACCTTTACCACTGAACCATCAACTGCTCCTTTCACTCCTCCTCCTGAGTCTGTCCACTTGACTACACCTTCCTCACCTGAGATACCGTTTGCTCAGCTTCGTGATCCTAGTCTCCGATACAGTGAGGGTGGTCAGAGATTCCCATTTTCCCAGTATGAATTTCTATCTTATCACCTTTATCCTGGAAGCCCGGTTGGCCACCTGATCTCACCTAGCTCGGGCATCTCAGGTTCGGGCACCTCTTCACCTTTCCCTGATGGTGAGTTTGCAGCCGGTGGTTCTCAGTTTCCTGAGTTCCGAATGGGTGATCCTCCCAAGCTCTGGAACCTTGATAAACTTTCTACTTGTGAGTGGGGATCACGTCAAGGTTCAGGCACTTTAACCCCGGATGCTGTGAGGTCCACTCCTCGCAATGGTTTTCTTCTGGAACGTCAGAGGTCTGAGAATGCATTGCGTCCACATTCAGAAAATGTACTCCAAAACGATCAAATTGTTAGTCATAGAGTCTCCTTTGAGTTAAATGCCGAAGATGTTGTCAGATGTGTAGAAAAGAAGTCAACAACTTTGGCTAAAGCAGTATCAGAGTCTCTACAGAATGAACCAACAGCTGAGACAGAAGAGAGTTCCACAAAAGTTGAGAATGTTTATGAAGGATGCGTTGGCGAGACATCCAAGGAGCCACCAGAGAAACCTCCACTGGAAGTGGAAGAGGCAGCAGCATCACTACACCGGAAGAATCAATCCATCACGCTTGGTTCTTCCAGAGAATTTAATTTCAACAGCACAGATGGAGATTCCTGTGAGCCTAGTATTGGCTCTGATTGGTGGGCAAACAAGAAGGTAGTCGAGAAGGAAAGCGGGGCCACCATCAAGAACTGGGCCTTCTTCCCTATGATGCAGCCAGGCGTGAGCTAACTGGTACGCTATACACTCAATGCCTCCATGTTTTTGAAACCGTCATGGGGATTTTTGGGGTCAAACCAGTGGAAATAACAACACAACCCAACAAACTATAGATTAGTTTTGGTGTTTTAGGTTAGATGGGAGAATGTCCATTAAAGCACCTAGAAACACAATGAAGGCTGTTTTTGAGTCCTTCTTGACCTGAAAACAGAACCAAATTAGCTGCTTAGTGTAATATATATATATAAAAATATCGACACTTTAGGCGTAAAGACTGATTAACAACAGTTTTAGATCTCTCTTTATCCTTTTGTTATGTAATATAAATTGATGATTGAAATTATAATTGTGCTTCTAAAGATAGAAATGAACTATTAGCATCTGTTTTTTGTGATTTACTTTTATTTGAAAAGTCTTGTGTTTGATTATTCCAAACCATTAAAGCTCCTATTGTTAATCGTACATCAAGTTAAGCTAGTCTATGATTTATTTCAAGAAACTTAAAGGGAACTAATCAAAGATCAATCTTCCAAGTGAAATTTAACTACACCCATATAAACTTTAAACGATATGTCTGGAAACTGAGATGGAAAAGAAGAATCATCGGAAGTTGGAAGTGAACACGATGAAATAAATGCATTTTATTGCTGTTATTGTATCACATACACATCAATCCAATCGTTCCCTGTTGTGTGAGGTATATGTTGAACCAAGAAATCCAGAGAGAAAGAGAGAGAGAGAGAGAGGGGATTCAAACCCAAGGCCTTTTGATTTTTTGATATGAAAAATCGGAAAGCGTATATGGAGTTTTTGGTCAATATTTAGTAATTTAATTTGCTCGACGGTCTTGATGCAAATGAATGAATAACAATAATCAAAACAAACAACAGTGTGTTGTTTTTGTACAGGCTACAGCTGCAGTAACAGTGATTTAACCATAAAACAACCTCAGGTTTCCAAGCAGACAGATGTATATGAACACAATTTATTTTTCTTTTTATTTTTCTTTAAAAAATGCAGCTGGTTTCTAGAATTCTTAGTTTTACAGCTATCTGTTAAAGTCGTTATGGTTAACAGTTTTAAGGTTCACAGCAAATTTTTCTATATACTAAAGTAACTAAACTTAACTTTCAACTTTCACAAATGTTTGTTATGACACGTGTCAGATTTTTTCACCCCATCACTAAAGTGGTTTGGGAAGTTTTGTTTTGTTTTTGTTGTTTTGGTTTTTTTGTTTTTTTGTTTTTCAAATAGAGTAGATACCAATATACCATAACATCCTTTTTATGATTCAATTCTGGTCTCTAGATAATAGCAAAGGTGGACATATTGAGTGATTATATTTATTATTTTTAATTACATATAGATTATAATTAATAAAAATATAAATTGCACATCCAAAGTAAAGTGATTTTACATTTTACTTTTTTTTTTCACGTTATGTCAAGATTTATAACTCGCTAACGATGGTAGATTTTTTTTTATCGTAAGTTAATTAAAAAGAGAAATACTACTTCATTCAAATTTGATACTCAAATGATGTGGCTAATATAATTTAAATGAATGTATTATAGTGTTAGTAACATTATTTGGACACTAAATATAGATAAAGTAGAGTTATTGTATTATTGTATTTGAACTGCGTTTGACATTATTCTTAGTATTGTTTGACATTCAATCTTGGTACATTAATATAAGTTATTAAATTGCACGTTTATAATAATAAGGCCATAAGGGTGACAAATAATGCAAATACATGGTCAATATTGGACAGCTGAAACAACTTTATTAATTGAAAAAACCAATTAACTTTCAAATTGGAAAAAAATAAAAAAATAATGAGTTGACCATCTAGAATCTAAGCAACACAAAACCAAACCAATTTCTTTTCCCTTCTTCGTCTTCTTTATTTATACCTTCAATTCAAATCCATTCTCTCCCATCTCCCATTCCCAAAATTTCTGGACTTTCGTTTTTCTCTCTCTGAAGTAGGGTTCATTTTGAGAGGGAAAAAAAAAATCGAAACCTGAGTGATCGATCGATCGATCCATATTATTATGCCCTCTAATGCAAGCCCAATGCTGTCTTCCAAGTCGATCGAATCGAATGTCGTCACGATTGATGTCGGTGGTCAGATTTTCCAGACCACCAAGCAAACCCTGAGTTCAGCTGGGCCCAAATCGATCCTGTCTCGACTCGCTGAGTCGACTCACCGGTTCATCGACCGGGATCCCGAGCTGTTCTCTGTACTCTTGTCTTTATTGCGGACGGGAAACCTGCCCGTCCAAGGCAAAGGCTTTCGACGTCGAAGATTTGATCGAGGAGTCAAGGTTTTACAACATCGAGTCGCTATTGATCAGCTCCCAATCGAACCCGTCTCAGTTCGATGCTTTCAATCTCGAAAAGTCGTTGATTTTGCCGCTCAACGGCCGGGACTCGCCTTCCGTGATCGCGACGACCCAATACGGAACCCTGCATGTTGCTCACGGTAGCAAAATCACGTCTTTTGATTGGTCGATGAGGAAGAAATCGACCATCTTGACGCAATTCACGGCCGTCGATTCTCTGCTGGCGATGTCTCCAGGCGTCGCGGCTGCTGGAGCCACCGATTTCTCCGGTTTGCAAGTTCTCGACCTCGAAAAAGGGTACGTGAGAGAGACTTTGAATTGGGAAAATGTAACTAGGTCTAGTTCTACTGTGCAAGCTATTGGTTCGTCGTCTGAATTGTTGTTTGTTAGTTTCGAGTCTGGTCGGAGAAATTCGAATTCGATTATGGTTTATGATGTTAATAGTTTGAGTCCAGTGACCGAAATTGGTCATTATGAAATTTATGGTGCTGGTATTGATTCTGATTATGCCCTTCCTGCTACGAAATTGAGCTGGGTTTCAAGTTATAATCTGTTAATGGCATCTGGGTCACATAGTGATATTTCTGGGGTATTGGGGAATATTAAATTGTGGGACATTAGGTCGGGTAGTGTCGTTTGGGAGATTAAAGAGAGAGCGGATTGCTTCTCTGATATAACGGTGTCTGATAGTTTGTCTGCAATATTCAAAGTTGGTATCAACTCTGGGGAGGTGTTCTACATGGATTTAAGGAAACTGGAAGAGGAGAGTTCGTGGACTTGTTTTGGCAATAATAAGAGGAAGGCGGTAGTTAACGGGAAGAAAGAAGGTGTCGGGTGTAAGATAGAGAGTCATTCCAACCAAGTGTTTTGTGGGAAGGGAGGGGATATAGAGATGTGGTCGGAGGTTCTGATGGGTTCGAGAGGATCCTTGGAGGAGAGGGTATTTAGGAAGAATTCGATCGGGAGAGTCAAGGACATGGGAGGATCAAGAATAACCAATTTAGCATTTGGAGGTAACAAGATGTTCATGACTCGCAATGGTCAGCAATCTGTGGAGGTTTGGCAGAGTTCAACTAGAGGAGGATTTTGATACCATCATCAGTTTTGTAGGTATATATCTGTGTTGTATTCCTTTCTTATTAATACTGTAATTGTGTATAGTTTCACCAGTTGTCCAGTTCTATACAATTTTAATTTTTTTTTGTCGCCCCAATTGCAATTTTATTGTTTCTTTTGGTTTGCTTTGTTGCTCATATAAATACCAATTGATGTCTTCCTCTTCTCTATCTTCAAAGATTCTACTATCTCTCTCTTGCTAAATTACCCACAACAATTCAAAAACGGAACATTTCTATAAGACTTTAGCCTTGTTGGGGCCACACGTAATCTTATTAGCTTCCCTGATCGATCTCACCTGAAGTAAAGAGGTGCTTGCCTTGTTAACTTAGATGCTTTGAATGATGCTTTGAATGTTTGCTTCATTTTTGAGTTTTGACAAGAGCTCTGGCTGCATGGTTGGTGACTTCAATTAGGGTCTTTGTATGTTTTCATGAATTCCTTCCTTCCAAGTCTGAAGATCTTTGTTTGCTTGCATCATTAAACATTGAGATCCAACTTTGAATCAAGATAAGTTAAAACAAATATTCTGCCAAAATGGAACGATTTGGGCAGATGTGGACGTCCCCACCACGTCATCATCTGGGTGCTGATGCTGTTGCCATGTCATTTTCTCCCAATGCGGTCGACTGAGTTTACCAGGCTGGTCTCGATTTGGGCCTTTACTGTCGGTCCACGGCTTGGCTGGGTCATACTGGCCCAATATCAGGCCCGAAATTGTTTAAAACCATTTGCATGGATCTATTAAGTGCGACAAAATAGTTTGTATTACCAAACCATTCACGAAAGAACGAGTCGGACTATTATAACAATTGATTAATGACACAAACACTACTGCCTGATGTGGTTCGGTAGTAAAGGGTGTTCATTCAGCCTATTTTAGGTTACACGTTCGAGTTGCCATCACCTCATGTGGTATATTAAAAAAGAAAAGAAAAGAAAAATATATGAACTTGTGTCAAGTTTTCCATATTTTGAGTGTACCAGTAGTGGAGTTGTTTCTGATATTTCAACCGGAAATTTGGACCCTTAATATTTTCACCGAAATCGATATTTACTTTATTGCATATGATAATTCAAATCTAGCTCGCGTGCAAGAGAAAAACAAAATGGGAAACACAAAAAAGCAACTGAATTTATCTTTCACAACACATTCTACCAACAAAAAACCAAACACGATTCCAGTTCACAAGTTTTTTTCTTCCTGAAGATCTCCTCTACCAAACAACTACCTTCCCTGAACTTGGCCGAGAGTTGAAAACAGAGTAGAAGAAGCGTCTGCTTCTTCAGAATAATCGTCACTAACAGAAGAAACACAAGGAGGAATGCCATCATCTCTGAAATTGCTTTGGCTTTGTTTCTCCAAACCAATGAGATCACAACTCTTATCTTCTGATGGGTGAGCTTCTTGTTGAAGCTGCAAAGCAAATTCTAGATTCCACAACACATCTCCCATTCCAGGCCTATCGACACCGTATTCTGCTAAACATTTCTCTGCTGCTTCCACATACTTTTTCAGTGACTCAGGGCTAATAGTATCAGCAATATGAGGATCAATTATTGTCTCAAGCTTCCCCTTTCGATGGCAATTCATCGCCCACTCCGCTAAACCAACCTGTTCTCTCGGAAGCTTTGGGTCGATAACAGGCCTTGCACATAAAACTTCAAAGAGGACTACTCCGAAGGAGTAAACATCGGATTTCTCAGTAAGTTGTTGCCTTCTGAAGTATTCAGGATCAAGGTACCCGAAGCTACCCTTCACGACCGTGCTTACGTGGCCTTTCCCCATTGGTGCGTCCTTGGACAGTCCGAAATCAGACACTTTAGCAACCAAATTCTCATCAAGAAGAATGTTGGTAGTCTTTACATCACGGTGGATGATTCCATGTGCTGAACCGGTGTGGAGATAATGCAGTCCACGGGCTGCGCCAATGCATACATCAAGCCGTTGTTTCCAGGACAACGGAGGAGTTTCGTTCGAGCCACCATAGATATGATCGCGAAGAGGGCCATTAGACATGTACTCATAAACCAGGATCATCTCTGATTGTTCGTCACAGAAGCCGATAAGTGACACAAGATGGCGATGCCTGAGCTTGGAAAGCATTTGTATCTCTGTCTGGAATTCGTTCACGCCTTGCTCTGACCCCGAGCTTCCTCGTTTTATAGCAACAGTGGTTCCATCTTCCAACGTGCCAAGATATACTTTTCCGAACCCACCAACGCCAATTACTGCCTTATCGTTGAAATCTTTTGTTGCAATCTGTAGTTCATTAAAAGTGAAGAATCGACCGAGACCCTGATTAGAGAAGAAACCAGAGTGATTAGTACTCTTGCTCCTCCGAGAGCCAAAGAGACTAGACCTCAGAGAACTACTCTTGCTGGACAAGAAACTAGTTTGGCTGCCGTGTAGAGGAAGCAACCATGAAGAGAAGCTCTTTTGTTTCTGCCAATCTTTAGGCCTCTTTTGCCACCGGACGAAAACTATTCCGAGGAACATCATTGCTGTCACTGCCATTGCAAGCCCAACGCCAGCAACGATCTTCATTTTCGTTGATCCATATTCAGAGCCCTTGTATGAACCATCAACAGCATAGAAACCACCCAAGCTCCTCGCCACGTTGTTTATCTTTATGATCTCCAATCCGTTGAGAATTGCATTAGGCGGTGATCCTGACTGAACATAATTGGAAGCAGGACCAACCTGAACCATGATTGAACCGTTTGTTATAGCCGAGGAATCAATCACCAAATCCATGTAATAAGCAGTGGAGAGAGCATTGGTAAGGCTTGAGAGATCGAGGCACGACACGCCCATCATCTCGTTAATGTACACATTGAAGATCAAGTCATTAAGGCTCTTGCTCACAATGTCACAGAAATGCAATCTGATCAAGTATGAGAAATTTGAATCAACATTCATCATCCAAGTGAGATTGAAATTAGGCTCCATAACCTGAGATTCCTTCATCGTTTCAGCTGTTGAATAAACTGAATTCGGGGCGATTTCAGGAGTTGCTCCACCACCACCCTGTGGATAATTGATGTTTCCAGGTTCCGTGAAAGCAGATTGAGACCCTTGTGGGAAGGCATTGAACGCGCTGCCCGGAAGCCATGTTCTTGACAATGTATCATTCTTCGGAGTTATATTAGACCCTCCGATATTCAACCTGTAAGATACTTCCATAGCGTACGTAGACAAACCAGTGAAAGTACTTTTGGAAGAAACAGTGGATGCCGAATCAGAGATAAGAGAATCAGGGACTGAAACAACCTCGATAGCATTAACGAATGAGTAAGAATCCTTCTTGGGCTTAAAAATAATGGAGAATCTATTGGTCGTAATGTTAATCAAATACTCCTTGAAAACCACCTTTGTGTTATCTCTCATAGAGAAATCCTGTAAGAGAACGAACTCATTCGTTTGGACTGTGAAAATGACATTTGTGAGATTGATAGAAGGGTGAGGGAGAGGGTATAAGTAAAGACGAACCCAATGCCTCCCAGGTTGAGAAACATAGAAAGTATACTTGGACTCTTCGCTAAAAATTCTAGCTGAACGATACAAAGGAAGAGATGAAGAAAAAGAAGAAGAGATGTTTACGGGAATGGAATCGATAGAAGTTTGTATATCTTCCTTGGTAGCCAAGAAACTAGATGAATCACGATCAGACTTAAATGTCCGACCATCATCGAGCAAGGTCTTTTGAGGCGATCCACAATCGATTAGATAATTGTCGGGAGGGGAGTAGGTGGCGGCCAAGCTAGAAAAGTTGATCAAGAAGATGATCAGGAAGAAAAGAAACGTATAATTATTATCTCCTTCCATAATCAACGATGTTGCGATCAAGGCGAGATTGAGGGAGGAGGAGAAGTGGTGGACATAGTAGTAGAATGGTTAATAAGCAGAGATGGCGGAGGAGGAGGAGGAATATGTACGTATTGATATGTAGATGACTATTAACATGGGTGCAAGTAAGGAAGGACGTGCATACATGTTTTTTGTTGTTCTGTTTTGTATGTTTTAGATAGTGGATATACATAAATTGTTATATATATATATATATACATATAATTAATTAAACAGAAGATTAACTTAATAAGTTAACTAATAGCGAGCTATGCGTTGGACCCCAAAAACTTCTTCTATTACTCACTTGTCTGTCTTGTTGTAACTATACCAACTAACTGACAAGCAAGGAAGCACCGGTAAGCCTGAAAATGTCACGGATTCATGAGTCGTTTCATTTGCCGCCAAAGCTTAATTATATTCATTGTTTTTGGATTCCTTACCTACTCCAACATATTGATATCATAACTATTGTTTATTGAAAGGGCCAGAAGGGCAGAAATTTATTGATCAGAATCCAACCTTACAATAATTTGACTGAATCATACATATCAGGAGACATATTCATTGAGCCATATATCATTTGTAGCAAGTCAAAGCAGACTTAGCAAGGGTATCAGCTACACAAACATATATAAAACATTTCCAGACACCGACCGGAGAATGGTTTTGGAGAAAAAGGTTTATTCAATCCACCACCATCGAGTCCGATCATATCACTCCAAGTACAATGGCAATCAACTGATCACCAATATCAGAAGCAAACGTTGGGATCCCTGCTGCTGTTTCGTGGACATTAATTGCAAATTTGACAATACCAACATGACACCAATTACAGTTCTATAGTTAGTAATAATTAATTAATTAAATGATGACCACATGCTCAACATTCAACTTCTGCTGACCAACAAAAAAACTGCTTGATGGAGGAAATAAAGTCTTATATAGCAAGCAATGGATTGCTAGCTACTAGCTAGTCATGATGATGAAGAAAATTCCCAGCAGCCGATCAGCCTTTGCACAGACCATAAAACACAAGTTTATTGCAGCTGCCCAAATAACTTTAACAAACATCTCTAGAATAGATAGGTTGTCGAATCCACGAGAGAAATTTGCTAAAGGAACGATTTTTTATTAATATTAATCAAAAGTTGCAAATAGAACAATCAAACCGACTCCTCTGGGATTAGGATTCCTAAATTGACTAAAATATTAAAATCTTACTGGAAAATATAATTTTGAGTTATTTTCAAAACCAGATAGACAAATCCTAAACAAACTCAAAGAAACAAAACTTGTAAAAATATGCCTAAAAACAGAAGAAGAAAACTACGATGCATTAGAAGGTAAATTAAACCCCTAGAATTTTTGTAGCCCTTGTTGATACGGTTTCAACCATATATTATAAGTCCAAAACGGACGTCGTTTGCCCTCCAAATGTCTCCTCAAGTGTGTCCCACATCAAGTTGACATTCACTATAAGAAAAATAGGTTTTTATCATGTAATTTTAACTCTTTTTTTTAACGGTGATCACGTTATAATAGTTTTTTTAATCCGTCGTATGTTAATGACGTTCTTTCAAACTGACATAAACGTATCACAGTATTTTAAATATGCCATAATGTGAACACAATTTTTATTAACCATGATCAAGTTATCACACTGATGTAGGACAGTTGGCTTTGAATTTTGAAGAAGAGATGGATAGGAAATTGTCTAAAAGAGGTGCTCCAAAGAAACGAGCATAACTTTTAGCTCGGCTGTCAGATTTCCTATTATAATATGTTTTCAGAAAGGGTTTTCAGAGCTCCATAGCTGGATAATTGGGGCTAGCCCGATTGACGTCATTTACTCCCTCAACAGAGCTGTTTCAGTTAGGTTGTTGGGCAACCAAAGATTTTCCTGTTTTTTATTTGTTTTTCGTTTTTTTTATTTAGATGATGATATTTTAGTCTTTTGCTGTTTTTAGGATTTTCTGAGCCTATTTAAGGCTTTTTGTTTTCAGTTTCAAGGTATTCAATATATTTTACAATTTGGTTTCAATTCTTTTTCTGGTGGATTCTAGTTTATGTTACTGTTAGGGTTACGCTGGTGATCCTAGAACTTCCGTTTTGTGTCACACACATTTTCATAACCGTGATCAAGTTGTCACACATTTTTATAATCGTGATCAAATTATCACGAATTTAATTAACCATGATCAAGTTATCACATTTTTTATGTGTAATAATCTGTACATTATTTTGTTTGCGTTATAAAGAAATATGTTTCTTTTATTTGTAGAATTATACTAACACTAATTTAAAATTCTTAATTTCTCAAATTTATATCGTGTAATACTTTACGATATAAAATAAAATCAACAAAGTAAAAGTAGTAATGCAATCTCTTTCTTGTAGTGAAATATTAATAACTTAGATTGAAATATTAAAATTTTAAAAATAAAAAAAAAGATGAAAATTTTAAAAAAAAAAATTGCTGTCATTTTGATTTTTTTAATTACTTTATTTAGTATAACTTTTTATATGTGATTAAAATAAAAGGACACAAGTTAATATCATAGGTTTTTGGATATCATATCTTTAAATTAATATCATACATATTTTAAAAGGTATATATCTCCCCACTTTCTCACCATAGCTGCCACTTTCTCCTCCCTCTTATCTTTCTTGTTTCTCTCATCTCTCACTCATATGCTTCACTTTTCACATAAAAAGAAAACAAAATAAGAACTTTTGTCATGGTGAGTACTTAATTTTTTATGTATTTATTTATTTTTTTCGGTTATTTTCTTATATATTGATTTTTATTGTAGTCTCTGATAACGAATAATGAATTTCTTTAATGAAGTTTTTGTGTTTTGAACTTGAATGTTTACTGTTTATGAAAAATATGAAAAACAGAAGATCATGTTCTATATTTTCAATAAGAAATTAAAGTTGATAACAACATGAACAAGAGGTTCGTTAATTTTCCGTTTCGGTCTCCTTTAATTTTCTCATTCTTTTATTGTTAAATATAAGTATTAATTGTGATTTGATGTTATAATATAGTTTGAGCTTTTTTTGTCAATAAATCATATATATATCTTACTCGTGTTGTTTCTCATACTATGCAGCTGTATACTCGAAAGGAAGTCTCGAGGAAGAGAACAAATACAGTTTACACATACTTTAAAATAGTTTTTGAGTTGAATAGTTTGTATTTTAGGGTTAATTTTGGTGATAGATTTTTATATATTATTATGATTTTGTAATTTTTTATTTTAACTGTATAAACGCCAAGTAATAAAAGAGAATCGATATTATTTATTGATATTGTACATGAAAACTAATGCCAAATGTGCTTTTATAGAAGAAAAAAAAATATTGATGTGATTCTAATTATGGAAAAGTAATAAATTACACAAAATCAAATTAAGAAATTAAGCATTAATTGTGGGTCAGAAAGTTATAGAATTAATTTGATTCCTAAAATCACTTTCTTTCCTAATAAATGAGATCATTACTATTATAAATTAACCAAAAATAAAACTGATTCTCCTCATAATATATAAATAATATAATATATATATATATATATATAATATCCACTTAATAGGTATTTGGAAGTCAATTGTTAATGTTGGTTTTACGTCATTATGAAATAATAATGTCTCCACTTAATAGGTTCCCAACATTGATCAGTGTTGGGAACCTTGAAGCTTCTCATATCATCATTCTTACCGTAAAATTTTGGATATTTAGAGCTTTTCTTGTCCCTATTGAAGAATATCCTTAAAAAATTAATGTTTTTAATTTTTTTCATTTATTTATTTAAACTATTTATTTATTTAATTTTAAAAAAATATTTCTTTATTTATTTTTAAAACTATTTATTTATTAGATTTTTTAAAAACTATTTATTTATTTAATTTTTAAATTATTATTTATTTAATTTTTTAAAACTATTTATTTAATTTTTTTTGAAAACTATTTATTTATTTAATGAATCATATCTTTTATTTAATTTTTTTTACTTTATTAAAGTTTATAAATTTTTTGGTTGAAAGGTAAAAATAAAGTATAAAATAACAAAACTAGGGACATTTTAGGCATTTTAAAAGTCAAATTTAAGTCCAGAGGGTGTTAGTGTATAATAACAAAAAAAATTCAGTTAAGTATAACTTGTTCCAAACCTCAAGGGGTTTAGTGCAATTTGCCCTATACATAATACAATTAGGTGAATCGTGAGTATCTTTCGTAGGGATATGGATCCTCTCCTCACTTTTTGTGTCATCACTTTGTCCTCACCTAAATCAATGATATTGATTAATTATATCTTATTATAGTGTAAAGATATAAAAATCAATAGAAATAATCCACACTATTGATTTGCTATATTAGACATGTGTTAATAGATTATGAAGGTAAGAACACAAAATGTGAAGAGAGGATTCAGATCCATTTAGTAGATGTAGTTTACTAAATTTGTTCTAGAACTCGTATATAGTACTAAAATCTAAAAGAATAATTTTTTTTTTCTTACAAATCTAGGAATTGGTTGGTAGAGGGAAACATGCATGACATAAACCCACATTGCTCTTTTGATATGAATACAAGGGATATATCACTGGTTCACCTCAACTTTAAATAAAATCTACAAGATTGGATATCAACAGTCTAACATATATATTATTCTGTTTACCCTACTATATATTGATGCAATATTGTTTCTTAATAATTCTGATCAAATTTGAACTCAAAATATATGATATTTAAAGACTTATTTGTCATCAAAGGAAATGACAGCTAACAAACTAATAATAATCTAAAGAGGAAATATCAAATATAATTAAGGAAATCATGTCTCCACTTTTTGGCATCTAATTTGATCCATACAATTTTTAGGTTCCTCTAAACTTCTCGACCCAATTTACAATTATAACAAGGTTTGTTATTTTGTCCAATCAAAAACCCTAATTCAAACCGATTAAATATTACTATTTCTAGGGTTACATACTTACATTAATTCAAATGAGCATTCTGAATATCTTAACCCAAAAACTCGAGACATCTATTCTACAACATTACTGTGAGACTCAAATATTCCAAAATGAATATAAAAAAGAGGTGCATACACCTATGTATGTAGTCGATGGAATTAACGTGTGTTCAATTGTTTCCTTAATTTCTTCTCTACATGTTAAACAGTTGTTTACTTGTTCGTTCCAACATTAAATTGAACAATCTGGACCGTTGATCCTATGGCTCCATTTCAATCGTTAATTAATTATAAAGTTTGAATTTGCAATCAGTTTGGTATCTGTTATATATTAAATACTAACCGAATACAATATAATTTCTTCTATTTATTATGAAAACAAAAAACGATGGTACAGCTTTTGGAGGTTGAATTTAATTCTATAGATCAATTAAGAGCATGCATTCATGTATACGTATATTATAAAGAAAGTTCAACAAATAAAGTCAGATTGTAATACCTAACTGTTTTTTGCTACTTAAGTTGATATAAATATGACAAAACATATGTACAGATCGTTTTCATTTTTCATCATGGCTGATGAAAATTGGTGGATGAGATGGTGACAAAATGGAGAAAAACTGCGAAACGAGTGTCTCATTTTCTTTACGTTCCATCTGATATATTCACTATCAAAATTGGTAAATTAAGACTATATTTACAATATTATAATTTGAACACGGTGATGATTGATCAAACCTCATTTTGAACCAAAATAAAGAACTCTTATAACAAAATATAAACTCACAAAAGGATGTTGTAGTATGACTTTCTAGTTCACTGAAGTATTTCAATATATAAATAGTAATCTTTTGTTGCCATAGGCAAAGTTCACTACAATAAAAGAGGTAACATACAGTAACACATTTCTTTGTGACAAACTTTAATTGTATATAACTGTTGGCATTATTTTGTGATAAATTTTAAGTAGAATTTCACATAAGTCCTATCTTTTTGGTGATTTGTCACCTTTATAAATGTCTTTCCAAATTCATCACTTTAGTCCATTTGACCAAATATGTGAAAGTCAACTATTTTAAAACTCATGAAAGTACACTTTTGCCCTTATTACTATTTAATTTAGCTAAAATGATTATATTAGCTTTAAATTAAAACGAAAAATAATACATTCTCAATAATAAAATCTTAAATAAATATATTACAAAAAAAAACTTAAATAAATAATAATAATAAAATCCATTAATTTTTTCTTATTTTGTATTTTTTTCACAATGGATATTTATTTTGCTAAAATAATTATCTTAGCTTTAAATGATTTTGAAAAACAATAAAATTCTCAATAATAAAATCTTAAGTAAATATATTACAAAATAAAAAATTATTAAAAAAATCATTTAAAGTTAAGATAATCATTTTAACTAAATAAATATCCATTATGACCAAAATATAAAAAAATGGATATTATTATTATTATATAATATTTTTTTGTAATATATTTATTTAAGATTTAATTATTGAGAATTTTATTATTTTTTATTTTAATTTAAAGCTAATATAATCATGTTAGCTAAATTAAATAGTAATAAGGTTAAAAGTATACTTTCATGGGTTTTAAAATAGTTGACTTTCACATATTTAGTCAAATGGACTAAAGTGATGAGTTTTGGAAAAAGTAAGGACTAAAGTGATAAATTTGGAAAGATATTTACAAAGGTGACAGATCACCAAAAAGATAGGACTTATGTAAAATTCTGCCTAAATTTTACTATTTGTCATTATGTTTTGGTCAATTGAAACTTTTTAAAAATAATTGTCACAATTAATCACAAAACTTGATAATTTGTGACAAATAATATAATTATTCACAAAATTACCTTTTTAAAAGAAAGATTTTATTTTATAAATAATTAGGTTTTTAAAAGGCATCATAATCAATTGATATTTTCTTTTCTTAAAAAAAAAAACCACACCAAAAGATGTCACAATCATGCAGTTTTTTTTTTCTCCTTAAAAACACTTTTTAGGTTTAAAACAATAGTTTCATTCGAAGACGTACTGAGATTATAGAGAAAATACTGTCCAGATAAAAAATGTATGGCCCCGTTCTGCAGCTGTTTTTGTTTTTTTTGTTTTCGCTTTTGTTTTCCAAAAACGATTTCGAATTCGCGTTCGTTAACCGTTTTTCATTTTATTTTCGAAAAACAAAAAAAAATTGAAAAACAAAAACAGTGTTAAAAGTGAAATATTTGAAAAACAAAAAAAACTTGTTTTTCATTTTTTTTTGTTTTTCAAAAAAAAGTTTAACAATATATATATTTTTCTTTTTTCTCTTCACTGTGCAGAATCTGATCTCTTCCCATTTTCATCTTTTTTCTTCCTCATCCTCTTTTTCCTGATCTGGTCTTCTTCTTCAGCTCACCGTCGTCGATCTGATATGCTTCTTCTTCAGTTCGCCGTCGTCTTGTTCTTCAGCTCGCCGTCGACTTCTGCAGCTAGTGGCCGTCGCCGTTGTCTTCTTCAGCTGGTTGTCGTCGGCGTCGTCTTCTTTAGCTGGTCGGCGTCGTCTTCTTCGCCAGTTGCTGGTCATCATCTTCTTCTTCTGCAGCTGGCCGCCGTCGCTGTCTCATTCTTCAGTTGGTCGCCGTGGTCTTCTTCGCAGGCTGCTGGTCATCATCTTCTTCGCCGGCTGCTGGTTATCATTTTCTTCTTCATCAACTCTCAGCTTCCTCATCAAAGTTGGTTAATATTGGTTATTGGTTATTGGTTATTGGTTAATTATCTGTTAAACTCTCAGCTTTGAACATGTGAAAATCCTAGAATTGGGTCTCCACTTTGTAGGTAAACATTTAAAACTAATTTTCGTATGTGAAGAAATTTGTTAAATATATTATTGGTTAATTATTAAATCATTTTGTTTATTGGTTAATTATTAAATCAATTTATTTATAATTGTTATAATATTAAACAAAATGTAAAAATTGAAATTTCAATTTTCGATAGTTTTCAGTTAGTCTACCAGATGCGTTTTTTCCGTTTTTATTTTCAAAATATGGATTTCAGTATGTGCTACCAGACGTGTTTTCGGATTTCGAAACTGAAACAAAAAACACTGTTTTCATTTTCATTTTTCTTTTCGAAAAACATCAACTGAAAAACGCTTACAGGACAGACCCTAAGCTTCTCTTGATTTCAGTTTTTTAGGGTCCTTATACTTGTTTTTCAGGGTCAGAATCTCAAATTCGAGTTTCATATATTGAAAGTGTCTTTGAATAAGGTATGATTTTTTATTTATTTATGTAGAATTGTATATATCTGTTTAGGGATGTTTTTTAACTTTAATTTGTTTTCAATTTTTATAAGGAACCCATTATTATTATTACATGGACTATAGTTGTTTGTTTTTAGATTTCCACAGTATATATGTCAATATTAGTTTGTACGCATACTAACCGTTTGATAAAATGATTCTTATGGAACAACCAATTGTTTGATGCAGTATTGAAAGGAAACTCTTAAGCTTCTCTTTCTCTTGATTTTATTTTTTTAGGTTTGTTTTCTGGTACTTGTTTTCTGTGGTCGAAATCTCAAATTCGAGTTTCATATATTGAAAGTGTCTTCGAATAAGATATGATTTTTTTTTTGTATGTAGAATTATATATATTTGTTTTGGGATGTTTTTTTAACTATAATTTGTTTTCAATTTGTTTTAAAGAACTCATTATTATTATTTCATGATTTATAGTTTGTTGTTCTTAAATTTCCACACTATATGTCAATATTAGTTTATACGCATACTAACTGATGTTTGATAAAACGATTCTTATAGGTATGTTTGATAAAACGATTCTTATAGAACAACCAATTGTGTGATGCAACCAAACTGTTATTCTATAATTTGTCATGCAGTTCACAGAAAAGAGTTCAAACACTAAATAAGATATTTGATATTTGCCAATATTGTTGCATTTTTCCTCAGTTTTATTTTGATGACTTTAATTTGTCCTCACTAATTTTTTTTCTTCTTCATGTATATAGGCCTCTCTTGTAAAACCTAAAGATTCTTTGGCTACCTGATAACTGACAGTGGATCATTGGCTTCTTCATATTTCACAATCAAGACCTTAGAAGTTTCAAGTTTATGGTTATGTAGTTGGAAGTTATAATGTGTGACCTAACACATATGTTAACTTAGACTAGCCGGGTTTACATGTGTTATTTAGTAGTAGACTCTAAAGATGTTGGATTACTTTTGTATCAAAATAAATAGATATTTTTTAATGGAATGATTATTCATAGAACTCAACGTCATTCAAAGAGTGACATGTTTTATTTGGTTATATTTTTATATTATTTTTTTATACAATTTATATTTAAATTAAATTTTGACAATCGATTAAGTTGCCACTAAATATGTAGATAGTGCCTTAATATTCATATTGTTAACTGTCACTAAATCTGCGTTGCAGTGACAATTATTACATGGTTAACTTAATTGTCATTATGTTTGAATGTAGTGCCATAATTTTGAGATAATTATTTGTTACTAGATTTATAAATAGTGACACTTTTTAAACAATAAATTGTCAATAAGAATGTGTATAGTGACAATATCTTTAAATACTAATCTAGTGATAAAAAACTATCACAAATACTTTTATTGTAAAAATGATAAATTATTAGTGATACTTTTTTTTATCACAATATTGAATTTGTGACAATTTCTTTATTTAGAATAGGTCAATTTTCTCATAATAGTTAAGTTTGTTGGTAACCACATTTTTTTGTTGAGATCGAATGAGATTGTCTAATATGCCCTTCATTTGTATACTTATATGATGAGGTTATGCATTCAAGCTACGTCCGCCTCTTTCCCTGAGCCTTGGATTTATAGAAATAATTACAAAAAAATGTTTAGATTCAAAATTGAAATCGGCTCTCCTAATTAAATTTAAAAAAACAAAAACAAAAACAGTGATTTTTTTTTTCTAGAAAGGACAACCCACATCCCCATTTTTCTTGTTTGTCATTAAAAGGTTAGCATCATTTTGCCGAAGACAATCGGAAAAACAACAAAACAGTCACAAGTCTTACAGTAATTTATCAATGTTGGATTATTTGCATGAAATAGTCCTTTTGATTTGATAGTATTTTGACCACTTCAAAACAAAAAAAAAAACAAAAACAGTACAATTTCCCTTTTTCTGTTTTTTGGTGAGTACAGTACTATAGTACAATTTAAACGATGCCGTATCAGAGATAAGCAATTAATTGTGTGGGTTGCTCACCCAACCCAAACGGCTAACATGCATGAATAACCGATTTTCATTAATGATAGGAAAAAAAAGTTGTAAATTGTGAAAAGTTGCAAATCGGGATATGGGTTTATATTTAAGTGAAAAGTTAAAAAAAATAATAATTAAATGTATATGTATATCCCAATTTGGTTAGTTAAACGTAAATTGAGATACCATTTTAGATAGATAAATTGAGTTTTTGTAAGAATAAATAAATAAACATCAATCGACGACAAGAGGAGATTCGAATCATGTCTTTTTATTCTGAACCCCAAATTATGTAATTGTAATAGCTAAAAAAAAGACTTAAATCAATCATCCAAAAATAGTGTCTCAATTCATGTTTTACCAACTAAATTGGGATATGTGTCTACATTTAATTATTTTTTTTCAACTTCTTCCATAAATGTAGACACACGTCTTAATCTGGTTAATTTGGTTGGTTAGACACAAATTGAGACATTATTTTTAAACTGGATAATGGTTGACAGCCAACTCTTTTATCCGACCTTTGCATCCAACTTGATGTATGGGTCATTGGATTTAAATGCTTTAACTTGGCTGCATGCACTTGTCAAAGCATCCAATGGCCCACATGTCAAGTTGGATGCAAATATTGGATAAAAGGGTTGAATGTCTACCATTGTCCTTTTAAACTGCTGATTTGAGTCCGTTAAAAAAATACCAGTTGATCAGGTCAAATACTAACCCTAGCTATTTGCTTTGCTTTATATCATATACTCAAAACATTAATAATACTTCCTCATTTGTATTGTACATCTTCGTTTGCATATATACCCAACTTAGGTCACACAATCTGTTATTCAAATCGTATTAAGTTATTATTATTATTATTATTTTTGAAAATTAACCCGGTAGTATAACTAGTTATCTCATGAAATTAAACCAGCTATTCAGATCACAAAACCGACAAAAAATCGAACAATCAACACATGATAATTTCTACCCAAAACAAATAATTAAGTTGCTAGGCTTTTAACAGTACTACCACATGTTTTATGTCACTTATATATATACACACACAAACAACACAATACATAAACATATAGATATATAGTTTATAAGTTACCTCAACTAATCTCATTTACTTCCACTTCTACTTCTTTACATTGAATGCTGGAATTAAGGTGGAGAAGAACTTCCAGCAAAATTAGGTGAGCATTTCTTTTTCTTCTTCAGATGACGTAGATATCAAGTTTTCTTCAATAGAAAATGACCTCCATTAATGAAGCCTCTTATATGGCTCTGGTTTTATGTAAAAGATAAGTGGTTTTCATTCACCTTGTAAAAAAAATAAATATATAAAAAAGAAAGCATAATGGTGTGTTTCACTAGTTTTAGCTGTAACCCTAATATATTTCAACAACCATTGTTGGCCATTAATGGCAGTGTTTTTATAGTAGCTGACTTGCTAAATCGTCCACATAGAGAGAAAGAGACAATTGCCAAAAAATTTCAACAACAGCCTCTCCACACTTATTAATTTTGTCTTCAATAATTCCATCTATAAATCTCTTTCCTTTTTCTTCTCTTGACACAACTCGAACCCAGAATCTGACATTGTTTTCTAACGTTGAAGAAACGGAAAATCTGATCTGGGTTTTGTATATTTTTCACTTGCATGCTAGCGTTGGTGTTTTTCGATCTGGTGTGATAGGGTGTATTTTAATCAAGTGGGACTGCGGATCAGATGGAGGCATCAACGGCTATGATGGTGTTAACAGCCGTATTGGCTTATTTACTATGGTTCAAATTCATGGCAAGGTCGCTTGGTGGTCCACGTGTCTGGCCTCTATTGGGAAGCTTACCGGGTCTAATCCACAACGTGAATCGCATGCACGACTGGATCTCCGACAACCTCCGCACGAGTGGCGGCACGTACCAGACTTGCATCTTCGCTATTCCGTTTCTGAGCCGGAAACAGGGTCTCGTGACTGTCACCTGCGACCCGAAAAATATAGAGCACATCCTGAAGGCCAGGTTTGATAATTATCCAAAGGGACCCAATTGGCAAGCTGTGTTTCATGATTTGCTCGGCGAAGGGATCTTTAACTCCGATGGTGACACGTGGCTTTTCCAGCGTAAGACCGCTGCACTGGAATTCACCACCAGGACTTTGCGACAAGCCATGGCTCGCTGGGTGAGCCGAGCTATTAAGTACAGATTTTGCCCGATTCTTGAAACGGCTCAGCTTAAAGCCAAGCCGGTTGATCTTCAGGATCTTTTGTTGCGGATCACTTTTGATAACATATGTGGATTGGCTTTTGGGAAGGACCCACAGACGCTGTCGCTTGACCTTCCTGAAAACGGCTTCGCTTTGGCTTTTGATCGAGCCACTGAAGCCACTCTTCAGCGGTTTATTTTGCCGCGGCTTATATGGAAGCTGAAAAAGTGCTTTGGGCTTGGAATGGAAGTCACCATGAGCCGCAGCCTTGAACACATAGACGATTACTTGTCTGACATCATCAATACACGTAAGCTCGAGCTGGCGAGCCGAGAGCAAGGTGGGACCCCACATGATGACTTGTTGTCCAGGTTTATGAAGAAAAAGGAGTCCTACTCGGACAAGTTTCTACAACACGTGGCGCTTAACTTCATCCTAGCTGGAAGAGACACGTCTTCAGTTGCGCTTAGCTGGTTCTTCTGGTTAGTCACTAAAAACCCAAAAGTGGAAGAGAAAATCCTCATCGAGATTTGCACCGTCCTAATGGAGACACGTGGTAATGATGTGTCCAAGTGGGTAGATGAGCCCTTAGTGTTTGAAGAAGTTGACCGATTGATATACTTAAAGGCAGCATTGTCCGAGACACTCAGGTTATACCCATCGGTTCCTCAAGACTCGAAGCATGTAATTTCCGATGATGTCTTAGCCTACTGGAGCTTTTGTTCCGGCGGGTTCATCAATCACCTACTCAATTTATGCAATCGGTCGAATGAAGTTCTTTTGGGGTGAAGATTGCTCGGAATTCAAACCTGAAAGGTGGTTATCACCGGATGGTAAAAAATTTGAGGCACATGATTCATATAGGTTTGTGGCATTTAACGCGGGTCCAAGAATTTGCTTGGGCAAGGACTTAGCTTACTTGCAAATGAAGTCGATAGTGGCGGCTGTATTGTTGCGCCACCACCTGACGGTGGTGCCCGGTCACCGTGTGGAACAGAAAATGTCATTGACACTGTTCATGAAGTATGGGCTGATGGTCAATGTGCACCCAAGAGAGCTTAAACCTATAATGGAAAAAATAAGCAAAGATGGAGGGTCATTTGGTAAATATGCTCATAACAATCACTATGATGATCATCATGACGTTGAAATGGTAGCTGGGGTGGCTTGATTGATTGATCAACTTTGGTTTTTGGATGTCTACTATATAAATATAATATATATTTATATGAATTTGTGGATACATTATATATGCATATTGATTTGTAAAAACAATTGCCTTCATGATCATCATCGATCATAACAAAAATTGAGGGTGTTTGTCGTTATAAATCTCTGGTTGATATGAACCGTCTATTTTGCTTGAGTCTTTAAAATATTTACGATAATACTATAATTATGTACCAGAAAAGTGATTGAGAAGTTGTGTATGATCTTTAATTATGAAAGATTATTATATGTTACTAACATGGAAATAATATTTATATACAAATAAATAAATAAAACCAGACAAGTCATCTTGCTATATTTTTTTTTGACTATATTGGGTTTCTCTTTATCATTAATTGGTACATATTTTTCTATTGTTCAAGACTCAAGAGTGAAATGAAATTGATGTCAATCATTCATTGACTTTGACAAAACATGGGGTACCTTAAAGGTGTCATGAGTAATCGGTTAATATTTCAAGTTCATATATATATATATATATATATATATATATATATATAATTTTTCTATTATCAGTTCGTTTTTCTAATATAAAATATATCAAAACGAAGAATGTGCACTATTAAATTTATATATTTTGACTTAGAGTGTATGCACTTGTCAAAACTTCTCCATAATCTGTGATCCACATTCTTCGTCATGATATATTTTATATCAGGATGAACTGAAAGTAGAAAAACTGGATATATATATATATAATTTTTCTATTGTCAGTTCGTCCTGATATAAAATATATCAGGACAAAAAATGTTGACCATTAGATTTACATACTTTGCCTCAAAGTATATGCACTTGTCAAAACTTCTCCATAATCTGTGGTCACATTCTTCGTCCTGATATAAAATATATCAGGACAAACTGATCTTAGAAAGATTATATATATATATATATATATATATATAATAATAATGTTAGTCCCGAAATCAGTACTCATATTCCAAATAAAGAGGAAGAAATTGAAATTGAAATTGAATATGACTCTACATATTTATTTCTAAATTAGGTTTGAGTAGAGTATTCTTATTTATTTATTTTCAATGCATGCTTTCCTTTTCGATGTTAAAATCTTTGTATTAGCCAATTCTATAATATTACAAAGATAATGAACTATCTATAATTATAGAATCAAGATTCCGACTCTGACTTTATCCCGTACAAAAAAAAGTATGATATATATATATATATATATATATATATATATATATATATATATTAGTGTACTATTTTGTTTAAATTTGATGTCCAAATCTGATACCCAAATGATGTGGTAATACTCTGATCCCTTAATTTAAATCATGCAAATCTAATACAATTTAAATGAATGAATTTGTGTGATGTCACATCATTTTGGCACCATATTTGGACACCAAATTTGGGTAAAGTAGCATTATAGATATATATATATATATATAGTCATTTTCTTCTCAGTACACAATGATATAAAATACATCAGTGCATTACATATGAGCCATAGATTATGGATAATCATAGACAAGTGCATACAGACTGGGTCAAAGCAATTGAATCTAATGGTCCACATGCAAGACACCGATAAATATTTATCAGTGCACACTGAGAAATATCACCTTTTTAGAGTTGCGTTGCACCGATGTCATTGCTTTAATAAGTTATGTTTAAAAGACACATATCATGGTGAACTATCCAAATTTCCCTTAAATAATCAGTTTTTTTTTATTCTGTTTGTACTTTCGTCTCCACACTTCGAACACTGGACTCAGTAATTCCTCTCTCTCTACAATAAACTTGTCTGAAAATTGAGTTGGTGTTGCACGCGAGGCACCACTCATCTTATCAGTTTCCTATCTCAGTTTTTTAAAACTGTCCAAGCATTTTAAATTGTTATCCGAGCTTTTTTTGGTTAGAGTTTTAATTTATGAAAAATTTATTTATAAGACGATGAAGATCTGGGTTTCCAAGACTTTTAACAGTGTCTCCGAGCTTTTTGTAAAACTATCTGATTCTTTTAAATTGTTGTCCGAGTTTTTTTCAAGAATATTAGTTTTGTCAATTTTGAATCTTTGAGCCTTTTTAATAAGTCTCTGAGCTTTTTCATAAACTGCCCGAGCTTTTTTGAATCTCTGAGCTAGACCCCCGAATGCGTCTGCGTAGCGCCACTCCGTCACCGTTCGATTGATTGTCTGAGTTTCAACTGGACTTTCTCTCTATACTTCACAACTTTATCACTGTAAACTGAATGAAAGAAATCTGATATGAAACAACTATTTAGGGTATTTTTATTCGTTTATTATAATAGATACCTTTTAAATATAAGTTATTGAAGTAGTGACAGTAGTTGAAATACCATCTCTAAAAAGTGCTATTTATTTTTTGAACCTATGTATATATTATGGTTAGCTGGGAAAGTAGCTGAAAACCACATACGCAATGGAGCCATCATCACATGGGTCCCGGAACGGCAATATATCTATCTAACTGTAATTGGCATTTAATTATTGTCAAAACATATCTTCCAACTTCTTTTTTGTTTTGTTTTTTAATATCTAAATGCTCTAACTGGCTTTGTAAGGTAAGTCAATTAATATTGTGTCATATTTGTTATCAAACAATAGATTTTTCTTGTATATCGAAGTATTTTGTTTCCTATATAATCGAATTATTATGCGATATAGTACGGTACAATACACTTTATTTGTTATTATTTACACATTTCTTCTTATCCCAGTATTTTATGTAACGCAATTAACTTGATATATCTTCTTTTAATGGATTATGTAGATATAAAGTCAAATTCTTAGCAAATTAAGAACACAACAGCACAATTTGATTCGAAGGTCAAGGGCACTCATTCATTTATCGATGTCTCAGGTCCCGTTTGATTTTTTGTCTGAAGATTGAAAAGTGCTGATTGTTACTGAAAACTGAATAGTGACTGAAAACTGAACCTGAAAAACATGTTTGTTTATTTTAATATATTTAGGACAACTCTAACATGTAAATTAATAATTCCAAAATAAATTTATTTAGTTATTAATAATATTTCAAATCTATATTATTCTGGATAGGTTGGTTTTTGAACATGTTGGGTTTTTTTTGGTTCTAAATTGAATATCATTACCAATGAATTACAACATGATTAATTTCTCACAGTAATGATTATTGTTGTTGATTTACATCCACAAATACTATTTAATTGATAAATGTCCACAAGTACTACTTAATTGATAAATACTCATGTATACTTAATAATGTTAAACGAGACAAACCATAATACCATTAGAAGCAAAGCTGGCACCGTAGCTGCTAGGAAAAAAGAAAAGAAAAGGTCCAAAGCAAGACAAAATTAGAAACAAATTAAATTAGTAAGGATAGTTTTGAAAGTAAAACTTTATATTAAATTTCATTGGATTTTTATCAAGTAAAAAGTGAGAATTACAAGTGCTAGGTGAAAAATCAAACCGAATCTAAGATTTGAGTAAGCGATATATATAAAAATAATAATAAATAATAATAAAAACAACTAGCCAGCCTAGATGAGTATTATTGTTTAGTCTTAATTAATGATTCTAGCAGCTTTATATCTTCCTTTAGAGAGCCATAAATGTTTGTGTAAAATGTAGGTGAAGTATTTAAGTCTCAACAAGTGAGTAGGGGTCTACTTTTATTATAAACCAAGTACAGACTTTCAACTTTTAGGTGAGAAAACTAGAAACATATATGGCTTCTTGCTGCATATACTTCAATTTTGTTTGACAAATGAAGCTTCCAATAGGGAGTTCAAAAATTAAACGTTACAATCACTTTTTAAAAAACTTATCTTTAAAAGGCATTAAAAATGAGTTTCTTCCAAAAAAAATACTTTTACGGTACTTCCACGTTAGCCATTTTAAAATAAGTTTTGTTTTAATTTATTTTTTATTTTTTATATTTTGTTTTTATTTTTACTTTTCGGTTTACATTGAAAATTGTAAGAGTATACCGAGAAAGTTCTGTTGACATATCTGTCAATATGCGACAACGACGACGACAGTGGACCACGAATAGGATTACGGCGAAGTCGACGATGTTTCCCACGGCCAACGACGACTGTAGTGAGATTCGATCTCGGTCAAAAACGAGGTTATGTAACGATTTTGAAACCATTTTGAAGTTAGATTTTATTGTGTTTTGTTGCGGTATTCATTCGATTTGTATTGTTGAAGTGTTAGATTTATATCCTAGGGTTTTATTTTGTAAGTTTTAGGGTTTGAAATTGGGATTTTTGATTGGGGAAGAAGATGAAAAGTAACTGTTTCCGAGACTTTTAAAATACTTTCCGAGACTTTTGAATAAGCTAATAGTTTACGAGTTTTTTATAACATGTTTCGAGACTTTATTCTAGACAATTAAAATACTTTCCGAGACTTTTGAATAAGCTAATAGTTTTCGAGTCTTTTATAACATGTTCCTGAGACAATTAAAATACTTTCCGAGACTTTTGAAATATTTTCCGAGACTTTTATCCGAAACTTTTGAATAAGCTATTAGTTTCCTAGACTTTTATAGCATGTTTCGAGACTTTTGAAATTTAGACTTTGTTTTCCGAGATTTTTGTAATGCTTTCGCAGATTTTTTTATTGTGTTTCGAGACTTGTGTTGTGATTTTCGAGACTTTTGTAATGAGTTATGAGACTTTTGTATTGCTTTTTGAGACTTTTAATAAGCTTTCCGAGACTTTGTTATTTTGTTCCAAGATTTACTAGGAAAAATTTTCTGACCTTAATTTTGTATGCATTTTGGTTGTGAATTACAGATAGTGAATTTGAGGGCTAGGTTAAAAACTCCCCAGAGTAACTGGTATGACGCTAAGATTACTCACCACAACCACATGGAACTCCTGCAAGTAATCGAGGATGCAATTAATGGAGCATTAGAAAATTGGGTTCAAGAGCGAGATAGGTATTATCAGTCATGTTTTGGCAATTTTCAACACATGCAGCAATAAGTCCCATAGTGTTGTTCATTTCACCAAACGAATACGTTTCGGATATAGGAATAACCCAAGTTGACGGATTATCGGAAGCTGAGAGATTAAGATTTTCTAGGACATCGGATGTCCCTGGCATATCCGGTGTACTACCACGGGGACGGTCACCTTGTTCACGCCTTCCTTCAATTTGAAGTTGTATAGGTTCTTCAACAATGTTTTCACGGTCACGTACAAGATCATATTTGGGCTCTATATTCGCCTTAAATTGATGCCCAAAGTAATCGTTAAAATAAGGTTCAACGTCACCTACAAGGTCGAATGCTGCAAGCGGGACACTGCAACTGTTTTCTGGACCTTGGAGATTTCCATCATTATACGTCTCACTCCGTTGTGTGAACATTTGGTTACTACCTCTAATGGATACATAATGTTGAGGATTTCCATAACGAGAGATGTCATCATCCATCATACCTCCACATCTTCTTGCAATTAGGCTAACGCATACTTAATGAATCACCATATCTTCCCCAGGCATAAACTGAACATCATCGTCGTTTCTTATAAATGTGCGATATGTAGTGCCATGAACAATTGATATTGATTATAGATCAATATTGTATTTGTTTGAATCATGTTTGACAATGGACTGCACGAGTGCCAACAACTCTTCAAAAGTCATATTCTTTGATACGTATATTCCTAGATTATCAGAGTCAACAAACTTCTGGCTTCCTTCTAGTTGTTGCTCCTATCGACTGTTATATAATATAACTATTATAACCCGATCCATTTTCATGTATAAAAATATATTAACAAAATAAAGTTGGTGTCATAAAATATAATAACAGCCTGGATTATAATATAAGTGATTAAAAAAGTTGGTATCATGTAATAAGTCTCGGAAAATGGTTAATAAGTCTCAGTATACAATTCGTAAGTCTCGGAGAATTAAACTAAAGTCTCGGACACTAAATTACAAAGTCACGGAGGATTAAATAAAGGTCTCGGAGGATCAAACAAAAGTCTTGAATTTTATACATGTTCCGAGACTTTTGAAATATTTCCAAGACTTTTGAATCAACTATTAGTTTCCAAGACTTTTACAACATGTTCCGTGACTTTTGAAATACGTTCCGAGACTTATATCCGAGACTTTTCCATGAGACTTTGAAAAACGTTCCTAGACTTTTTTGAGTTTTTTGCTTCCATTTCTGAGACTTTTGAAAACATTTTCGAGACTTTTGAAATTTTCTAGACTGTGCAACTCAACCTAACTACCACAACAGCTTTAACAATGGAAGATTCAAGACCAAAACAACAGAAGAAATGGGATTACCATAGCTTGATTTGTACACAAACGAAGAGGAGAAAAAGACTGTCTTTCGATTTGTACTCAGCGACCACGAGTTGGAGAAGGAGATGAACTTCGAATGAGTTAGAGAGAGAAAAGTAGATTTCAGACAACAAAAAAGTATATGAAAGTTAAAATCAGAAATATAATAAAAAATATGTAAAGTAATGGTATTTTTAGAAGTCATTTACTTTAATATCTTTAAAACTTAAGTTATTAAAATGATAATAGTCTTAAAACAACTTAAAAAAGTGACAAAACCCCATATTTCCTCTACAAGATGACCACCAACTCTTTTAATCAATTCGGATTTGGAATAATAATAATAATTATAAAGTTAAACTAAACAAAGATGATAGATAGATCAAATTGATACACCATGCATTGAACAATCAAAAATTGTATTTTACATACATACATACATGCATGCATTGAGAATAGATTTGACATGAAACCAATAGGGACAAAATGATAATGATCTATCATGTTACTTGCCATATAAAATATGTAATGATTCTCAGGTTGAGAATCCTACGCGTTTTTTTTTCCGTGAGAGATCTTAGTATATCACAACTTATAATACGTTTTGTAATGATACAAAATTGTTTATCACACAAGATAAACTACGATCGCACACCTGCACTACATAATGAGTTGTTCATCTAATTGTGTGTTTGCTATGGTTTTCTAATGGTAAAAAATGTTTTTATAATTTTAAAAGCTGTTTCGATTTTTTTTTTTTTTTTATTGTTGGGTAAAACAAAAAAAAGTGTTTTTTTTAAATATTTAAAAAGCTATTTTATATCTTTTGAAGAAAAAGTTCTATCTTTAAACAAAAAAGGGTAAATAGTGTAAATTACCCTTCATAAACTTTATATATTTCACCGTATACCATTCTATTACGAATATTTTATTTGTGTCCATTTTTATACTTTTTGATAACAAAAGCTCTTTTAGAAATATTTTACTAAACAATCTATCAACTTAAAAGTTCTTTTTTAAAGTGCATACCAACAATATACTACTTTTTGTTAAAAATCTATACTTGAAAAGCCATCCCAAACACAAATCAACATCATCAAAGCTGATCCTTTGCACTTCCAAAATCCATTGATGATGATAAATCGGAACCGATAATTCTCAGAGCCATATGTGATGACCTAACTTTGTCTCTCTCAATTTTCTTTTCAACAATTAACACAAGTATGCATATAAAAACAAACTTGAATGAGTGCTGCTACACAGAAGATTTCACAAGTATAGGTAACAGTTCCAATGTATTTCTTTAATTTGATGAAAGTATAAGTAAATACAGCAATATATCAGCAGGAAAACCATAATAAGTTTTTTGGCTTACCGGCTATATATGCACCATTACAGCAAAAGAAAGAGAAAAATCATCTGGGAGATGCTTCCATCTCAACAAAACCTGGACTCATTTATCTTAAGCTCCAAGCCTTTCTTTCTGTACAGTACCTTTTTACCCCCATCACCATCCTTCCACCAGAAAATTTTTTGAGCGGAGGAAAAACAGTATCCGAATGCTAATAACTCCTCTATGTTTCAAATATGGTGACAATATACATTTCTTTACAATGAAAATTGTTTTCAGACATCTTCATCCTGAATCATATTTTGCGGTTTGGTTTGGTTTTCTGTCAAATTAGTCACTACGGGTGAAATATAGAACTACTGGGAAGAAAAAAAAATGTCTTCTATCACTAGTTCAAGTCCCAAAAAATTTCAAGTTCTGAAACTATCGAGGCTCTATATCCTTTTTATACTTTCACTATTACTTACCATAACACCCAAGGCCACCCAAAGCATGTCACTCTTTTATCATTC
This sequence comes from Dipteronia sinensis, assembly GCA_033220585.1. Classification (NCBI taxonomy): domain Eukaryota; kingdom Viridiplantae; phylum Streptophyta; class Magnoliopsida; order Sapindales; family Sapindaceae; genus Dipteronia; species Dipteronia sinensis. The sequence continues at coordinate 4,036,740 of CM065637.1, read as the reverse complement.
AAGCTTCCAGCTTGCTCAATTGAATTCCTGTAAGGGTTGGTGCTCTTCTCCATATGATTTTAACAACAAAACCAACATTCAGCTTTCAGCATGAGACAGAAATTCAAATGCCCGGAAGCAATGATCAAGGATCCTTGGAGAACTATTTTCCATTAGTACGGCGAAGCATTAATGAGCTTGGCTTCAAGTCAACACAGCGGTTCAACTTTGCATGATCCCTCAAGAGCTGTTGAGACACATGATCAGCCAAAACTGGTTGTCCATCGTAGAACTCACTAGGGTCCCCATGGCCAGGACGTCCAAACTGGTTCCCAAGAGTACCTCTGTCCGATGAAATTACATCTCTGAAAACATGATGAGAGGCTTGTGACAATCCTCGAAATAGGTCAGGCTTGGGATCTTGATAAAGGTTACTGGCATTGGTGTGGAAACAGTTCTGGGATCTTGGGACTATTCCAATGCCTTCATTCAAGTAAGCTGTTGTGTGTTTTGGCTGATAAAATGGGATAGCACCGCTTCCACCAGTAAGAGGTGTGGATGCACCAGATGCTGTATGAGGGCTAGATATTGGGGAGGGAGACATCCTTCCGCTTGTATGCTGTGGTGACCTTGGATGTAAAAGTGGACTCCCGATAGGAGAAACTGGGCATGAAATAATTCGGAGAGTATGGGCATCACTGCACAGAAAAGAATTTGGACATACAAATTTAGCGGACTAAACAATAATGTTAGTATTTAGCAGGTAAACAAATCTGATCATGACATCAACCAAGTGCTTCCAGACTCATAGCTTCGGTTTAAGACTTTTAAGTTTCGACTCTTCAGAATTCCTACAGTTTTGATCTAAAGCTTGGCTTTCTTACTTCCTAAATATGTAATTTCTAAATTACGTCAAAATCATGTACAAGATAGGGCACTGAAGGAATGTTGCTAGCCCCTACCAGAAGTTGATGAAAGAAAAGCTTCTATGACAGATCTCTATTCATAAAAGAAGTTCTGCACTACTACAAGATATTCACAGCTGGAGCGAGACAATATCAGGTTCAAAAAGAAACTTTAGAAATTTAGTTCTACTATTAACTTCCTTTTGGAGCCATGACATCATGATCCTCTCTCTAACATGTCTAATGAAAAGCGAAACAGCTAGTATTAAGCGGTTTAATTCCTCTAAGAGACTAAGAAAGCTTGGGCACTCACCAGTTGAAAAACTGTCAAATTTCTGTTATGAATCAAAAGTCTAATACAGTACAAGAAAACAAATATTATTCACATCATCACATGCTACAGAAGTTAACAACTTTCATATTACATTAACCAGATGTTCGTTTTCCATACTAATTGTAGTATGGTAGTTAAAACTTAAAAGATCACCATGAAATTCTACCACCAAGGTTCAGGTCTTGGTAGAGAAAAAGAGCAGAAAATGGAATAAGATATAGCTGTTCATGTGCAGTGTAACTGTGTAAACATGAATACGGATACATGCACAAAGTCTTCATACATGCTTGGATTCACTTATCTGTATATGTGTATGTATATTTATGGGGGAAAGTGAGAGAGAAAGAGACAAACCTTGACCCTGAAACAATTTTTAAACCCCTAGACTGATAGCTAGCCACCCCTTCTGAGTCGAAGCATGAAGGGTTTCTTGCCTGTCCAATGCTCTAAACAAGATAAAGAACATATGCCGGAAGTTAGGAGAAAAATGAAGGGAATTTATCAACAATCTTTGAAAGTGTATAATGGTCAGATCTAGTATAAAATACCATGGATGCAGATTAAATGATAGAAAGCTTCAGTTAATCATGTTTCCAGACCTAGGTTTCCAAAGTTGACAAGCCTAAAACCCCAATGACCATATCCAATGAACAAGCAATAACCTTGTCCGTTTCCAAAAATGATCACCAGCTACCGTATAAAGAAACATCGAAACTATGGAATGGTTTCTTATTGAAGATGATGTGAATAACATGATGGAAAATGGACTACACATAATCATCTAGTAACTAACAAAGACACCAAGTAGAATTAACAAAACAAGATTAGCACAGTTTCTTTTTTAAGAATTTTGCACAGTTTCTTATCTAAGAATTTTGCATGTCAAGTTGTGATAACTGAAATTGTTATGCTTAAGTCAAGTTTTAGCAAACCTATCTACATAGATTGGCAAACAGTAATCAGAAGCAAAGATTTGATCTTTTTTTAAAGTACAATTTGACCACTGATCAAAAGAACTTAAGTACTGTGGGCAACAACAGCAAATACACAAATTTGTGACATATAATGGCAACAACAGCAAATACACAAATTTGCAGCAGGTACACTGATGAAGAACATGTTCATACCAGTGTTCTCATTGCATTTGTAACTGTGGGCAATGTTTCTGAAGGCTCTGTGCTCAGAATGGGTCTTTCCAATGGAGCAGCATTTTTAACAAAAGGGTGTTCTAAAAGCTTAGTAGCTGTTGGGCGATGCAATGGATTGCGCTGTAAACAATTCCTCACAAAGTCCTTTCCTTCATCTGAAAGATGATCAGGAATTGCAGGAAGTTCCTTACCGTTTCCAATCTTGAACATGGCAGCAACCTTAATATAATCACAGGAAAAAAAAAGTGTAAACACAAGAAAATAATAAGGTAAGAAAACTTGTGAAACAATTCACACTATAAGCATAAAAAGACTCTCAGCAAGAAACGCATTTGAATGTGCACGAACGAACACTGAATTACATAAAATATCTGAATAAAATCATGCCTATCAAGTTTTTAAATTAAAATCTACTAACCCCTTCATATTGGCTCCAAGGTGGTTTTGTGGTAGCCATCTCCAAAACTGTACATCCCAGGCTCCATATATCAACAGCAAGATTACTACCATTTGAATTCTTTATGACCTGAATAATTAATGCAAGTAAAAACATTTACCAGAATAAAGCAACGGAACTGTAGACACCATAGTAATACTAATACAGCAATGCTAACCTCAGGTGCCATCCAATAAGGGCTTCCCTTGAATGATAATGGACAAGACTGTCCAGTGATCTGCAATTATTTGAGATCGAATATATTAGAAAAAAAAAATCCTTCTTGGTTAACATGAAAGATGTATCAAATTTTAATTAATCCAGATTCAGATTATCTCTTTATTCTTCAATTCTAGAACAAATAGACATATTGGTATCTATTAGATTTCTAATTACCACTCAATCGCAATGCGATCATCTACTCTAGGCAACTGTTGTGATCTACGTGTGACATATTTATGACTATTGATTATGAACATAGAATAGAACCTAGACGAATATTCCTTACATGCTTTGCCATCCCGAAATCTGCCAACTTCACACGGCCACAGGGGTCTACCAATATATTTGCTCCTTTGATATCTCTGAACAAGAGTAAAGATTGCCAGTAAGCAAAATAAAGTTCCAAGATGATTTGCACATATAAGGAAAACTATCTTATATTTATTGCACACCACAAAAGAATTATAAGTAGACTCACCTATGGACAGTGTTTTTAGCATGTAAAAACTCGAGCCCAGACAAAATCTGTTGAGTATAACTGCGAATTGCACTTTCGCCAAGTTGACCATAATCTTGAAGAATTTTATAGATGGAACCACCGGACACATACTCCAAGTATATATAAATTTTGTCATCTATCTGTTTAGAAAGAAAAAAAGCCTAAAATTAGTTACTATGATCCAAGGCATTTAATAATTGTAACTACCATTTACCGCTCACTTGAATTATGCATTTGGATACTGAGAAATCGATAAAAGAACAAGGTGGTCCCCTTGTATAGTATCGCAACTTTATAGAAGCCTCACAAGCTTGGAAAAATAATCTAAGCCAACTTATTTTTAAACTAATCAAAGTAATGTTAACTGCAGTAGAGATGAGCAGTAAATGAACTTACAGTTTCAGACCCATAATACCGCACTATATTTGGATGTCTTAACCGACTTAGGACTGCAATTTCCTGTCAACACTATCAATAATTACAAAATCTTCTTCAAAACTAAATAAAATTATATAGAGGACCTACTCCTCAAAATCTTAAATTACAATTAGCTCAGCAAATAATAATGAAAATAAAGAACCTTACTTGCCCCAACTGCTGTGCACTTTCCTTTGACTTCGCATCATCTGAAAATAGAGTAACCTCCTTCATAGCACACATCTCGCCACTTTCACTAAATCACAAATAGTAAATTAAAATCAAATCCACATAATCCAAAACAAAATCGTGCACAACAAGTAGATAGCTTTGATGGTTATGGAAATAAATGGTCACTAGATTAACAATTCTAAGCTATTGAGTATTGACATCTTTGATATAACATATAACGGCAAATTAAAACAAAGATTAAAATGATGCTCATAAGGAAAATAAGATGCAAGTTGAGTAGGCATCGCCTCGAGCTACAAACCTGTTAAAACCAACATACACATGTCCGAATGTTCCCCTCCCTAGCAATCGTCCTTTCTTCCAGCGTGCACCGGGGCTGGTTGGATTTTCCACCCTCCCTGGACTTCGGGGGACAGATGGAGACGTTACAGTTGAATATGAAGGAGAAAATGGACAAGTATTAGAAATTGTTATTGGGGGAAGTGGCAACCGGTGGCTTTGTTGTTTACCATCATCAGGTCGGTTGCTAAGTGACTCGTTGACAGCCCCTGCAGCCCGTGGATGCAGAGGAGTGACAGTACCACTGTGAATTCTGGAGCTGGGACCGGGACTTGTCATTCTAGGGCTAGGTATTGGAGAACACTCTGGGCTACACCTGTTATGCGCCCAAAATAGTTGTCCCGACATATCCCCACCAACTGAGTTATGCCCAGAATTGTGACCCGAACCTGGGCTAGAACAGTGTCCAGATCCTACAAAAGCAATATCTGAATAAGGCTTTCCAGTCCAAAAACCAGCATTCAAAACTTGCTCAGGACCAAAGGTTCTCATTGGACTTCTTGAAGGACTGGACATGGAGCTGTCTGGAGCACTACAAAAGGCACCATGATGAGGAACTTGTACATTTTGCAAATGTCTCTGCTTAGGTGATGTAGACAGAGTCTGGTTATTAAACAAATTATTAACTGGCTTCAGTGTCTCTCTAGCACTCTTCAGATTGATAATAGGAGATTTGTCCTTTGGCATTACGCTTCAGGAAAGGTTAAAAAGAAACAAAAAAACAATATCAGAAATGAAACAATTCCAGGCAGATTGATAACAGTTATATGGAAGTTGGGACGAAGAGGAAAAGATGGAAAGAGAGAGTAAATGCCCTGACAAACACTAAGATTTTCAGTGACAGGGATGAAAACTCACCTTGAGGGGCTGGTTGCAGCAGTTCTGATTCCATTTTCATAGTCCGAGGTAATGGGGCTAAGAAGACGAGAGTCAGAAGGGTCATCACTGTCAGTGGAGCTGTCACTAGAAACAGAAGCAGTTGCTAAATCTACCTCAGCATCGATGGGATCCAGCCGGTTAGGGACACATCCAGGTCTTGGAAGGGGAGATAATGGTGATGCTTTGGAGCCTCTTTCAAATCTTGGTTTTGAAGACGCACTGATTCCAGAATTAGTGCGCCCAATACTAGCTAGGTGCATCCCAGGAAGTGGAAGTGGTTGGGCAAGAGGCCTTTCTGCAAAGCTTTGACAGCGCGATACATGTTTTGAGGGTGATGGAGATCTTGATGGCACTCGGGAAAGTGATCCCCTTTCGGAAACAATGTCATTAAAACGTCTCCGACCACTTCCTGGTTTACATCTGGACTTATCTTCAGTTGCATTCCTAAATTTGCGGTGTATAGTATCAATAAAACTTTCCTTAGATGCTTTCTTCTTTTCTTCTTTAGACGAAGACTTTCCCCACCAAGGCATATTTATGTAACAAGATTACAGAAGAATGGGCTAATTTCAACTTAAAATCCACTCCCCGACTATAAATAAGCTATCACATGTGGAGCAACTTAACAACCAGACTTGAAACTCACATGTCTGCAAGAATTAAATAAATTTCAAGACTACAAACTAGAGAACAAAGGTGACTTGATAGAAATTGGAAATGGCGGCAAAATATTAGCCTAAACCAAAACGGTTTCATTAACTAAAGAGAGTACTACATTTACATGAATCCATAGGATAATGCATCAAGTCTTCACATAAATAGCAAGAGAATTCGTCATAAATAACAACGTCAAACAAAATTTCCATATCTATTCAGCATAGCAATACATTTTGTAGTTAGTAGTTGAGGCAAGAAAACAAATAAGAATATTTTAGTATAATACCTTTTGGAGTAAATTCCAAAGGAAAGAACAATGCCCAACCCAAATTCAGAATGTAAGGGAGTCAAGATCATAAAACGATAATTTCAATCAACTTTTTACTTATTGAACTTATAACATCATACCACGTCACATTCCCTGAAAATATTAGCATATATATAGTCTGCGGTTTTATCTCTTCAAAACAAAGAATTTTTTAGTAAAATAATCTTCCACTCGAAACTCCACATTACTATTTCACTACAAACTTAGAACAAACAATCATAATGGACGGAATCATATACTGAGGCAATTCTTCTATCCTAGGGTACGAGGGTGACGAATTCAGATTATTTGGCACATACATAACCGTGACAGAAACCAGGCATGCATGAAGAGCCTCTTCTATCTAATTTTACAAGCAAATGCACATTTGTATAGCATTAATAATTACAAAATCTGCAACTTTTTACCAATGATAATTTCGATCAACTATTTTCTTATTGAAGTATTGAACCATTATCATCATACCACGTCACAATCCCTGAAAATATTACCGTATATATAGTTTACAGTTTTATCACTTTGAAACAAAGCAATTTTTAGTAAAATCACCTTCCTCTCGAAACTCAACATTACTATTTCACTACAAACATAGAACAAACAATCATAACGGGCGGAATAATATACTGAGGCAATTCTTCTATCCTAGGGTGACAAATTCAGATTATTTGGCACACACGTAACCGTGACAGAAAGCAGGCATGCATGAAGAGCCTCTTCTATCTAATTTAACAAGCAAATGCACATTTGTATAACATAAATGATTACACATTCTGCAACTTTTTACATGAATGATCATAAAACGATAATTTCAATCAACTTTTTACTTAGTGAACCATTAACATCATCCAAGTCACATTCCCTGAAAATATTAGCAAATATATATTTTACAGTTTTATCAAACAAAGCAATTTTACTAAAATCGTCTTCCACTCGAAACTCCATATTACTATTTCAGTACAAACTTAGAACAAACAATTATAACTGGCAGAATCATATTTCGAGGCAATTCTTCTATCCACGGGTACAATGGTAACAAATTCAGATTATTAAGCACACACGTAACTGTGACAGAAACCAGGCATGCATGAAGAGCCTCTTCTGTCTAATTGCACAAGCAAATGCAAATTTGTATGACATGAATAAATTTACACAATCTGCAACTCATTTCAGGTCAAATTCCAACACTCAAAGTGAGATCCTAACTTCAATACCCATTGTATACGATATCAAAATAACTAGATGCTCAAAGCTCAAGAACCCAAAAAAAAAAAAAACAAAAAAAACACTCTTTCAACATAGATCTATAAGCTCATCCATCCACATATATAATATCAATCTAAACCAACACATAAATCAACAAGATTGTTCTAAGTAAAACATAATCTCATCACAAAATCAATAAGTCTCGCAAAACAGATAACAAAATCAGTGAAAATCAATAAGCCAACCCCCCCCAACTTACCTACAATCAAAAAATCTCATCACTTGAAACACCAAAATAAAACAAAAAACAACACTCCTTCAAGCCCCATTAACTAGAACTTCACAACCCCACAAATTAATGCCAAATTAAAAGTACTAAAATCTCCAAAAGTCACCAACTTTGCAGCTCAAAAATAAAACTCAAAATATCAGCATCAACAACGAAAATAAATAAAATAAAAACCCTGATCACTACTTACAGTGACGAAGTATATGCAGCTATCCCCACCACAAAAAAAGCCTCAGTTCCCACAACGAAGAGAACCCGAAAAGCCAAGAGACCAGAGTTGAGTTGGACAAATGCAGAGAGAGAAAAAAACACAAGCTTTTTCAGTGAGAGAGCTTGTCCTTTTTTTAAAAAACAAAAAAAAAATTTTAATTTAATTTTTTTTTTTGTTTTAATTGTTGTTTGTTTAAGCGTCGTTAATTTGTAATCAGAGATTTATTTTTACAATTGGAATTTGGAAGTGATTAATTATTAGACCCCCACCTCGTGAAATGCATGATGTAGGATTAATTACATGTTCCGTGTAATCACGGCCGTGCGTTTGACGCTTATGACGTCACTGGTCACTGTTTTAGTCAACGAGATAGGTGTGGTGTAATGAGCTTACCGTGATCCGCGAAGCAGAGGATCTTTACATTATTATTATTATTATTTTAACGGCAACTTTACTCAAATATATTCCATTTTTATCATTATATCCTTACATTGCTTTAAGCAATTGAGAATTTTTTTTTGGTTGATGTTCCTTTTTTTGGATTATTGTATTTGCTCTGTTTTATAGATTGCAATAAATTACATTAATATAATTCGATAATAGTTTTTGTATCGAATAAACGTAAACGGATCATCTAATTATATCCCTTTGTAACTCATCTTATATTTATGGTGAACAATAGTTGATGTAGGTCCATATCATTTTTCCTCTTATAACATACATGCTTATTTTCGAAAAAAATATTTTAATTTTTACACATTTATATGATTAACGAACAACTAATTTAATGATAACAATAATTTTTCGTTTAAAAAAAAACAATATCTTTCTATTTCCGATATAAATATATATTAACTATGTAATATGATAACATAAATATCTTTATCTATTTTAAATGAACTTTATATTTATTGTTTAGAATCGGCCGTTGAGGTTGATAATAATCTTTTCATCATAATTTCATAGAGTAATACTACTTTACCGAAATTTAATATCAAAATTTGGTACCCAAATGATGTGATGTGACAACATTGTAATCTGTTCATTTAAAACATATAAATCTAATACAATTTAAATGAATGATTACAATGATACCACACCATTCGGACATTAAATTTGGATAAAGTAGTCTTATTGAATTTCATAAGCTTATGATATTATGAATAAATGCCTTGTATTTATGCTAATTTTAGAAAGAAAAAAAAATAGTACACATCACATGATTAAATTAACAATTGCAACATTTTTCTATATGCCGACAATTAAACACTTATTCACATTACTAACTTATCTTAAAAAAATAACAATTGAGACATGAGAGTACAAAATTCTCTTTATGGTTCTCATATGATGTTACACATTCATGCATCCAGACAAAAATGTATTCATGTGATTTTGGTAAGAATTAGCAAATAATTAGTTGTGTAATAAAGCAATTTCCTCTTCTAAAAATTTGACAACCAAGTGAAAGTGAAGAAATGTAAAATTAAAATTAAATTTATTGAGTTAAGATATTGTTAGTCACATGATAGTTTTGCAGATACACTTTCAAGGATACAGGAAAGTTGGAATTTTTTTTTTAAAGAATCAAGAGGTCTGTCTGATTTTGAGTTCTGACATGTTGGTTCTAATTTCCTGCAAAATGTAATTTGTATTATTTATAACTTATAACACCGGATCCAAAAAACCCTTTACAAATATTTTCTGGTTCTTTAAGATGATTGATTCTTAACAATTCACATAATGATTTTCTGACCACTAATCACTTATAAGTTACTCCCTTTTTTTATTTGAAAGCAGAGACAGAGCTCAAAATCTTTGAGAAACCCCTTTAAACATTCTAGAGAATTGGTTGGATTTGTTTTTTTTTCTTCATATATATATATAGTTATTATTATGTACAATTTTAGAAGCTTTGAGCTAAGAACAAACAAGTGACAATTTTCTTGATGATGGATTGACATTGATTGACATGAGTTATAAATGGCACAAAAGCAGAAAGGAAAATGTCAAAAAAATTGGAAAATTATAAGAATAAATAAAGAAATAAAGACTACTAAGAAAGAATCCTCCATTCAAAAGCTGTTCACAAATTTAGCTTAATACAGCCAATAGTACTTACTCTCTGATAATAATTTACACACATAATTAATTAACTATCTCTTAAAATACCCACCACAGATGCACAAGAATAATAATAATAATAAAAAAAAACACCAACAACAAAGAAAATGAAAATATGGTAACATATTTAGAAGTTTAGTTGATGATGGTGGTGGTGGAAACTCTCCAATTAAGCCCTGGTCTTAAATGGAATGGCCCTGATGACTATCTGGTGGTACACAGCAGCAAGTGCAGCTCCAATGAAGGGTCCAACCCAGAAGATCCACTGCAAGTGTAGAAAAATATATATTCGGATGAGTATCTCTAATCCATATCCATATTCATATTAAATCAAGATTGTTTTTTGATGAGAAATTAACTTACATGGTCATTCCATGCCTGGTCTCTGTTGTAGATGATAGCAGCTCCAAGACTCCTGGCCGGGTTGATTCCAGTTCCGGTGATGGGGATTGTTGCCAAGTGGACCAAGAACACCGCAAATCCGATGGGAAGAGGGGCCAAAATCTGCAATATATAGAGAGAATCATACATCAAAACATAGCTTCAATCAAGAAGATGTAAATGCTCAAGTCACTTTTTGTATTACCAAACAACACTACTTCAATAATTTGAAGCTCTTAGTCCATGGTTTTTGGTTGATAGAGAATTCAAATAATTGAAGCATTGAAGTAGTGTTGTTTGGTTCAAATTGAAGATTTGGAGAATTGGCGGTGGTCAAAGGAGAAAAAGTTGTTATAGGTTGGTGTGACAGAAATTCCAGACCCACTACCAGGAAAAGCACTTGTTGTAAAAGCACTTTCCAGGTCACACAAACAACCAAGAAAGCACGTGCAAGCATGAATCAAGGAAGATAATAGGAGCAACTACAATATAATATATAACACCAAATTTCACAACAATTAGGAAATATGCTTACACCAAATTTACAACAATTCAGTGTTCCACACCAAACACAAAAGAAGTATCTTTAAAGAATCTTCTCCTAATTTTTATTATGAAAATCTAATATTAATTAATAAGTATATTATATATATATATATATATATCAATATATATATATATATCTATAATGATATTATTTTAAATTGTTGAGATCTTTCTAACGAATATTTTTTTTTTGAAATCAATCATTTAACTTGTTTTCAAATTCCTAATTTATCTCTCGTACATAATTATAACAATATATATTCAATTTTTTTTTTTAAATAATACTAATTAATTTCTATTAGTTAATTTGTGCAATATCAATCCAACTGTATATTTTTTTTTAAAATAAATATCGTTATAATTAAGCAAGTAAGAATTGAATTGACAATTTTAAATAGAATTACGTGACACTTGAATAAAAAATAATAATAATAATAATTTGTGAGGAGCTACGTTACATTGTTTAGGGTGTGTTACTGTAGCTTCACACCCACCCATTTTTTTAAAAATGTCATATCACCCTATTTAAACTTTTTAAAATTTCAATTAAACCCTCCCATACTCAAGATGCTTAATGCATCTACCCAAATACTAGACTCATTTAGTGGCCATACCATCATTTTTATTGTCTGATTTTCAAAAAATTAGTCTTCCCATTTGGATCCTCTTTCTAAACGGATATCTTTTTCTCGCAACTTAATCACGCCACTTTGCCTTTTTTTTAAATGCTCTCCTTTCATTCCTCATCTTTTTATAAATACGTTTGCTTTCTGTTTTTTTTTTAAAAAATAAAATAAAAAGCAAGTGTTTATAAAAAGAGAAAGAAAAAAAGGAAAAAACATTAAAAAAAAAAAGGCAAAATGAGGTGATAAAAAAAAGGGCAAAGCAAGTAAAAGTGTATATATATATAAAAAAAAAGTTGAAAAACAAAGTTTCTTTTTTTTTTTGACTAAATTGAAAATGATAAATTATAAATTTAGTTCAAACAATCATTACACTTCATTAAAATATAATATACATATATTTTTTAATAAATAAATTTTATAATATATTTTAAATATCAAAATTCACAGTAATTGGCAATTGGTTTTCAAAAAAAACCGATCCAATTGGTTTTCAAAAAAATGAACTGAACCGAACCGGTCAACATAAGAAAACCGGAAAAAAACCGATTGGATCAGTTCGGTTCATCGGTTCGATTCGGTTTATTGGTTTTTTGCCCACCCCTAGTAATTGCCTTAATTGAGGAGGCATGAGCCAGTTCCACTTAGAGTTCTAAATGGGCCTGGTAGGGGTCTCTAACTTAAGACCCAAACCTGATCCACTTAAATTTGTGGGACCCACAGACCATTTCCACTTTAAGTTCCAAATAAGGAACTCAAAAATAGAGTGAGTTGCCCAACGATCGGAACGTTGATATTTAAGATATATTATATTACTTATTTATTAAAAATATATATTTTTTAATAATGAGTAAGGATTGTTTAGAATAAAAATTAAAAAGACCAATTTTTTTAAAAACCAAACCATTTTTGTGGCACTATTTTAATTAGGTCTTGTATTTGGGTCTGCTGCAGTGTGAATACTCTTTAACAGTTATCTCCTATACTACCCCAATCTACAAAGCTGATTAAATTACAAAAAAGAAAAAGCACCCACCAAACCAAACCAAACCAAACAAACAAATCATCACTATTCACTACAAGAGCAATAGAATAGAACAAAGCTTTTTGTAAATCAGAAACCACTCAAAGACAGTGAAATATCCATTTCAAAGGCCACAAGAATTCATCAATCTAGTAAAACTTACAACTGAAAAAAGCATTTGCAAAACTAAGAAGATTCATAAAACTCAGAAGCATCAAACTGATAAAACTAAGATGATAAAAATAAAACCAAGGCAATATAAAGGAGGAGAGGGTGTCACATACAGGGACATGAGAGTCTCTAGCGTTTCTCTTGGCATCAGTGGCAGAGAAGACAGTGTAGACAAGAACAAAGGTGCCAATAATCTCAGCACCAAGACCATCACCCTTGGTGTAGCCATGTGCAACAGCGTTGGCTCCACCCTTGTTCATTTGATAGGTTGGAGTACCTTCAAATCCCTTGACAACACCAGCACCACAGATAGCACCAAGACACTGCATGATCATGTAGAACACAGCCCTTGTAAGTGACAGCTTCCTTGCCAAAAGCAGACCAAAGGTCACAGCTGGGTTGATGTGTCCTCCTAAATATTGCAACAACAAACAGATCTGGTTGATTAACATCATCATCATGAAATTTGAGCAGGAATCAGTAGTACAAATAGATTTTTTTAAGTCAAAAAATGGGAAATACAAACAAATCACATATCATGTTCATGTCACACAAACAAACAAGCAAATCCAAGACACCCCCAGAAACTGCAAAAACACCCATTAAAACTCACTAAAGATGCCATCGTATAAGAAATAAATAAGAAAGCAAAGTTCATCATAAAATTTGAGCAGGCTAAGAATTTCCCATAATTTTTTTAAGTCCAAATATGGGAAATAGAAACAAAATCACACATTAGAGGTATATTTAAGATGTTTGAGTCATACATATACATGTTACACAAACAAGCAAGCAAATCCAGAACAAACCCAGAAAAATTTAACCTAGAAACTCACTAAAGATGCTATTTTTGTACGTTGTTGTTCTCAAAAAACGAAAGAAAAATCGAAAGCAAGTGCATGGTGTGTACACTGACCTGAGATACCAGCAGTGCAGTAAACAAGAGCAAAGATCATGCCACCAAAAGCCCAAGCAATCCCTTGGATCCCAACAGTGGCACACTTACGGCCAGATGCAGCAGATTCCTTAGAGACCCCCATGACAGTCAAGATGGTTATGTAGAGAAACAAAAAAGTGGCTACAAACTCTGCAATTCCAGCTCTGTAGAAAGACCATGACTTGAGCTCACCAGGCTCAAACAATGGTGCTGGTGGTGGTTCCTTGTAGTCCTTGTCAGTCTGTGCCGAGGTCCCAATGGGTTGCCTCTCTGAGAACTTGTTAGCTCCAAGCTTCACATCCTCTTCTTTGCCCTCCATTGAAGCTCTCTCTTTCTCTTCTCTCTCAAAAACACCAACAACACCAAAAAAAAAAGACTTCTTTTTTTCTTCAACAAGGTAGAGCAGTAGGTAGTAGTGAGAAATGTGAGGGAAGATAAAGGGAGGTTTTATAGAAGACAAAACTACTTGTCTTTTAACTATTTTTTTTAATTATTAAATTAGTTTAATCATGGTAAATTGGTTTGCTTTTCTGGGGTTTCACTTTAGATTAATTTAGAAGCATTAAAAAAATAAAATTTTATTTATCAGTTTAGGGTTTTGAGGATTGTTCTGGAAAGAAGAGAGAGATTTTGACAGGTACTGGTTGGCTTATTGTCTCTCTTGTTCTTATCCTCTACAGTACATAGTGTCCACATTAGAATATTATATTAGTGTATTTTGTTGTCTATAATAAATTTTAGAATTTTTTTTTTTGATTTTTGATATAAATTGATTAGCTGTTTAGAACCATCTTATCACTCAATTAATCAGAAATATAAAAAAGAAAAAGAAAAAGAAAGTAAAAAAAGCAATTGGGTTTTGTGGGCCAACATTTTTGTAGAGTTGTGTTGTATGTAGACCCTGTTTGTTTAGTTCATAATTTCATATGATGTAAAGCAAAACAGTAGGGACACTTTGGTTCCACACCAAACATGCCCTAATGAATGCTTCATTTGGTTTGATATGATTGGTCTGTTAGCTATGTTTCTTCACCGAAGGTGGAAATCGAAATCACTTTCTTTTGCGTTGGACGGTTGCGATTGGTTTTTACTACTTTAAGGAATTTTGTTGCGAAGTTGACAGGGGTAATATGGTCATTTTCAGACGGTTGTTGAATTGGATCACAGCCACAAAATGGAAAAACAGAGAGAAACAAATCGTAAGGTAGAGAAAAAATGACCGTTTTGTGACCGTTAGGAAAGTGACAGGCTTCTTGAGTGAGTCACATGGGCAACGGCTATGCGTATAATGTAAAGGAAATTACTGTTGTATCCTTATCACATTGTACAAACATAAATAGAGTTGGTGGTCCACTCGAATCATGTAATTTTGTCAAAAGAACATGAACTGATCGGTAATTCAATAGTTCGAATTGCATAATATTTTTAGGTTTTTAGGGGTGAAGATTATTAACATATTATCGAAACTAGGTTTAATCTAATAGTCTTAGGTTCGAGTCTCCTCACAACCACGAAGCTTTTGGGTTAGGATATGGTTAATATAATTATTGAAAATTGAAATTTGTTGGGACCAGATGGGGTTGCTTTGAAATCTTTTAGGTTTTAGGAATATGATAATATGAGTACTTGAAAATGGTGAGGTCTATCTTCCACTTATTTAACTTTATGCACAAAAGGGGATGTCAATCATGCTAGACAACTCACCACTCTTTGCTCTTTGCCTTGCACTTACATGCCACCCTACTACCCCCACAACTATAGGCCCCCCATGCCAAATACCCATAAAGTGTTTTATCAGTTTTGTAAATTAGATATTCGAATAATTAACGTAATATTTAATATCGATATATCTCGATAGAACTCTTATAATAACTCTCTTATAATGCTCGTTTAATGTTGTATTAAAATAATAATAAACTTTATCTTTAGAATATCTAATAAAATGTACACTATTTTAACAAATGACTAGTTATATAATGAGAATTGTTTGTTTTTTTCTTGAAAAACTGTCAATTGAAAAAGATTGATGAAATGAAATAGAAAAAACAAAATTGAAAAACAAGAGCAGACATGTAGTGTATATCAACCGTCCAAACCACTATAAATTCAACACGTGGCACCGATATGATATCAGCATGGTAGCTGTCCCACCGACCAGAAGATGACTTGACTCCTAAGTGAAGAATTTGATTGCAACATTTCCTCTTTTGTTTTTTTTTTTCAATTAATTTCTCACCTTGTGTTTCATTTAGACAATTAGACAAATAAAAATCAATTAAATGGATTTCTATTGAATATATTAATATACATTTCATTTTTATTTTTCAATGAAAGAATCTCTTTATCAGGAATATTATGATCTGGCTCCTTTTTTGTTTGATAGCTCTGTCTATTTTTTTATCTTCTTATAATCTTATATGCTCAAAAGGTGCTATAATATTATACTCAACTGCAAGTTTGCAACCCAATGATACATAGACTCTGTGTTTTTAATTTTGATCAGTTTTTTTTTTTAATTTCTAATCTCAAACTCACATTACTTTTTATATAGCTTATAATCTAAGCAAAAGTTTCTTTTACTGTTCAGAAATACAGAGGATCATCCTCTGATTTGAGTTTTTACTTGGAAGGAATATATTCTTTCGTTATTTTGAAGATAATAAACCGTGAAATTCGTTCCGTATCACATAACCAGAAAGATATATATCATATAAAAATGGATAGTGTGATAACATCTTCCCCATTAATGGTGTGAAATTTGAAATCCACTAAGTATTTTATAAATATATGTTTGGTGTTTACTCTCTAATCTCGTAAAAATAGATATCTCCCGTTACGGATCTAGATATCTGAATCGAACATGTAGTGTTGACTGTAATACTAATTGTAATAATAGAAAAAGGGCTTGAAAAGCAAATATAGTATATTCCCTTTGAATGGTAATCACATTCACAAGCAAGGCAACAAAAGCAAATCAGATTTTGATGATATTGGGACCAGACCAGAGATGCCATCTGAAATTGCAGACCCTCTCACATGCACATGATCACCTGATAATAGTGGAGACATCATGGAATGATACAGAATCACCAAATGCATCCATGAACACCTGATATAGTTTCAACAAATCCCTGGGAAAAAGAAAAAGAAAAAAACAATACCAAATGTGAAGGTAATCTGATCTGATATTCAAAGATACAAGGAATATTGACAGCAGAAACCAACTGGGGTTGAAACCGGAGAAGGAAGATTTTTTTTTTTTTTTCCAGGAAAGAAATCTTCAAACACTTAAAAATAATAATTATTGTCGAATGCACATCATGCTTCATTTCGATAATAGGCTCTAGATTAATATAACGAGCATTCGGGTTTTTCGTACAACATATTCCTCATGTTATGCCAAGCTTGCCAGGCTAGTTTTAATTGATTGTGAGATACAACAGCACTACAACTCTACAATATAATTACAGGAAGCCTTATTTTTCTTCCGTCAATTCGTGACTGTGTTGGGGACGGAAGTGGGGGCAGGGTCTTTCTGGTTCTCCTCTTCTCCATAGAACCTTGAGATCACCTCTCTTTTTCCCCAATGTCAGAAAAGTCCCTGAAGAAATGTATGAAATTTTTATCAGATGATCACAAATATTAGGCTTTTTTGCATTTCAGCAAGAAACTTGCAGCAACTAAAATTACCTAGTGTGAATGGGACAATGTAAAGCAGTGCCGGTTGCCCGTGCCCGTCCATCAAGTTCAGTGCCACATATGTAATAAGAAGACCTGCCATAAAATAAAATAAATAAATTTGGATGGTAGGGATTTTCGAGTACTTTCTACGTCTTAGTTATCTTTAAATTGTCGACAAAAAGAAAGATGATTGTGTATTATTTCTTACCTAATCCATAAGCAAACATTGCCCACAAAAAGTATCCAGCTCGAAGACTTTTATTTGCCAGCCAATCATACCTACAAGGATGAACCAAGTTCAAAAATGTCTGATAAAACTGTTCAATCTTAAAAAGGGAATCTCTTAATTAACATAAACAAAGTTATTTACGCTTCAAAAATGAAAAACACCAAAGGATTTAGCAAAGTTCAAGCCTTGAAGTGCAGCGCATTAATAGGAAGAAATCTATTCTATTCTAAAGTGAAGAAACAGTAAAGAGCTTATACCTGAGTGAAAATGCAATCACTAATCCAGGTAAAAGGATGTCACCAAATCCTATGATGCTGTAACCGCCCCATGGATCGAACATGCGAGGGATCTTTAATAGCATTGGGATACCATCTTCTCCGCTTTTATCACCGCGAGCTACCTGTGAATAAGATACGAGCGATTGAAAGAAATCTTCAGCATCTGAAATCCCTAGAAATTTAATCAAACAAGAAGTAGGAGGATTACTAACCACAATCATCACACTTTCGTGAAACAACTTCTTAGAAACAAACACCCAAAAGATGTCATACATGAAGGCACAACCGAGAAGGACTGTACCCACCTGATCGAATCAAACACTCAGAATTACATCAGAAAATAATGTCAAATCCATTCTATCAAAAACTCAAAAAAACTAACAATAACAGAATAGAAGCAAATTTAGATAATAAGCATTAATTAAACAAAACAAGAAGATAGCATCGGCGTAGAATTTGATATATGATAATGCAATCTCCTTAACAGAAACAGAGGAATATTTATATTTCTTGTTGCATCATTTCATCATCAATAGGATCAAAATCATTGGCATCCTTTCAAATATAATTTTCAGGAAAATTTACTTTCATTTGGTTTGCCTTTTTGTGAAGAAAAAACATTCTTTTACGTCCATACCGACTATATTACAGTATTACACACCACAATTGTAATAACACAGATAATTTCACCATGGCAATTAATTTCAAGAACTTAAATAATAAAGAAGAAAAAAAAGCTACTGACTAATGAATCTGAGTTATAAGACCAGAGACATAGCCATTTCCCACCCATGTAGCAAATGAGTTAACAACTTTACCTTGAGATTAGGTACATGGACAATTTGCAGAACTGTGATTATCAGTGCAATTCCCTGATTGAAGAACAAATGAAAGGAAAAAGATTATTAGGTGAAATCTACCCACATATTTCATCCATCATCACCTTCCCCAAAAATATTAATAAGATAACTAGAAACATAAGTTATTGTCTCGCACTTAAAATCCGTCATGGGAATGGTTTTATAAGAAATAAGAATATAATAAATGAGATAGCCGGCAGCAAGTATAAAAGAACTAATAGAGACTACAGAGTATTTCTCTGATAAGAAGCAGCAATTTGGCATGTGGTGTAAAGCTTCTAGTGGAATGAAAAAATCATGTGTATCATCACAAAACAAAGTATTGCATCAAGGACCAATGGGTAAATAATTGTTTTTTATGTTCAGAGAGGCAGGTTAATAATGTGCCAACAAACAAAATATGTGACACAAAAGTTGGAATATTGTGCAAAGTAAGAGTTCCATTGTGTGGTGGTAATAAGAACTATCTTCGCAGTTGGTTTTCTCACCTCTTGCACCACAAAAAAAATACTTAGAAGAGATCAATCTTATGAATAAATCCAAGTCATTTCTTTTATTTAAATAAAAAAAAGAAAGATAGAAAAACATTTGGGGAACCTTTCTTCGACATGAATAAAAGAATTGCAGGTGAATTTGAGAGACAGAGAGGGGTAAAGGACTAAATTAATCACATAAAGGGAAAAGGTGCAGTTTTTAGAACCAGAAATTGTCAAAAGAAACTACAAGTCATTACATGCACAATTAGTTTTAGACTATTATATATCATAAGGTGAAGATAGGGAGTATCCTTACAAGTATATCTTGACCAATCCAGGCAAAAGAAACCCTGCGATAAGTGGCCCAAACAACAGCAAATGCTACGCAGAATGGAGAAACAGCCAAAGTAAGGTATGAGATAGCTCCAAAGAACGGTACTTTAATATAAGATTCGCTAGCACGTTTGAACCACCTGTCAAAGTACGTTCACATTTATCTTCCAACCTTAGAAAGACACTATATGGGGGGCCACAAAACTGATATAAAAACTGACAGAACTGACGTATGTAGAATATATATAAACAGGACTACAGGATAGATTGTACAAACTACTAGGACAAAATTTTGTATATTTCTACACAGATAAGATATTGAAGCTGAATATTTACAACACTTTCTCCTGGATATACCACTATTCTGTTAGACTCTTGTATCAAGTGCACGAATACATCCTTAGGCATCCTTTTGGGTGAACAACAGTTAAGTGAAATTTTAGCTGAAATTCTTTATTCTCAAAGTAGCATAAACTTTCACAAAGATTGTATATCCTATTGAAAATTCTTAGAAGAACAGCAAAGAGGTGTAACTTGTATATTCAAAGAACTAATTATCGTATCTGTCAACATGTCTATGCCAGTACAAATCATATAATGACCCTTCCTCATGTGTGAAACCATGCTAACATGCTGAATTTGTTGTTTTGTTTTTGGCAACATACAAACAGATAAAAATACCTCAAAAAGCTTCCCAAGTAAAGAGCCAGAACTTTTTGTAACCCATTACTGGATACATAGCTGTTTGGTTGTTTGACTAGAAAATTTTATATGAAGGCTGAAACTCATATCTGACTAAGAGATATATACCTTGATAACAAAGCAACCAAGCAAGTTTGCAAGCCCTGCATATACAAGAAACTAATAAATCAGAATTGATTTAAACAAGTGAAGACAAACCAACATTGAACACATTCATATTTCAAATTATGACCACAATTTACATAAGATTCAATATGCACAGCAGAAGGGAAAATTGATACCTCTACACCACCTATGCAGAAAAGAATGACCAATATCTCAACGAACCAGTATGACATAAGTTTGTAAAGCATGACCAAGAAGCACGAAGCAACAACGACAAACAGAACAGCTGATGCTGTATTGATGTCTACAACCCCAGTACCATTTATAGGCTTGGTATTTGGAATTTCATCCTCAGCATCCTATATGAATAAGTAAAATTGCAAATCAGCAAGGATTTATAAACTGAGAGGAGAAAACTGCTTTAGGAGAGGAAAAATGTCAGGCTCTATTAAGCGAACAGCTTTTCAAAGATGACCTTCAATAGCTTGTCTTGTTCAATAGCTGCTTCTCTAGCACTCCATGCAGACCAAAAAGATGCACATAAGATCGTACCAACTGCCATCAACCATAAAAACACTTCGGCTACATCAACAAGTGGTCGTTTTGGAGAATATAGCTGCACAGACACTGCAGAAAGACAAAAAAATTCAGATAACCATCCCATAAAGGCACTAGTGGGAAATTTCATAATATTGTACAATGGACATACTGCTAGAAATATGGTCATTATGAGTGACATAATCATAATTTTCAAACAAAAGAATAAAATGAAAGCAAAATAAGATTTAAAGAAAAAATTATTATATTGCTTGGCTCACACCAAGGCATATGAAAAAGCTTACCTGATGAACTATTCATTAGCATCTTTTCTAAGCTTGCACCAGCATCCTGTGGGAGCATGACAGCTGGAATTTTTATATCCAGATCGGTTTCATCTGGGTCACAGACCATCTTGTAGAGTTCTGCAGAGAAAGAAAAAGGAAACTGAGTTTGAGGCAAAAAGAGTGAAGAAGGAAATACCAACTACTAGTATTCAATCTAATTCTCCAGGAACATGTATTCCTTAATCATCACAAGTTGAATACTCTAAATGGGGCCCTTAAACATGCCTGTTTATAAAAAAAAAAATAGTAGTGATTTATAAATGGGTCATCGTTTCTGTTTAAGGTAGTATACAAAAGCATTATTCAAAATTTGCATGACAATAACCAGATGTATTGATTACCTTTCTGGTTGTTTATGATGAGAACAGCTGAAGCATTCACAGACTCTGCAATATTGGCTTTTACTGTGAATTTGCAGTGGCCTCGGTCGACCATGATGACATCTCCAGCATACTAGCAATATCCAGATAAATATTGCTTCAATAAACATTTACTAGATTCTCTCAAAGTGCAAAAGCATGTATAAACTAGAGTGCATATGGAGTCCAAAAAGGGAAAACCTTATTCTTTGGCATACTGCAACAATCGCGAGGATCTGAAAGAGTAAGTTTAACTTGATTTGCATTTTTCTCCTTGGACACTATAGTGGTGCCAAATCTGGCACCCACGCCAACATATTCTTCACTCTCTATGCCATTAACCCAAGTTTGAACTTTAACCTAAAACGAGCAATGGTTAATCTCGATAGACAAAAGCATCTTGCAGCTTGAGGAGATTCAGTCGCCAATAGGCAACAAGCAACAAGCAACAAGCAACAAGCAACAAGCAACAAGCAACAAGCAACAAGCAACAAGCAACAAGCAATGTAAAAAATTTTAATAGCCACCGACTTTCCTATAAAACACATACAACATTAACATACCATCTTTGGAATGGGCCACATTTCAAAATTGTCATTCCCAATTTAAGCTAAACTAAAGCATGCATATACCACATACAAACTGAAAAAGAAACAAGGTGAAAGTAATGAGGTAGACAACCAAATAATGACCAAAAAAATGCAGACAGTTTTCGTAGTGATTTATCGATCCAAAAGCTTTTAAGCTTTCTCAAAACTATATTACCCAAAAGAGCATTATCATTTATTAATTATAAAAATAAAATATAATTCAACAATAAATTTACTGATACAGATCTTGGTAACTGAATGCAGATTCACAAGAATACAAGCTCCACGAACCCAATTTACTGAATTGATCAGAATATCAAAACCACAACCAGAATTGTACCAATTTCTGCTTTCCTTGTTTTAAGAAAAGAAACACTACCAAAAAATTAAAATCTTTTGAAAGACACTACAAGCTACAAACAAAACAAAAATGAAACAGAATCACAGAAGCAAGTTGAAGTATTTTCTAACTATGAACTTCATATACTTAATACTTCCACAATCAAAAATATGAATCCAGAAACAAAAATAGCAACTATCAGCTACAAGTAACACGAAAATGAAAATAAAAAAAATATAAGAACCAATCAGATTAGTTCTTAGCCACTATCGTTAACTACACAACCAAAACAAATTTAAAAAAAAATACCCAGAAATGAAAACAAAAAAAGAAGCAAAAATTAAACAGTACCCAGTTTAGATTTAACAAAAACATGAACAGGGTCGAAAAACAAACAACAAAAAGATGTTACCAAGACAAAGTCGTTGGCGCAACCGGGCTTCTTCGGAGCCGAATCGTCATCGTGAACTATGTCACCAGCTGTGACAGAATTCGGATGACAGACCAATGAAATCGACACTAACACAATGATAACCCAGCTCAGTCTCTTCAAATCCATGAATTTCAAGCACCTTTATGTGTTCTTTTTTCTCTGCATCACACAGTTACAGAGCAGAGAAAAGGAAAATGGCTTCAGTTTCTATTTTTGTGTTTTTGTTTTTGTTTTGTACTCTAGTGTTTTTTGGTTTAATTAAACTATTAAAGCAATGTTTTTTTTTTTTTAAGGAAAAAGCAATTTTTTTTTTGTTTTCAAAAAACAAAATGTTTTAGCACAAAAATATTCGTATTTAAAAACGATAAATAACAAAAATGGATCTACTGATTTTATGGAAGTAAACAAAACACAGTAGAACTCTGTAGAAATAACGTTTACCAAACTAAAACGTGTTGTTTATCGCTTAAACGACGTCGCTGATAGAGGAAACTTAAACGGTGCCGTCTAGTCATAGTCTCATAGACAGTTAAAATTCGCGGGAAAACGTGTTTTTATGGAAATCTACCAGTTTTGTTATCTAAAATTTTTAAGTAAATATTTATTAATTTCTATGTTTTTAATTAATCAAATATTGAGACTTTAATGTTTTTTTTTTAATGTGAATTAAAAACCAAGACAAGAGTCAGCAGAAAACATAAACGTTGAAAGCACGCAAAAATAATGAAATAAAAAGAATTTGTAGTCTCAATTATTGGGTGATGATGAGTCTTAGATTTTTAATATCGGGTTGTTAAGAACGTAAGTGTGCGAAAACCCTTTCTCTATGGTGAAAATTGTAAAACATTAAAATTTATCGAATTAAATATGACTATCGGGTTGGACGTCCCATCCCAAATGGGATCGAATATGGGATGGAGATCAAAGATTCCTGCCCCAAACAGGGAACGAGAGGCAGGTAGGGAGGGCATGACCCATCCCCAACTCGTCCCGTTGCCATCCCAAAATGGAAGTAATAAAATAAAATGGTTTGAATAGCACATCAAAATGTCATATATATAGTATAATGTTTTTAAATTTATTATGGAGGACCTCGACATGTAATGTTTAAAACAGTTACAATGTCTATTCATGTTGGACCAAGCATGTGGCAGAAACCCTAGAAATTCATATCATCAAACAAAATATGAACACCTTATCCGAAAACAAATTGAGGGGCATTTGGCATGGCATGGCAGGTAGGAGAACACAACAAATAGTACTTGTTGCCATAACATGATGTGAATGGCATTCAATCCAAACACATCTTCTATGATCACGGATCTTATCCCGTTGTCTACGCTAGCTAGTTCTTCTAACTCTTAAAATCGTTTACATAATCTTGTGTATGGACAGTAATTGAGGTTATTGATTAAAAGATTAACATGTTATTGTGGAATACAATTATTGATATTTCTTCATAGTAAAGTCTAATCATTTGGTCACTTTTTTGTGAAGAAAAGAATCTAGTCTTTGTGGTATATGTTGCTGATGGAAAAAAGTGCTCAAAAGGGCAGCAACAGCATGTTAAACAGTCAACAGCAGACATGAAAAAAAAAAGTTGATTTTTTTTTTGTTTTTGTCAAGGCTTATCTGGTGAAGATTTGAGCAGATATATAATATGTATATCAGTATATGATTCTAGTCAAATCTCCAATAGTGGCAGACACAGAGACAAATAAGATTTCACTTGGTGGGAAGAGAATCCTATGATAATTGTAGAAATCAAACCTTTGATAGAAAAACATCCATATTGATTCTATTGACTTTCAACACGTTAAAGGAAAAAAAAAAACAGTACTATACTAATATGAAGATTGTGACTTCAATCACAAGTGCTTTTAGACCATACTAAACAGAAGTGCTTTTTCTTCAGGGCTCTCTTCTTGAATCATGACAGTGAATTGGTATAAGTCCCCCAAAAAAGCTATATCTTTTTTACAGCTAAAAAAACAACAGTCAAAGAAGAATAAAGTTGGAAAAAAAAAAAAAGCTTGATTCCAGTTTGATATTCAACCTTTGTTGATCAATTGAACTACTACTTGTAAAGATAACTACTATCTTGAACTGTCGGGATTCGATACTGCATAAGTCTACCATCAGCTTTGTTATTATGATTTGAATGGCCCTGGAGGTTGTTGTTGTTGCCAACAAAATGATGATGATGATGATGATGATCTGATGATAATGTGTAGCTTCCCCCGGAAAATGTTATAGCTCCTCCATTCATCCTCAGGCCTAATGCATTATTGCTATTGTCTCCTCGGGGTAGATTCTGCGAACGATATTGATTGGGAATGATATAACCACCATCCATACTTTGATGATGAAGTGAGATTCCAGTACTTGAAGTTGGGATGGTGTCGTTCTGATCGAAACAAGTCATAATTCTCGAACCCAATTGAGCAAAACTTCCATTTCTTTCGTCTGCAAGCTGCTGTTGAATGCTTGTGAGATATCCGTAATGAGTGCTAGGATCAAGCATTTGATTTGCTCTTGGTTGAATGTAATTACACAACGATGTCTCAAGCCTATTGTTCGAGTCATGTGGGGTAGTAGTACTAGTAGCTAAGACTGTAGGCAATGTTAAATACATTGAAGAAGAAGCTACCTGATTAGAAGGAATGGGTGAGAAACTTTGCTCAGCTGATAATCTCAAGCCTTCTGCTGTGTCCTTTTCTGTCGATGCCATTGATCCGATGGCTTGTTTGCACCCTTTATTAGTTTCGGAAACCTTCTTGCCCTTTGCAGACTTCTCTGAAGACTTATCTTTGCTGTTCTGAGCTCTTATGGCCAATACAAC
This sequence comes from Dipteronia sinensis, assembly GCA_033220585.1. Lineage (NCBI taxonomy): Eukaryota > Viridiplantae > Streptophyta > Magnoliopsida > Sapindales > Sapindaceae > Dipteronia > Dipteronia sinensis. The sequence continues at coordinate 4,010,784 of CM065637.1, read as the reverse complement.
ACTCTTTGGCTTCTGAATTTGTGCATTCGATTTCACGTTTAATGCCATGCTCTCTCCCTTCTCCTTTTCCGTAGGTGTATAGAGCCCAGTCTCTTGGCCATCATCAACTGCTAGACGATCATTTTTGGCCTCTGCTGCTTTTTTACATTTAGCGAACCTCCCCGTAGTAGTAGATCCTCCACCATTGGATTTTCGAGTTCTCGTGCTGGATTTGAACTTGCCTTGATGCTGTACTTGAGTGTTGTTGTCCTGATTCTGATGCTGCTGCACCTGAATGTCCTCCTCAAAGCCGTTTTGCTGTGGAACCTCGTTGTTGATGTTGTTCGCGTCTTGTGCTTGGATATTCTCCTCCAAGTTGTTGTTCTGATCATGCTGTTGCACTTGAAGTTTCTTTCCTCCAGGAGTCCCTTTCCTCCTCCGTCTCTTCGGAGCAATATCAGCAACTAATTTCTTCATTTCCGCCCTCATCTTTACAAACAAATTCTCTCTTGTATTTTAAGACCCTCTAATAAGGAATCCGCGAAGTTCTTAACATTATCCATTGCAGCAGTGTTGTCATAAGCACTAGTTTTACTCTTCCTCTTCTTCCTATTGACTACTACTTCACCAGAATCCCTCTTCTTTACACTTTTCGCTACATTATTTTTCCTTCTCCTTTTGGTTTTCTTTTCTTTAGCTTGCGCGATTTCAGTTTGAGCCTCGAAATCAGGATTGTAGTTGATGATGTTCTGCTCAAGTTTGTTAAGATCACTAGTTTCATCATTGTCAAGTGAGATCATCAATCCAGGAACCAAATTGTGATTCTTCAGAATTGGTTCACCATGTGAACTTGATTTCAATTCGTCACTTGACGAATCAAGTTCGTCTTCTTTCCTTCTGAACTCCCACCTCTGCTGAAATTTCAATTCATCTTCTGCCATTTTTATGTACTTAGGGACAACACACATTCACCACTGTAACTTGCTATCAAAAGCATTTTTTGAGGAATTAAAACCTGCAAAGTGCAAAGTGAAAAAACAAAGTCATCTAATCTAGCAACATCATCATCTTTAATTCAAAGAACTGAAGTCTGAATATCGACAAGAACGTATAGAAGCGAATAAAACTACACAAATCAAAATAAGATCATCCCACAAACACCAAAACAATAGAAAAAAAAAAGAAACTTGAAGAAAGGAATAGTATCTAAATAAAACAATTACAAGAAAAGCCAGATGTAAAAGCGAGAGCATAATCTTGATCCTAACTTTTACAATTCAAAACCCCCCAATTTCTTCTTCTTCAAAATATATATATATATATCAGCAATTGAAATCATCAAGAAAGACACAAAACCTGAGCGCCCTGTTAGCTTCTCTATCAAAAACATACAAAAACCAATCAAATCATAAGCTTGCATAACAAACTACTCTTTTGACAGAACATCAAATCCTCACATACCAATCAAAAACATTCCTTTGCAACTACATTAGTGTATCATCAAATATTTGAACAAAAAACATAAGATGACAACATATCAACCTATAAACCTAGAAAAATAATCATCAAATATCATCTCACAAGTTGTTTTAAACGATAAATTTTTTTTTTTCCCACCTGATGTTTGCAGATGATGGTGATGATAGAGCATTCCTGTCCTCAACAACATCAACAAAATTTCATGTCTCACATCACATAAGCTTTGTCCTTGTCTGCATTTATGTCTCTACCTCGTCTCTCTCTATGGAAAGAAAATAAAAAGATACGTTTTTGTCTGTCAGAGTTGTGCTTCTATGTTTGCACACAGAAAGAGATAAGGAGAGTTGGTGTAAGTGAGTGTATTTTGCATGACAATGAGTCAGTGATTGGCTGACAGAGAGTAATGGGATGATAAATTTTCCCAGCAAAATCACCATTTTAAGAATTCTTGATAAAGAATCATGTTAAATGTTTTATATGTTTCCACCAAAGTTATGTTTTTCTTATTGTGAAAAACAGATTTCCTTCCATATATATGCGTTCACACAAGAGTCCTTTTTTGCCCAAAAATTATTATAGAAAGTAATTAAATCCACCATAATTAGGTATCAAAACAATGGCCGTGCTGTATCATCATAATCTGGTTTAGAAATTTAGGAAAATAACCTCCTTTGAATGGTATGTTATAATATCCTAAAATGCATTATGTGCTACTCATTTACTTGCTTGCAAATATCAAAGATTATTTACTTTGAAAAGTTTTTATTTTTGTTTATTTTTTATGATTTGATAAAGAATTTTTTTTCTTTCCAAGAAAAGAGTTTCTGGGGACTGTTGTGTCAAAACAAAACAGCCATAAAAGGATAGTAATTTTCTTGGTAGAACAGAGACCTGTAATCATTTGAACTTTGAAGTTATTATGAGTTATGACAGTCAAATGAAATAAGAATTCAGATATCCAGCTAGCAAAAATTAATGTATTACCAGAAATATTTTTGCATCATGGCATCAAAATACATAAATGCATGAGGGTAATGCTTGGTCGGACCCGTTAACTTTATCAAAGATATCTATCTACCGGTAGTTATTAGAGATCGGTGATCGTTAGATTGTTTTAAATAAATTTTCCCGATAAGATTAGAAGTTAAAGGTATAATCATATGGTCACAATTTTAACCAGCCGAAAGACACTGTAAACTTGTCGGAAAGAGAAGAAAATTTCACTGTCCTACGGCAGAGAAGTATAAATCATTAACAAATTATAGCTAAAACAGATAATGCAAGAACTATGTTTGCTATGTAGAAGTGTTGATTGCATAATCACATATCCTAAACTGATCGGTAAATTATGAATTACCTCCTTTCCCCTGCCCTCCAAACAAATAAATTTGATTTACATTTGGAGAAAATTTCATCACTGAATCCTCTCGGTCATTTATCTCTTCATAATTTGCCTACAAATATAGTACATGGCTGCGTCCTTTACAGCAGTAAGTCTCTAATTCGATGATATCATGGATTCAAACTATTTCTACAAGTGCAAAATTGCATTCCATGTGTGATTGTTACATGCCCCGTAGGTACTGTATCAACCTCTCCTTATCGTCTTTAAAAAAGAATATCAATGAGACTCTGGTAATCTGCAACAGTACAATGCATTGTCAATTAAAAATCTGTTTAATTTTCCATCATTTTATATACAAAAACAAAAACATTTTCTTATTTTTGACGAGATACACCCACAATTAAACCCAAAATGTCTTTTGATATATAACTGAAAGCAATAAAGAATAAACATACCGCCATGGGAATTCACTTGTATCTATTCCTGCTCGGTGAAGTTCGTCAACATACTGCAATGCTTCCCGGCATTCCTCTCGGTCATCAAAGAACTCCTTTTTATCCCCTTCAATTTGATATGTTTCATGACCTTTGCCGGCAACCACCTACAGCATAGGATCAAGTTAATCATATAATAAATGTAAAAAAATAAAATTTATGATAACAAGAGGATGGCCAAGGCAAGGCACCATTCAAACCCTGTTAATTCAATATGGGATTTTTTTGTAACCATCTTCAAGGTTGATCACATAAATTCTATAGAGAGAAGCGGAACCAGTTTTAGAAACTTACAACGATATCACCTTCTTCGCCCATGGCAACAGCACAACGTACAGCTACTCTTCTGATGTCATGTAGAAAAATCCGGTTACCGTTTGGAAGGGGTGGGTAGTAATCATTTTCTCCATGCTTTAGATATTCCTGCATTGTCCATCCCACACCAGCCAACATGTCATCCAAGATGTCCACTGACAAAATGAAACACACAGACATCAGTAGGAGTTTCCAGGCATTACATCTTATAGTTGATGTTCATTTTTGCATGTCTAATTAATACAGTAAGGTTTATATATGTACAGGGATCTTCAGTCTTTGGATTGTCGGATGTCAAAATAGTCACATCACTTTTATCGGTGGCAATTTTTGTCATCATTGGTCTCTTCCCTCTGTCACTCTCACCAGCACAACCAAAAACTGCACGTTAATCAAAACAAATGGTCAAGACCAAAAAAAAAAAAATCTTTTACCGGGAACCTAATCAGTAGATACGGATATTAAATTTGTAAACAGTTGAAATAACTCTATCCAAGCAACTTGCAACTTTCCCAACCAATAATTTTCAAAATCTATAAAAATATTGATCATTCCTGACCAATAATAATAACGATGATAATAATAACCGGTAGGATTGACATATTTACTAAAATAATTTCAAGTTTCAACCAAGAAAAAAAAAATTGAACCTTCAGGGTTATGATTCAAATTTGAATTAATGAAACCAGGTTTTAAACTTACTACACAGAAATGATAACGTTTGCATACTATATTAACGTATGCTACAAAACTAAGATCAAATTGTTACTAAAATTACATGAGGCGTTCATGTGATGAAGCATATCAGTGAAAATATTACTGAAATTTCTAAATATTAGTGGAATGTATTTGAAACATACCAGTGATAATCCTCCTCGGCCCAAGCTCCCTCACAGAATCAAGTAGTCTAGATAGGGCATCCGGAGTATGAGCATAGTCCACAATCACCCCAAATGCTTGCTCCTCATCTATCAACTCACACCTCCCGGGAACAGCATCCACCTCTTCAATTCCTCTAACAATGTCCTCCAATGGTGCCCCAACTGCAATTCCAACTGCCACAGCTGCAAGAATGTTGTATATATTGTGCCTTCCAAGCAATCCCGAGGAAATCTCCAATATCCCATGCGGGGTATTAACCAAAACTTGAGTCTCGAACAGTGAGAGTTCAAACTTCAAAGGGTGAACGTCTGCTTTCTTACTATCCATTGCAAATGTTACAACGGGCACATCCGGGTTCCCTTGAGCAATAAAGAAAGAAGCATTTGGGTCATCAATGTTCACCACCTTCCGGTGCCTCTCTGGATCCACCATCCTTGAAAACAACTTAGCCTTGGCATCCCTATACTCTTCCTCAGTCCCATGAAAATCCAAATGATCCCGTGTCAAATTAGTAAAAACTGCAATATCAAAATCAACCTCACTGCACCTCCCTAATGCCAACCCATGAGAAGAAGCCTCCATGATAACAGTCTCGGTCCCATTATGGAGCATCTTGGCCATTAAATTCTGAACCAAAACAGCATCTGGAGTCGTTTTTGGTGACTCCAACCTATTATCCCCATGAATATAATACGCAACGGAGCTCAACATCCCAGTCCTCAATCCCATCGCTTCATACATGCCTTTGATCAAATAAGAAGTAGTTGTTTTCCCATTAGTCCCGGTTATTCCAATCACTGCCATATTCTTTGACGGGTATCTATAAAAAGAAGCGGCCAAAGCAGGCAACACTGTATTAGTATCCTCCACAATCACCAAAGCTTTACAACCCAAAGTCTCGTCTATATCAATCTCCTTACTAGCAACCACAGCAACAGCTCCTCTCTTATCAGCCTCACTCAGAAACAAGTGCCCATCGGTTTCCCTCCCAACACAACACACAAACAATTCACCAGCATTCACTACCCTAGAATCATGCTGAATTCCAGTAATCTCTACCTCCAAATCACCATAAACCGAAACGGGCACCACCTTACTCTCATCTAACAACTCAGCTAAACTCATTCTAAATTTGGGTTCCACAATTCTAGTTTTACTTCTACCAAAACTATCGAAATCTAAATCAAAAGACGAATCTAACAGCAACCCATTACCACTATCTTTATATTTATCACTAGAACCCTCAAGATTAAGATCAAACTTACTTGACTTCTCTTCATCAGAAAGCACATCTTCGTCCTCAGAAACCACTCTCAAACCCTGTAATTCTTCAATCTCTTCCAAGTCAACAACTTCCTGAGGCTCCAATTCTTCAACCGCAACCTCCACCTCTGTCTTATGCTTCGGCTTTATCAATCCTTTCTTGACAAATTCGTCTCTTTTCATGGCAACAGCCTTATCAACCTCACCGAAAAAATCGTCATCTTGCGAGATGGAGACGCCACGGCTGTCAACAGGTGGGTCTTCAACATCAGCAATGGCGTTGAGGTAGGTGGACTGGTTTGCTTTGAAGTCATCCTCTTGACGTTTTCGGGCTCTGGAGGCTTGACGATGAATTTGCTGGAACTTGGAGATGCCATGAGCGGTATCTTCAGGAGCTTCAGGTGGGTCGTCGTCTGCAGAGTCCGGATAGAATTTGCCGTCCGGGCCTATGGCCTTCAGTGGCCGGAAAGAAATGAAATTTAGGGGCTTTGAAGAGAAAGAAATGGTGGGTTTGGAGACCAAATGGTGATGGTGGTGGAATTTGAGAGAGATTGAAGAAGGGATAGTGAAAGCCATTACTGAGTTTAGAGAGGGTTTAGCTGAAGAACTGGTACTAGAAGATAGGGGTTTTAGTTGAAAATGTCTAATAGGTGTGTTTAGTAATCTTATTGAGTTTTAAAAGATATAATTGGGCCAATACAGATGGGCCCAATTGGGCTGGTAGACACGAATTACATTAAGCACCTGCATTGGCCCAATTAGCCCCATTGAGCGAATCATATCAAGGAGCATCTGCAATATGCGAAGAATGATCAAAAGAAAGGTAAAAGTATACGAGTGAATACTTATGGATTTTATATAAATGTATTGAATGTTAGTTGTTGGAATCAATTACTTTGACTTAAGAGTCGTTTGTTTTTTTGTCTGAATATATAATTATGATGAAATTGGAAATATGTTATATATGGGGGATAGTATCGGAAGAGAAGATTTTTGATTGCATTTAATGCAATTCAATGATTTGCAATTGAGTGAAAAATCAAGATTTTTTACTTTTTATTTTAAGTTGTTTGATCACTTAAAAAAACTAGCAAAACAATTTAATAATTATGATTCAGACCCATTAAGTTTTAAATGGAAAAAACAAACGACCCTTTAGAGTATATACAGTGGTGTTCACATGAGTGAGTACTCATGGATTTTATACGAGTGCATTGAATGTGAGTCATTGGATTCAATTACTTTGATTTAGACTATGTCAAAGTAATTGAATCCAACGACTCACATTAAATGCACTTATATATTTATATAAGTGAGCACTCATATGAACACCATTGAAAGTATACATATTCTTCTGTAAAACAATTGTAAGCTATGTTAATCCAACACTCATTTAATAAATTGAATTGAAACAACACAAATTTTCTTATGATCCACGCAAAATCATAATTTTGGGCCAAAAAACAAAATGTAGAAACAAAATGTGGATAACATACCAGCCTAATCGTATACGTGCTTCGTTCCAGGTCTTACGAGTCAGACTTAGGAATTGTCGACATTTGTAATCAAAATTCTTCGAAAAAAAAAATATTTTTTTAAAAATGATTTGATTTCTTTAAATGACAATAAATCCCAATAATATTTTTAAAAGAATTGAAATTAGGGATGGCAACAGGCCAAATCAGTATACCTCAAACCCGAAAACCGATTTTAGCAAGTTGCCTCAAAATCAGGCTGTGATTCGAATGGGTTTTTGATTTCAGGCCGTAACCCGACCCGAATGAGACAGGGTGCCCCAACCCTGACCCAAACTGACTTGTTTTGTTTTAAAAAAAAAAAAACAATCACATGATACATAAGTATTGCAATGAATTGGTGGTTAAGATGTGATTGGTTTTCACAACCAATCACATACTTTAAAAATGTCAGGAAAAAGATCAGATCAGCAAAAGATCCAAATCCATATATAATAAAGTTAGATTGGAGGATTACAAGAATTAAGAAGGTCATTGAGGTCCCATTGCTGTTTTGGCTTTAGTGGTGATTGGTGAGCAGGGTTGGTTCTGACTTTTTAGAGACTGGGGTAAAATTCTAAGATGAGCCCATTTTTTCGTATTAATTCTAAGACTTGAAAGAGAGATCGAAAGAAATCATCCAACGGTTGCTGGAGAGAAAAATAAGAAACCCTAATTTATATTTTTGTTTTGAGTGACGATAATGACACTACTTAAAAATTGTATGTACACTCCTTTCGTAATTACACTCATCAAATTTTTAAAAATATTTATTATTTTTAAATGAACCCCACTTAATGCCAAAAATATCATTTTCTAAATTGTAATATATTATGTTTTTATAAGTACACACTATCTATACCTATTATTACATTATTTAATAAATTTTATTATTATTTTTAATTATATCAATGATTTTTCTTTTCCTTCACTTTTTCTCTTTTATGTTTTCATTCCGTAAAATCAGATTCTATTTTTCTTTCTTTTTCTCTCTCTCATCATGTCAAATAACTCTATCAATTTCTTATTGATTGTTTTATGTCCACAACATCACTACAATTTGAGGTTTTCTGGTTGGATTTCCATTTTATGTTTGTGAAAGTGTTAGGAATGCAAGGTTTGTGTCATGTCCCAATTTATTTGGAAGTAGAAAAGTTTTATATGAAATTGAAGAATAACTGATATCGATAATAAAGAGATTTTGATTTTGAAACTGATAATAATTAATTCAAAACTTTCACAACCAATTTTGGATGATTTTGATTTTTTCTCCAAACTTAGCAATTAATTTATATTTCCTTAAATAGGAAACTAATTAATAATTATTTGTGGGGTACTTACAAACTATTTAGTCTTTTTAGTAATTTTACTTAAACTTATTATTATATTTTTAAAAACATATTATTTTAGGACGTACTTACAGTTTCATGTTTGGGAAAACTCTTTTGTTTTTTAATGACATACTGAGTAATAGCTTTGGTGAGTTTGATGCCGATCATAATTGGAATGTTTTTGTGTTTCGGTGTTTTTGGTAAATCATGTGTATTCTGTCAATAAAAATATGAGATGTGTGTATGCTGCAGCCTGTAGCAGTGCTTGTTTTAAGAATTATGTGTTATAGTGAGGTTTTTATTTTTAATTCTGAATCAGAGTGCTGGTAAGTTACTTAATCCTTTTGTGGGTAAACATAAAACAGCATAAAACTGAAATTTTCAACACATAAAAAGGAAGTTAACAAATCAATTTAGAATGCTTTGGTGCACTTGATCTTGATGGAGAGAAGTTACAGCAATATTACCTTGGTTTGTTTGAAGTTTTAATTTCTATTTATGAACCAGTAAGTCTCACAGTGTTATTAGTTTAGTTAGATTGGTTCCTTGGAAATGTAATCAGTGGTTCTTTCTCAGAAGTCAGACCTCACTCAGGTTACCCTGTGTATGCATTGTAAAAAATAAGTTACATCATCATACTCTAAGGAATCCTGCTGTTATATGTTTTTCTCTTTTATGTCTTTTGGATTAATTAAACCCTTGGTTGTTTGAGACTGCACAGCTAATGAAATTCCTACAACTTGATTTTTGCTGTTAACTTTATTGATTAACTTGCCATCTGATAAATCACACTTTCATACTGAATGATAAATGCTTAACTGTAAGCTATGACCCAAAGACGATTCTCTCACTCTACACCAAATGCTAGGTTCAAGACTGTAAGCTATGACAAGGAAGTGTCAGACGGCTGGTCTTACTTGTAACCTATAGTTACTTGGGCTTCAGTTTCTAAGGCCGGCCAGTAGTAACTGCTGTTGTTTCCACAATGGATCCATACAATATTTGTCAAACGAAATTGTTTGGATGCTGAAATAGAATTAATACAAGCGGCCATGGCAAAGTGAAAGATTTTCTTGTTTTATCATTGTTGTATGAAATTTGGGCAGTGTTGATTTTTGATTCTTGGTTTGTACGGCTATTGGCTTAATTAATTGGTTGCTTTTCATCATCTTTTTGGGTATCATGGTGGAATCAAAGCGAACCTGATTTTATTGATGATACTTTGTATATATGTATGTAGTGATTAATATATGTGAATAAGGCTTGTTCACAGACTTGCCATAGTGGCACATGCATGCGCACCATCCTTTCATTATGATCCTTAAATCCATGAATACAGGACCTGCGATGTGGCCTGCTCTTTTGTAAGTGATGAAACAATGGTGGGCAAATGTTGATGAAGGGGTAGTGACAAAATTTAGAAATTGATAATGACTTAAATTAGAGACGACACAAAATGTACTTGGTGAAATTTTTTAGAGTTGAATTCGATGCTGTATATTTGCTACGCACTGGTGTGTTTAGGTTTTTTCATGTCACGGTGAGAGAAGTCATTTAGGTCAAATTTATATTACAGTTTATCTGATATCGCTAGCAGTTTAATTAAATAATTATATTGAGAGAGCCTTGAGCTGGGACTGAAAATAGTGTGCATATTTTCTTTTAGTTTTAAATACTTGTTTTAATGATATGGCAAGTCATATGTTGTGAAACCAATAGCATTGCATCGGCAACAGTGACTAGTCCTTTTCATTACTTGATCATGCCTTTTGAATCCAGATGTTGTTATGTTTGTTACCTGTAAGACTTGTGGATCAGCTTGATAGTGCTACCCATTAGGGACCTTACTAGCTAAGCTAGTTAGTACCCACAGATGGATATTTATTTGTGACTATAATTGTTCTGGTCATTAAAACTGTACTTTTGGTTGTAATTGCAACATTATGTCTGTGTGCAAGTGACATCCAAGGCATTCAGTTAAGCTGATGCTTATGCATTTAGTTCCCAGAATTTCATCAACTTTTGAGCAATACTATTTAGCTCTTTGAGATGTGTTTCTTGTTTGTCAAATATTTCTATTTGTGTTTTTTTCTTATATATAACATATTTGCTTGAAAATGTCAATAATTTACTTGGTTCCACAGCTGCCTATCACGGCTTCATTTGAGGTTGTTGTGTACTTGGTTGAGGAGCTTCATGACAAAGACGCCTACAAAACCTTCTACAAAGATCTTGAAGACGCGAATATCTTTATCGGGTCATTGATCTTTGTCGAAGAGCTTGCGTTGAAGGTGAAGGCTGCAGTGGAGAAGGAGAGAGACAGGCTTGATGCAGTCTTAGTTTTTCCTTCAATGCCTGACGTAATGAGACTCAACAAATTGGGTTCTTTTAGCATGTCACAGTTGGGTCAATCGAAAAGTCCATTGTTTCAGCTCTTTCAGAAGAAACAAGGTTCTGGTTTTGCTGATAGTATGTTGAAGTTGGTGAGGACATTTCCAAAAGTTTTCAAGTATTTGTCTAGTGATAAGGCTCAAGATCCTAGGCTTTACATTTTGAGTTTACAGTTTTGGCTTGGTGGGTCACCTGACAATTTGCAGAATTTCTAGAAAGTGATTTCTGGTTCTTATGTGCCTGCTTTGAAATCTCAAAAGATTGAGTACTCTGATCCAGTTCTGTTCTTGGACGTTGGAATTTGGCATCCTTTGGCTCCTCGTATGTATGATGATGTCAAGGAGTATTTGAACCGGTATGGTACCAGAAAAGATGCTAATGAGAAGTTCAAGAGTCCTGATGTGCCGGTTATTGGGTTGGTTTTGCAAAGGAGTCATATTGTAACTGGTGATTATGTGGCTGTGGTTATGGAGTTAGAGGCTAGAGAGGCTAAAGTGATACTGATTTTCGCTGGTGGGCTTGATTTCTCGGGGCCAGTTGAGAAGTTGTTGATCGATCCAGTTACGAAGAAATGAATGATGAATTCAGTGATTTCATTGACTGGTTTCACTCTTGTTGGGGGTCCAGCAAGGCAGGATCATCCGAGGGCTATTGAGGCATTGACTAAGCTTGATGTTCCTTACCTTGTGGCATTGCCTTTGGTGTTTCAAACAACTGAGGAGTGGTTGAACAGTCTTTAGGACTCCACCCAATTCAGGTTGCTTTGCAAGTTGCTCTTCCGGAGCTGGACGGAGGCATGGAGCCTATTGTTTTCGCTGGACGGGATCCAGGAACTGGTCGGTCAACCTCACCATCAGGGTAGCAATTGAACGAACTTAAAAGATATATCATATAACATCAATTTATACATTTGAACTTTGGAAGCAATATACACTAGGAAAATGCTATATAGTTTCTGTTTATTGCTTATACTTGAAGTAGTAACTATGCTGCCAACGAAGGATCTGATGTGATTGTAGGGAAATCGCACGCTCTTCACGAGAGGGTGGAGCAACTCTGTACCAGGGCAATTAGATGGGGTGAACTGAAAAGAAAATCAAAGGTATTTTTGTTTGTTCAATCTGGATTTATAAAGTGTACAAACTTTTGGTTTTCTAATTAGTTTTTCCTAGTTGGCCTTCTATTAACTTCCAAATGGTGCATGTAAACTAAAATGTCAACTTCATCTGTTTCCAGTTTGGAAAGGCTTGATTGTCTAGTTAGGTTTATATTATTTGCTCACCTATAATTCATGATAGAGTTTAGAGTATGGTGTTATATTGAAAGTGAATGAAAAGTAAATTAAAGAATAATTTATTAACATTTAACGTCTTATTTATATTGAAAGTGAATGAAAAGTAAATTAAAGAATAATCTATTAACAGTTAACATCTTATTCAGTACCAATACATAAAATCTGAGAATTGACCATGTATTTCATGCTTTGATCTATTGCTTGGTATGTAATTGACGTTGAAATGATGACAGGGACACAGACCATCCCTATTTTTCAATCTATTATTTAGAAATATGATTTTAACAAAATCTGAGATGACATGTTGAAGGTGATCCCATCATTCCCATGCGGCTACTTTTTTCTAAATCAGCTAGTCCACATCATGGATTTGCAACTTACTACTCCTTTGTTGAGAAAATTTTCAAAGCTGATGCTGTTCTTCATTTTGGCAGTCACGGTTCACTTGAATTCATGCCTGGAAAACAGGTAGGAATGAGTGATGTGTGCTACCCGGATAGTCTGATCGGGAATATTCCCAATGTATATTACTATGCAGCTAACAACCCCTCTGAAGCAACAATTGCCAAACGCCGGAGCTATGCTAATACTATTAGCTATTTGACTCCTCCGTCTGAAAATGCTGGGCTTTACAAGGTTCTCTTAAAGACACGGGACGTAGGCAACAGATTGTGACAATGCAATCTTGACAAAGATGTGGATCTTCCAGATGAGGGAGAGGAAATCTCAACAAGGAACGAGATCTCGTGGTTGGAAAGGTATATGCTAAAATCATGGAGATTGAGTCCAGTTTACTGCCGTGTGGGCTCCATGTCATTAGTGAGCCTCCATCTGCCTTGGAAGCAATTGTAACATTGGTGAACATTGCTGCATCACTCCCTAGTATACTAGCTGAGACTGTTGGAAGAGGAAGTGACAAGGGAATATTGAAGGATGTAGAGCTTCTTCGGCAAATAACTGAACCCTCTTTTGTGGAATGAACAACTAATAAGAAGGGTCAAGTCGTTGATGTGAAAGATGAGCTCAATTTTCGGATTTGGTATCAACGAACCATGGGTTCAGTATTTGTAATTTTACCGGGCAGATAGGCTAAACTAACAACATTGTTTGAGTTCCTAGGAGAGTGTCTGAAGCTAATTGTAGCCCACAATGAGTTGGGGAGTCTCAAACAAGCTTTGGAGGGGAAATATGTCGAGCCAGGTCCTGGTTGTGACCCTATCAGGAACCCAAAAGTGTTGCCAACGGGAAAGACTATGCATGCACTGGATCCACAGGCTATTCCCACAACAGCATCAATGCAGAGTGCCAAAGTTGTCGTGAACAGGTTGATCGAGAGACAGAAGGCTGACAATGGAGGAAAGTATCCCGAGACAGTCGCACTTGTGTTGTGGGGAACAGATAACATTAAAACTTATGGTGAATCCCTGGCCCAAGTTCTGTGGATGATTGGTGTGAGACCTGTGGCTGATGCATTTGGTAGAGTCAATCGGGTGGAAATAGTTAGTCTCGAAGAACTTGGAAGGCCTAGGATTGATGTTGTCGTTAATTGCTCAGGAGTTTTCAGAGACCTCTTCATTAATCATAAGAAGAATCATAGGAGAGAAATAGAGGAGATAACAAGGGGAGGAGACAATTTGTCTTACATTTTGTTCATGAAATCCATTTGATACAACAATGGCTATATATACAGGCATTACAATGAAAGCACGTTAAACAACCACATTGCCTAAAAATAGGAACCTATCTAAGAAATAGCAACAACAACCACAACCACAACGAATCCAATAGAAAGTGGTGCATAACAAAGCATGAAATCACATAGCACTCTTTTCGTAACAAATGGCCCAAGAATCCAGGCACATTATTTAACCAAATAATAACATTAACAACTAACACTAAACACTAACTTATTTGATCCTAACCACCGCTAATTGAACGTATCAAACTACATATATATATATATATGAAAAAAAGGGCAAAAAAATAAAAATAAAAATACTTTCATTTCTCTTTATGCTTTCAAACATCCGGTGACATGTGGCATCCAAATAAATAAATGGTTATAATTAATTTATCTTTTTTTTTCTCTCTCCACTTAACAAACGACATCGTATCTAGTTCCATCACTTCAAACTTTTTTTTTCTTCTTGTTTGTTTCATAATACTTCATACCCTCTCTCCATTTCACAGATAGTTAGATAGTTGGATACTCTTAATTGCATAGATGATTTTTCATACCCAAAAAACCCATTATACGAATCCCTCTAAAAGCTGGGAATTTTGGGATAACTTAAGACCGATTTCATTAAAACGAAATCCAATTGATTACAATCAGTCAAGGAATTGCTTTACCCCCTGTTGCCGATGAAGAAATCTGTTCTTGGCATCCAGAATTTTTTTATTCTATTTTGCTTCTAAGTAAGATTTTTCCCATGAAAGCATTTTCAATTGTTAAGAACGCCGAACCCAGCAATCTCGCTGCCGCCCAACACCACCAGCTCTGCCTACCACCAAATCAAACCAAAAATCACAGTTACAAACCACAAAAATCCCTACCGAAATCGACCCCAACCCCAACCCCATCGAAATCCAAACAAATAGTCAAACCCAAAAAATCAACAGAATCAATTACCAAACCGCCATCCACCCAAACCCAAAAGCCAAAACACCCACCACAAAACACCCTCAAATCCAAACTTGGCCGGCGGCCAAACAAAACTCAAATCCAAACATGGCTGCCGGCGTCCCCCTCCTCGAATTATATGAATATAACGTCAACACCCAATTGGGGTTTTGATGATTCTTCTTCCTCAAATCTCTTTTTGGATACTCATTAATATATATATATATATATATATATATAACAACTATTCTAGTGTTTTACGTTTTCTCTTTCTTTGACTTTGAATTTGCCTCTTGTGCATAATTTTACCCAATGTAAAATCACACGGTTCGTTTTTTGTATTATTATTATTATTATTATTACGTAGATCGACAATCATGTTTATACAAAATCCCAATACCTACACCAAATTCTTTAAAACGAAAGTGTTTGATTTGCTTTATAATTTAGTCTAATACTTGTATGTTCGTTTCCTTGTTGGAGTCAAAAGACTGAATACCACTCCGGTAAGTAATCATATTAATTGTGCTTTTCCCTTTAGGATTAGCAAACTAATTTTATTTAAATCTATATAAAGACTAAACTATATCATACTTTCTATTTGTTTTCTTTTCTTCTTCTATTACTATTAGCAACACTTAGGTCTCAACACAGATGGTGGCAAAAAAGGTAGACTGGTCGGCTCTGGATGATCTTCTTCTGGTGGAAATTGGCCACCGGATAGTATTGTATACGGACTTTGCTGCTTTTCGTCGGGTTTGCACTTCATGGCGATCAGCTGTACCCGAACATAATTTCAAATTAAGGATGCCATGGCTCTTGCTTCCACCCAAAATATGCAGCGATTTACGCGATTTCGTCATCCCTCCACAGGGTGTGACTCGACGTACCCTCCTACCCGAGGCCAATGGTAAGATGTATTTTTCCTCAAAAGGTTGGCTCATAACCATTGCTCAGGATTTGAGCATAAATCTTTTACATCCTTTTTCTCGTTATCAAATTAAACTACCACACATCAAATCGTTTGATAACTGGCGAAGTCTTGATATGTCTGCTAAGACATATGCGTCATTTATTCAAAAAGCTGTTTTGTCATCGGATCCTTTATTGACATCAAATTCTATTGTTATGGTAATTCACGGTGATAGAGGAGTATTGGCATATTCAAAACCTGGAGATAAAACTTGGACAACAATAAACACATGGCGAGGCAAGTATTTTGACTTTACTTATTACGAAGAAAGGTTTTATGCTATAAATAGTCATGGTAAAATAATGGTGTGTGATGTTAGGGGAAATAATCCTACCATGGCACAAGAAGTTGCAAATATGCCTTATAATATTCCTCATTGGGAGAAAGCATATATCGTAGAATCATCGGGAAGATTATTGGTAGTTACAAGAGATGGAGTGGCCTTACGACCTATTAAAAAAGGGAGTAGTCAGACAACCTATGGAAATTATGGATTCAAGGTTTATGAGGTGGACTTGAGCACTAACAACTGGACAAGGATTAAGGATTTGGGCAACACAACTCTCTTTATAGGTCATAGTTCTTCGATGTCTATAGAATCAGATGGTGTTTATGCCAAGCCTAATAAAATATACTTCACTGACGATTGCGTAGAAGCTTATTGGTTTAAAAAAAAAGGAGGAGGAAAGGATATGGGAATCTACAACATTGAAGATGGAAGTATTGAACCATATTTATTGGAAGATTCCCGTAACCGTCTTACTCCACCGATGTGGGTTGAACAAAGTTGAGATGGATTTTCATAGATGATTTAATTTAATGGCATATTTATTTGTTTTGATTATGGAGTGTTTTGAGGTTGCTGTTTGTGATTACTAATTAAGCTTGTCTATATAAACATTATTTTTAGCTTTTTCTGCTTATATGAATATTGAGTGGTAGTTACACAAAATCACCCTCGTTTTATACTTTTCAGCATCACTTGGACAAATTGGCTGTTTTTGGGATCTACCCATATATAACATATTTTGAAGTATTGCATATGGCCACCATGTCCTCGATTTTAAAGGAAGAAAAGCCCTAACAGTGTACAATTATTTTTTTTTTCCTATTTTTGTTGTTGATTTTTTTCCCTTTTCAATTTATGAGCTTTAATTTTCTGGGTTTACTTTTATCAAATTAAAATAATTTTTTTTTGAAAAGGAAAAAAATCCAAAAAAAGGTAAAAAAAATTACGGGCTGTCATTTTTTGGAATTTCTAGGTTTCCTTTTGTTTTGTTATT
This sequence comes from Dipteronia sinensis, assembly GCA_033220585.1. Lineage (NCBI taxonomy): Eukaryota > Viridiplantae > Streptophyta > Magnoliopsida > Sapindales > Sapindaceae > Dipteronia > Dipteronia sinensis. Next base: position 3,993,618 of record CM065637.1, on the reverse strand, counting down.
TTCTTTTTCATTTTCATAAATATGTTTTTATATATTATTATGAAATATGAGTATATTTTAAATTATATATATGAGTTTATTTTAAATTATATAAATAGATTTAAATTAATTTAAACAAATTATATAACTATATATATATATATATATATATATATACATTTCAATCAACAAATCTTCAACAATGAGTTAATGTAGCTTAGCTGGTTAGAGCTTATGTTTTTCAAGTTCCAACCTTAGTTCAAACCTTGATGGAGTCATTTTAATTTTTTTCAAGGGTTGACCAGCTATTATTGAAACTAGAGGGATTAAAAGAAAAAATTTAAAAAATAATAATAAGGGTAAAATTGTATTTTTATATATTCTCTTATAGTTGACCGTTAGTTTTTGGTTAAATGGACTAAAGTGATGTATTTTTAAAAAACAAGGGACTAAAGTGACTAATATGACAAAAACATTTAAAAAAGTGACAATTCATGAAAAAGTAGGGATTTTAGTTATAATACCCCTAAAAAGTAGCATAAAAAATTACAGGCATTTTTGGCCGCGGATGGCTGCCATGGCAAATATAAAAAACTTAACGACAGGTTTTTGCCGTGGTAAAAACACCTTTTACCACAGCTACATCCGTGGTAAAAAAATTTACCACAACCGTATTTGCAACACCCAAAATCTGTAGCAAATCTATGGCAAAAGTCCTTTTGCCGTGGATTTTGCAGCGGATTTGTCCGCGGCAATAAGTCCTCTTTTTTGTAGTTTAAATATACTTCAATCTCAAAATTAGTATTATTTCCTTTTAATAAGTGTAATCAAATAGGGGTATGCATTTTCGGTTTGGTTTGAGCTGAAGTTCAATATCAAACCAAACTAATATGAATCGGTTTGACAATATTTCAACCCAAACCAAACCAATATGATTTTTCAAACCAATTCAAACCAAACCAAAAAAAGGTCTGGTTGGTTTGGATAGGTTTATCGGTTTAGATTTGAATTTATAAAAAACAATTTGGTGTTATATTATAAAAATATTTAAATAGAAAGAATCATAACATAAAATATTAATTATATATATATAAAGGAAGTACATAAAAGTCAAACGAATAATTACCGTATGTATATAAATAAATAAATATATATATATATATATATATATACAATCCTTTTCCTGTCAGTGTGCACTGATAGAATTATATAAGGACATTGAATGTGAGCCACTCATTTATAAAAGAGTTTTGACAAGTGCATACATACCAAGTCAAAATATGTAAAATGAGTGGCTCACATTTAATGTCCTTATATAATTTTATCAGTGCGCACTTATGTGAAAATTATTGTATATATATAAACACACACATATATATATATATATATATATACACTCTGATTAAAGACATGTTTGATGGCATCCATACTTTTGAAATCCTAATACATCAATCAATCGAAAGAATTGTATCAAAACAAATAAACTATAAAAGCTTAAAACAATCAGTAAAAGTTATAAAACTTGAACTGAATAGAAAACGTAGGTGGATTTTATATTTTAGTTTTACTTTCTAAAATATGTGGTTTGGTTTGGGTTAGTGGTTGGTGAATTATTTCACTCAACCCCAAACCGTACCACCTCTAATCGGTTTGTCATTTGACAAACCGAACCACCAACTTTTTATATTTGTAATCAAATCAACCCAAACTTTATGGGTCGAGTTGGTCGGTTTGGTTCGGTTTGACGGTTTTTTGCACACCCGTATAATCAACTGTAGAGGTGGACATATTTTGGCTATGTTTGAGATTATTGTAGCTTGTAAAATAATCACTTCTAATTAAAAATAAATAGGGTTGCACATTTTCCCTCGGATCCCCATTTCCCTGTGACCCTATCCCCATTTGGGAGAATTTTTTTTGGTAGAAATGGGGAAATGAGTGGGGATGGGGATGGGGAGACCTTCCCCTAATCCCGTTTCCCTATTTCCCCCACAAATATACTGAAATGGGGATGGGTATGTGGGAAGGTCCCCCCATCCCCATTTCCATTTTCTCATTTCCCCCAAAACATTATAAATATATTTATATGTGAATTTGCCTTAGTTTCAAACTTTGAATTATTGAAATACTTTATTTTGTAATGAATTTTTTTTTTTTGTATTTGTAATGCACTAAAAGATTTATCTTATATTTGTAATTGGATGTTTTTTTTTTATATTTGTAATTTTTAGTCAAACAGAAAAATGAGGAAATAAGAAAACTGGGGAAATGGGGAACTGGGGTTGGGGATGGAGGTACTTCCCCCCCAGAATTCTCCATCCTCATTTTCCCCCAGATGGGGAAATAAGTGGGGATGAGGGAGGGTCTGGGAAATGGGGATTGGGATGGGGATGGGGGGACCTATATTCAACCATATTTCCCCAATATGCAACCCTAAAAATAAACTATTCTTAAAAAGTTTACCAAACACCCTGGCAACAGGTCGGATCAGAGCTGCCTCATACCCAAACCTGATTTGCACGAGTTGCCCTAAACCCGACTCGTGCCACAAACATGTTTTCCCTTTTCCTCCTCAAACGCCAATCCGAAAGAACAAGAGGTGTCCCATACTCAACTGGAAATGGTCCGTTTCACTTTTTTTTCTTCTAAAAAATATATATCCTCAAACCACTAAATAATAAATATACAAATAATTTTACTGAACAATTGATTTTTAGGACAATCACTTAAATTTTAAAATACATTTAAATTAAAAAATAGACAAATTTTTTTGTTTTTTTTATTGGAAATTGAAATATACACTTAAATACAAACATATACTGTAGCAAAACATCTTAACATACACTTAAAATTCATACCTAAACAAAAACATCTAAGTTTAATAAACTTTAATTCAAATATAAAATACAAGCAGGTAAAGAGATAGAAATTAGAGATTTGTTTTCCTCTTTATATTTTTATATTTTGAAAAATAATATATAAATACCGGCTCAAACGGGACGGGTTGGGGCATAAAGATTTGACCTATTCCTGACCGGATAAAAAACCAGGTCAAAAAAGTTTGATCCATACCCGACACGAGCCCCATTTTAAGTGCTCCAAACCTGCCCCGAACGGATCGAAACCCCGCCGGTTTGGGATGGGTCCGGGATTTTTGTCATCCCTACACCCATTTGCTCAAATCTGAAGAAAACATATGATTATTTCTCAAACAAAAGCAACTTCCAAATATAACCTAAATTAGTCAAAAGTGGTCAACATTATTTGGGCCTAAGGCCCGGGTTTTTGCATGGCCCAATAATTATTATCTATGATCTATCAAGTAATAATTTAAAAATGAAATTTCATATTTATAACATATAATTTATAAATTAAAACGAAAAAAATCTCTGACTAGAAGAAAATTGATGATAAATAATTCATTTAAAGCTTAGCAAATTCATAATTTACATTCTATATTTCTTGAGTGAGTTTCATTGTTTCTATTTTTATACGAAATATACAACAAGTCTCTTTATTATGTCACATGAAAGAATAGGTGTATACATTTTTTAAAAAAATTCAATGGCAACTTACCGAAGATTTGCTTAATAAAGTTTTATATTGAAAAGTGCTAAACCAAAGTGTTTAGTCCGATTTAAACAGGACTTGAACCAACACCATCACTGAGCTCATAAGAGCAATACCAACTATGCTATCGAATGTTACGTTGTTGTTGGTCTTATTCCATATAAATATATATTAAAAACGGTAGAATCAAATTTTTTTTTAAATATAAGGTAGGGCACGGGCCCCATCTGATCTGAAGGTGGTTCCTCCCCTGCCAATACGTCATCGTTTCATTCGTTAGTTAATTGCACAGAGATTATTTTTTCCCGCCATCTCTAACTGAATTGCTGAGTCATCAAAAGTCAATTTGTGCATGGAACCTTAAAACGAAAGAGAGACCTCGTTCCCAGAATTTCATCTTAGTTTTGTTCTTGGCTTTCATTGTTTTTATTCTTTTTTCTCTAACCGATTTCATCACTCCTCACAGTTTTCGCTTTTGTTCGATTAGCTTCCGCGTGCAGTTCTTCGCTCTAGGTAAGTTTTTATTTAAGTTTTTAATTGATTTTCGTTTTTGTTTTGATTTCGTTTTTGTTTTCTTGTTTTTTTTTTGTTTTCAGCAATTTCGATTAGCGTCAAGCAGAGCAAATCGGAGCACTTTCAACTTTCAAGGCTACAAGCTCGACTTGGTATAATCAATTCCTTTTTTGTTTTGGAAAAAGAGTCTCTGGTTTAGTTTTTGATTTCGCTTTTCTTTCTTGTTTTTTTTCAAACAAAGACCATGGATCCACCGCAGCCGGCGCCGGCATGGAGGCTGAAGGCACGTCCTTGCTACTGCTGCGAGATTGGATTCAACGATGACAGTGGAATTAGAGGACATTTTCGTTATGTTCACAGGAGAGCCAAGATAGAGTGTCGCGTATGCTTAAATAAGTTTGTTAACGTTGTGGATTTAGAGAATCACAAGAAAGACGAAGGACACCACCGCGGTTAGAGGGGTGGGTGTAGGGTAGTTTGTTAGATAGTTAGCTTAGATCTAATATAGTCAGTTGGAGGACTGCTTTGGTGAGTAATAGCTTTGATGACTACTGTTGTTTTGATAAACTTGTTGGATTACTATAGTTGCTGATGTTTTGTCTGCTTTGCAGCTCTCTTTGAAGTTTATTGATACGGATCTGTTTCAAAGGGTGATTACTGAAACAACTAATTGGTGAGTTTGATACCGTTCATAATTGGAATGTTTTTGCTAATTAGACTGTTACTTAAGTGTTTTGGTGTTTTTGGTAAATCATGTGAGGATTAAACCTCTTCATGCAACAAGAATCTACCCTCATTTACGGGATAGTCTAATGATTGGATGAATAATTATTGAATATGTGTCTTTGCTCTTTATTTCATTGAAAAACTCTGTTCGGGCATAAAGGTTTTTTTTTTTTTGAAAGGGTGTTTTAGTCTTTTTACAGTGCTACCTTGTATATAATTTTAGGTTATATATATAAGAGCAGCAGGCAGCAGCCGTTTTTCCTCTTGTTGTCCTCTTATGTTGTTGTTTGTTTTAGTCTTTTTATTATGCTATCTTATTGTCCTCTCGTATGATGGATTTATCTTGCCTTCCTGCTGATAATTAGGGAATTGCAATTCGCTTTGTTAATATATGTTTTTGCTTGAAAATACTGTGTTTTCCTGAGAAACTATGTTTTATTCTTTCTAGTGATCTCTTATGTATTCTGCCAATAAAAATATGGGGGGTGTGTGTGTGTGTGGCTGCAGCCTGCAGCAGTGCTTGTTTTAAGACTTCTGTGTTATAGTGAGGTTTTTATTTTTAATTCTGAGGGTAAACATAAAATGGCATAAACTGAAATTTTCAACACATAAAAAGGAAGTTAACAAATCAATTTATAATGCGTTGGTGCACTTGATGGAGAGAAGTTACAGCAATATTACCTTGGTTTGTTTGAAGTTTTAATTTCTATTTATTAACCAGGAAGTCTCACAGTGTTATTACTTTAGTTAGATTGGTTCCTTGGAGATGTAATCAGTGGTTCTTTCTCAGAAGCTTTTTCTGGTAAGAACAAGGGCTGGATCCCCTGTTGGACCTCACTCAGGTTACCCTGTGTATGCATTGTAATTGGGTACTACATGGGATATGATAATTTTTAAACCAAGGTTGATTAGTCTTCATGTAAATTGTTGCAGATGCTAAATTGATGATCAAACTTAAGAATAATACATTGGGATTTTTTCTGATGAATGAATGAATCATGTTAATTTGGTTTGCTGTTCTAGAGGTTTCACAATTGCTTCATTCTTGTTAGGAATTAACAGTACTCTTTTCTGGTTGCAGCACAATTATCGGTTCTTCTTCATGTTTATATCTACCTCAACCATCTTGTGCATATACTTCTTCATGTTTTCTTAGGTTAACCTTCTTGAAAAGAATCAGAATGTTTGGAAGGCTATGTCACATGATGCTGTCTCAGAGTTTCTCATAATTCACTGCTCCATAACTTTGTGGCTTGTTGGTGGCCTGTCAGTTTTTCACTTCTATCTGATGTGCTCAAACCAGGTGATTTTTCACTGCTTTATGTATCTCACTAGGGTTATCTGGTGGACATAAATGTGAATAGACAAATAGTTAGTAGGCAAAGGAGGAGTGTTGAAAGGTTCAGACAAAGTGAGTATATTGAATGCCCCTTAATGCTCTGTAATGAATATGTATCCCATGATTGCTAAGAACTAACATTAAATAACTTTTAAAGGTGTGATTAGGCATTTTTGCAGGAGGAATAATAGGCTTCATAAGACAACTGCTCTATGCATCTCACTAGAGGGTTATCTGGTTTACATAAATGTGAAATAGTTAGTAGGCAAACGAGAAGTGTTGAAAGGTTCAGACACAGTATGTATTTTGAATCCTTTTATGCTCTGAAGACTGAATGGCCTATGGAATGAGCTTTTCATGCCACCATGTCTAGTATATTTAATGTATGGTAGCAGTTTTAGGATCTCAAAAAGTTGCGTTAACCACCACTTCTTATATTGCTTATGGATCTATAGCATTTTTTTCTTTACCTTTTCACTCAATTTTTAAATTTTTCTGGAAGATCCTCCTTTGTTGTAAAATTCTGAAACTTAAATGCATAGGGAACTGTCCCTTTGACAAGAAATGGCTTCTCTTACATACATACTTGCATGAAAGATAGATTTGAGACTAAATTCAAATTTTTACAGGATTTGTCATTTCTGTTCCTGACCTCTGCTAGAGATACTGGAATTATTCCTAGAAATTCAAAGTCACCTGAATCTGATGAAGCGTCTGATATGGAATGGGTCAATGGAAGAACTCCTCATTTGAAACTACCACGAACAAATGGTCATCCTGATACTGTAAAAGTGAAGTACTGTGACACTTGTTTGCTTTATCATCCTCTCCGTGTTTCTCAGTGTAACATCTGCAACAACTGTGTTCAGGGATTTGCTCATCACTGTCCATGGGTTGGTCAGTGCATTGGAATTGTAAGTTTAACTTTTTGTACATGCAAACTTCTTTTATTCAGTTTTATAATTCAAGTACGCATTCATTAGTGTTACCATCCCACGTCTACTAATAAATTGGATTGAGATCTATGTGTTTCAGAAATGCAAATTAGGTAAAACATGAAACAGTGTCCTAGAAATTTTAGGACAAGGATTAACCTGATTTGTCATCAATGCCAATATAAAGTAGAACAGGGGAACTAAATAATGTACTTGGCTTTCGTAATTGTTTTCTTTCTCTTGGAAGAAGTTTGGATCGTGTCTCGTTTTCTGTTAAAGCCGTTTATCTTTTATTCCATAACTATTATTGGAAAGGGCTGTCGCCTGAGCCCAGCTTCAATTTCTGTGTTTGTTAAAATTTGATAGTTTACAACTGGTCCATTTATAAGCTATTTGCAGCCAATGTACTGTCTGCTTAAAAAGGGTTGGTACATCTAGTTACCGCAATCACTTCCTACGGTTTAAATTGCATAAAGATATCTTGAATCTAATGAAATTATTTCGTCTTCTTTCTTGGGGTATTTCAATGTCTTTGACTATCCAAATTGTTCCTTACAAACATTCAAATGTCTTTCGTTTTCTCCTCATCTTATTAAGTGTTTCATCAGGTACATGAATGGATATGCTATTCCTAGAGTATTTTCATCTTTTTAATGCTCAATACCAACAAACCATAGATATAACAATTTTCAAATGGCACGATTAAATTTTCCTTTTTAACATCTTAAAGGGGGTCGTTAATATTGCTCGTAAAAAGAATTTCTTATAATCAAAGTGGCTACTTAATATTGTGATGTTGATGCATTGTCTTTCAAAGTTGATATTGTTGCATGATGGAGGGAAGATTCTTTTGTTGGAGATCCTGATATCTTTTAAGTTGATGCTAAAATTAGTTTTAATGTTCATATGAAGGACACTTTCTAAGTTTGTTAATTAACAATAATTTAACGACTTTTGTTTTGTCTTATTAGATAATATATTTGCTACATATATGTAGACTTGCTGGAATATTATTAAAAAGACGCCGACAGGTATGCATTAATGGAGATTTATTGTGTATTCTTTGACTTTTTTCAGAGATTTTTATGCGGAGGAAGATTGAGCTTTGGTCCCGATGTTGCATCATTGTTCTTGATTGCATTCCTTATAGCTGGCCCTGTAATTGCATTTTGTACAAAAACCTATGCAAAGATAAAAAATGACAATAATGCTGACCGTTGTTATCCTGTCTTAATTGTGGCTGCCGTTCTAACTTTTCGGGTAAGTAGATTGTTTCTAATATGGTTATTTCTCATAATCTCTGTGTTATTATATTACATACCAAAAATATCTATATTTTTAGTTTCCGCTCTGTAATGTATATGTATCCCATGAATCCATGATTGCTAAGAACCAACATTAAATAACTTTTAAAGGTGTGATTAGGCATTTTTGTAGGAGGAATAATAGGCTTCATAAGACAACTGCTCTATGCATCTCACTAGAGGGTTATCTGGTTTACATAAATGTGAAATAGTTAGTAAGCATAAATGTGAAATAGTTAGTAGGCAAAGGAGAAGTGTTGAAAGGTTCAGACACAGTATGTATATTGAATGCCCATTTATGCTCTGAAGACTAAATGGCCTATGGAATGAGCTTTTCATGCCATCGTTTCTATTATATTTAATGTATGGTAGCAGTTTTAGGATCTCAAAAAGCTGCATTAACCATAACTTCTTATATTGCTTATGGATCTATAGCATTATTTTCTTTACCTTTTCACTCAGTTTTAAATTTTTCTGGAAGATCCTCTATTGTTTTAAAATTCTGAAACTTAAATGCATAGGCAACTGTCCCTTTGATAAGAAATGGCTTCTCTTACATACATAGTTGCATGAAAGATAGTTCTTACTGCCTGGGGTTCTTGCATGAAAGATAAATTTGAGACTAAATTCAAATTTTTACAGGATTTGTCATTTCTGTTCCTGACCTCTGCTATAGATACTGGAATTATTCCTAGAAATTCAAAGCCACCTGAATCTGATGAAGCTTCTGATATGGAATGGGTCAGTGGAAGAACTCCTCATTTGAAACTACCACGAACAAATGGCCATACTGATACTATAAAAGTGAAGTACTGTGACACTTGTTTGCCTTATCATCCTCCCCGTGTTTCTCAGTGTTACATCTGCAACAACTGTGTTCAGGGATTTGCTCATCACTGTCCTTGGGTTGGTCGGTGCGTTGGAATTGTAAGTTTATGCAAACTGCTTTTATTCAGTTTTATAATTCAAGTACGCATGCTTTAGTGTTACCATCCCAAGTCTACTAATATATTGGATTGAGATTTTGTGTTTCAGAAATGCAAATTACAGTGTCCTAGAAATTTTAGGACAAGGGATTAACCTGATTTGTCATCAATGCGAATATAAAGTAAAACAGGAGAACTAAATAATGTACTTGGCTTTCGTAATTGTTTTCTGTCTCTTGGAAGAAGTTTGGATTGTGTCTCGTTTTCTGTTAGCTGTTGATCTTTTATTCCATAACTATTATTGGAAAGGGCTGTCGCCTCACCCCAGCTTCAATTTCTGTGTTTGTTAAAATTTGATAGTTTACAACTGGTCCATTTATAAGCTATTTGCAGCCAAAGTTAAAAAGGGTTGGTACCGCAATCACCTCCTATGGTTTAAATTGCATAAAGATATCTTGAATCTAATGAAATCATTTCGTCTTCTTTCTTGGGGTATTTCAATGTCTTTTGACTATCCAAATTGTTCCTTACAAACATTCAAATGTCTTTCTTTTTCTCCTCATCTTATTAAGTTTTTCATCAGGTACATGAATGGATATGCTATTCCTTGAGGATTTTCATCTTTTTAATGCTCAATACCAACAAACCATAGATATAACAATTTTCAAATGGCACGATTAAATTTTCCTTATTTACATCTTAAAGGGGGTCGTTAATATTGCTCGTAAAAAGAATTTCTTATAATTAAAGTGGCTACTTAATATTCTGATGTTGATGCACTGTCTTTCAAAGTTGATATTGTTGCATTATGGAGGGAAGATTCTTTTGTTGGAGATCCTGATATCTTTTAAGTTGATGCTAAAATTAGTTTTATGTTCATATGAAGGAGACTTTCTAAGTTTGTTAATTAACAATAATTTAACGACTTTTGTTTTGTCTTATTAGATAACATATTTGCTAAATATATGTAGACTTGCTGGAATATTATTAAAAAGATGCCGACAGGTATGGCACATGACTTGCATTAATGGAGATTTATTGTGTATTCTTTGACGTTTTTCAGAGATTTTTATGCGGAGGAAGATTGATCTTTGGTCCCAATGTTGCATCATTGTTCTTGACTGCATTCCTTATAGCTGGCCCTGTAATTGCATTTTGTACAAAAACCTATGCAAAGATAAAAAATGACAATATGCTGACCGTTGTTATCCTGTCTTAATTGTGGCTTCCGTTCTAACTTTTCAGGTAAGTAGATTGTTTCTAATATGGTTATTTCTCATAATCTCTGTGTTATTATATTATATACCAAAAATATCTATATTTAGTTTCCGCTCTGTAATATATATGTATCCCATGATTGCTAAGAACTAACATTAAATAACTTTTAAAGGTGTAATTAGGCATTTTTGTAGGAGGAATAATAGGCTTCATAAGACAACTGCTTTATGCATCCCACTAGATGGTTATCTGGTTTACATAAATGTGAAATATTTAGTAGGCATAAATGTGAAATAGTTAGTAGGCAACGGAGAAGTGTTGAAAGGTTCAGACAGAGTATGTATATTGGATGCACTTTTATGCTCTGAAGACTAAGGCTATGTTTGAGATTGTTTATATTTGGGAAATAATCACTTATTTCTCAAGTTTTGAGTAAATAGGTGTTTGGTAAACTTTCTAAAAGCAACTTATTTTACAATTTGCTTCTCCCTTAATCAGCTTTTGAGAAGCTGGTGAGGGTTGCTTTTAGAAGCAGAAACTAGCTTATTGTTTATGTAATATCTAGAATACCCCCACTATTTTGTTAAAAGACAATTTTACCCTTATATTTAATATTAATATAATAAAAAAACTAAAAACTAAAAAGTAAAAAATTTAAAATTTATTTTTAAGAAAATAATTAAAATTTAAAAAACAAAAAAGGGGAATGGTGGTCACCGCCGGAATTCGACGCCAGAGGAACCAGCTCCATACTCTGGAGACGAGACGGCCAGAAGAAACCAGCTCCGTCGCGAACCGTAGCAAATCCGTCACAAACCGTCGCAAATCTATCGCAAACCGTCGCAAATCCGTCGCCTCCTCCACGATGAAACCAATCGGCGACGGAATCTCGCGATTTCAAACCATTTTCGTCGCCGGCGCGGGAAAGGATATCGGTGCACGTGAAGGTGGCTGACGATGATCTCGGTGGATCTGGAGTCGGAGGAGGAATTGGAGAGTCGACACCGCCGCGCCGGAGTTTGCAGAGGTTGACTGTGGGTGAAGAAGGGGACTGAGTTGACTCGGGGAAGAGCCTGAGTTGACTCAGTTAGGTTCTTTTGTTGTGTGGGTGTTTGAACTGAGTTGACTCGGTTTTTTAAGTAATTTGTTTAACAAGTTCTGAGTTGACTCGGCCATTATTATTATTATTTTTTTCTGTTTAATTTTGTTATTTATTTATTTTTATTTACTTTATATTTATAATATTTATTGATGTCCATTTTAGTAATTTTGTTCAATAAATTTTCCATCCTTTCAAAAGTTAAGCAATTTTAAAATTTAGTTTACCAAACACTTACCAACTCTTTTTCTAAGTAGATTATTTCCTAAGTGAAGCTATAAGTAGATTTTTTCTTAAGTGAAGCAATCCCAAACATAGCCTAAATGGCCTATGGAATGAGCTTTTCATGCCATCGTTTCTATTATATTTAATTTATGGTAGCTGTTTTAGGATCTCATATTGCTTATGGATCTATAGCTTTATTTTCAAAAAGATGTCATGGTCACTGAAAAACCACGACTGCCGTGCCTCAGGTTTATTGCATGTTGTGTTTTGGTTTAAAAGAAATGTGATGTTGTTTTTGATTTTTGATGGACACAAGATGCACTTATATGTAAGCTTCATTGTTTATCTCTCAAGAATTTCTATCATTAAGTTTTGCTCAGAATTATTTTCTGTTCCAGGTGGTTGAGATTACTCGGTCACATTCTGAAAAAGCATCTGTTAACCTGGATAGTATTCTTCAGGATCCTATAGATGTTTCTTCGTCAACCACATCATCATCTGAAGATAAATCTCATGAACCAGAGTAATGGGAATGCTAATAACCGATTGGTGCTTTATGATCCTGCACTGCAGCCAATGGTACTGGTCAAATTGAACCTGTCACAAAGCATCTCATTGACACTTTTTAGTGAATTTTAATTTGTAGTTTTGCAGTTGAATTGATTTAATATTAGATATCTGAAACAATTTCTTATCTAGATTTTGAACTGTGAAAATTGTAGATAGCAATGACAATTTTTGAATTTGCAGTGCTTTTAGAGATTGAATACCCCTTTAATATTCAAAAGTTTTAGACACCACCACCACCCACCTCTTCTACCATACCTCAATCTCAAAACAATTTCAAAAGGGTCAAAAAGATATGAAAAGTTTTGAATATTATGATTACAATTATCATGGAGTTGAGGCATGTGAAATTATTTATAGTAATGGAGCTCTCAGAGTGAATTATATTTTCACTCAGTATATGGTCGTAGAGACATAGCAACTTCAAAGAGGTCCAATACAATACAGCAGAGCATTGAAATATTGAATGGTTCGAGCTCTGCCTGAGTTCGAACCCCACAGGAAGCATCTTCGTTGTCAGGCTTCTCTTGACCTACCGGCGGAGCGGGGATTAGTCCCACTCCTTAAACATTGGTTGCCGATCCGAGTGAGGGATACGTTGTGGTTTAACCAAAAAAAAAATGGAGCATCATGCAATCGGAATTTGAAAGCACCTAAAAAAAAGTCGAATACTTGTGTATGTTTGTTTCCTTTGATCCCACTCCCGTAAGTAATCATATAGTTGTGCTTTTCGATTAGAAAACGAATACTATTTAGCCAAGCTACTACATCATCGTTCTTGTTATTCATAAAAAAAAAAAATAATAAATAAAAACATCATCGTTCTTGCTATTCAAAAAAAAAAAAAAGAGCCTTCTGTTTTCTTCTCTTCTCTTCTTCACTATTAAAAGAGGAGGCTGATGGCAAAGAAGAATGCCATGGGCCCGTGGCTCATGCTTCCACCAAATAAATGCAGCGATTTATGCGATTTCATCATCCCTTTCGCAGGGTATGACTCGACGAATTCTCCTACCGGAGGCCAATGCTAAGATGTGTTTTTCTTCAAAAGGTTAGCTCATAACTATTGCTCCAAATCAGTGTATGAATCTTTTACATCCTTTTTTCCTTGCTCAAATTAAACTACCACACATCAAATCCATTTATCTTGATATTGTCTTACCGGTCCTAAGATGTAAGTTGCATTTATCCATAAAGTTGTTTTGTCATCAAGTCCTTTATTGACATCAGATTATATCATTATAGTAATTTACAGTGATAAAGGAGTATTGATATATTCAAAACTGAGGATAAAGTTTGGACGACTATAAACACATGGCAAGGCAAGTTTTGATGTCACTTATTTCAAAGGAAAGTTTTATGCTATAAATACATGTGGTCAAATTATGGTATGTGATGTTAGAGGGGATAATCCAATCATAGCACAAGTAACATCATATATTCCGAGATGTCTTAATAAAAACTACTTTGCAAAAACTACTTTGCATGAGAAGTAGTGTTGTTACGACCACCACCTGAAACATGTTTACAACAGCATGCATCAAGTCAGAAAGCCAATCAATTCAATCAAAATTGTGTTTAAAATCAATAAATAACACGACGGAAAACACTGTAATTAAGCTGCATAACATTAAGATATTCCACAATCACTTTTTGACAGCAGATAAGTTATCTACAGGGAAGCCTTAATTATGAGATTAATGGAAACCGAATTCTAACTGTTCCACTAGTTGATATTTTAATCTACTTTCGTATTTGATAAAACCCTATCATATATATATATATATATATATATATATATAATAACACTTGTACTTGCATTCAAACTTTAATCTAGATTAAAGTTTGAATGCAAGTACAAATGTTATTATTTTAATCTTTTCTCTTTGGTATCAGAGCCTTGTTACCTTTAAATTTATTATTTCGTTTATATGAATAGTTACAGAAAGGCAGACTTCATATTACACCATTTGTTTATTATTATTTTACTAGTTATGTTTATTTTTACCTTTAGATATTTTACTTTAGTTTTACGTCTATTCTCATATGAGTGTTAATCTTTATTATTATTAAATTGTGTCTTTGGTATCTCTTGTTTTTTGTATTATTATAGTATTGTGTCTTTATTTTCTTTATTTATTATATTGTCTCTCTTTTACTCTATGAATACAGATGATCTTCTTAATAGTATAGATATAGCCTTAATAGATCTTGCAGTTAATGATCCACAAAACCTAGAATCTATAAAAAAACATCAGTTAAAACACATAGAATTAGTTAACGAACGCCTACCAACCCTATATAAAGCTTTAGATTTTTGTCTTACACACAATCAAGATAATTTTCCACAATTAGAAAAAGAAATATTAGAATTAGAAACTTTAAAGATCAATAGTGAAACCAAAATAAAGCATTCAGACAATCTGATCAGTATTAAAGATAAAATAAAATTATTAGAACAACTTCGAAAAGAGTATTCCCAAAGAGCATCATCTTCATCTTCATCATCAACACTGAATCAACCTGATTAGATGAACTCTGAATTAAACAAATTAAAAGAACGTTTAGAATACTGTCAAAACATTATAAACCAGTTGAATAGTGAATTAGAAAAAGTAAATCCCTTAGATATTAAAAACATTCATAATCTCAAAGCTAGATTAAGTGGTCTTAAATTAGTAGAAAACCGTTGGAATACTATTTTACACGAATTTAGTAGAAAAAGAAAACGAAATGAGTACGTATAATCTTTTTAAGATTAATAGATATAGAAATAGCTGACAGTAGACGAATTCAGCCCTATATATGAACAACTATAAAAGAATAGAATATCTAGATCTTGAAATATCAAGCTTTAGAAAGATAAAACTTAGTTTACACAATAATATAAAAATTAGTTGTAATATAGAACATTTAGAAAATCAGTACAAACATATACCCCATACAAGCAATAGTCAACAAAACTTTATTGTAGAGTTAATAATAAACTTAGGACAAAGTTTAGAAGAAAATATAGATAAGACTAATAAAAATATTACTGACTTAGTTAGTTTCTTCGACAAAAGCAACATCGAAACCTTACGAAAGAATCTAGACTACATAAGAGAATCTCTGTCAGATTTCAGTTCCCAAGTCAAAAAGTTTCCTAGCAAAAAGGAAATAGCAGATTTAAATCACCTAATAGAACTTAGAAACCCAAAGCCGGTAGAATTAGAAATCAAGACCTTAGTTGAAAAACTTCATTTAGAAGTAGAAGAAATTAGGAAAGCACAAATAGAACTTAAACAACAATTTCAAGCGGTTAGGAACGTTATAGTTGAATGCATAATAATTTAGTACAAATACTAACTGAATTAGTATCGGAAACCCCTAATAATCTTCCAGTAGGTTTAAGCGACGTAGGATTTACCCAACCAAGTAATACTATTACACAAGGACATAATAATACAATTATTAAATTACTGCTACTAGCATTAGAAAAAATAGAAAAACTAAAAAGCAGCATACAACAATTAAAAAATAATAGTATAGATTCAGAGTACCTAGCTTACTTAGCCAAAGAATTGAAACTATAGAACGAAGAGAAAGTAGTCCACCAAAACCAAAAGTAGATATTAAAGACATTTTAGGTCCAAAGATAAACCTAGTATCAAAAAATGGAACTAGCAAGAACTTCTAGTGTAAGACAATCAACATCCAATAAAGTTAGAAACTTAATTAATTATAGTAGTAAGGGAAAAGAGATAATTCATAAAACAGAGGATTTAATTCAAGTAGAAGATGTAAACAAGATGTTAGAAATAGGATTTAAAAAAGTTCAGAAGAAAAACTTATATAGTGAAGGAATTTTAGATAGTCTTAGAAGTAGCTTATATGTTTACAAAGATGAATTTACAATTGTTGTAGTAAACAATAGAGAAGAAGTTACATTAATTAGCCCTCAAAGTGCTAAAGAATTAAAAAATAATGGCTATTCAACAATACATTTAGGCGTAGTAATCATAGGAATCCTCAGCCAAACAAGAGCAGGATTAGATACTAAAGCACATCTGTATTTGTATGATGGAAGATTTAATTGCCATGAACAAGCTCAGCTAGCCACATCTGAAGTAGACCTTAGGAACAAAGTTGCAGTAGTAAGATGCCTGCCAGATATAGATATAGACATAAATGAATTTTGTAGTAAAATAAGATTGAGCATACAAACCAAAGGTTTTAATATGAATGCAGAGTATAAAAACCTTAGAGTAAAAATATTTGTTTTAGGAAGATGTTACAATAAATATCATAAAAAATTTAGATTTATCAATAAAAGTATAGTCGAACATTTTCATAGTGATTATGTACAAATGCAAGTCCCTAATAAGCTTAAGAAAAGCGAATTACAAGGATTAGAATGGAAGTTACCTGACTTAGAAAGCCAAGAATTAGAAGTACCTGAAAACAGTAGTATATATGTTGACAAAAGAAATCAGACTTTCCAAAAATTCAAGGATTATAAAAAGAAAGTGAGTCTATTAATAGAAGAAGATTCTGATAATGAAATTAATATGTTACATTTAGAACAACGAATAGATAAGCTTAAAATCCTCTCTAAGAATCGAGACCATATAATAGACTTAATCTTTAATGAACCCAGCGATTATTTACCAGATACTATGTTTGAAAACATTTGTAATAATCTAGACTTAGATGACAATGACATAGATGAAATCCTTCTAGAAAATATGAATTTTGACCAACTTAGAAATAGTCTGCAAGATATATGTTATATAGAAAATGAAGTCTTTGTAGGAGAAGATAAAACAAAAGTAGAAGAAGGACAAGGTAGCGGACAAAGTGGTAGGATCCCTGATATAGAGGATTTACCAGAATCTAGAATCGATGACTATTTAGCAAAACGTGGAATACATGATTCCAAAGAAAGTTATAAAGATTATAAAGATAAAGAAAGAATATATAAAGCTAAAACAAAATTAGAAAATTGGAGAAAAGAGCCAGAGGCTAAAGATATATTAATATTAAGTCTACAAGGTCACATGCCTAGTGAATGGAAAACCATATTTAATAAATGGGAAGGAAATTTAATTAGACATTCTATGGAAGCCTTGAGTAGTATTGTAGATTATAAATATAAATTAGTATATCTTGAAAGTACGTTAGGATACAATGAAAAAACAAGTATATTTAGGATGGAGAGAATACATGAAAAAGGATGAAACTAGAAAGCTAGAATTAGATGAATTCGAAACTAATATAACAGTTTTGAGTTTTATTGATGGTATTAGAAAATGTATTTTAGGATCATCAATGGAAGAAGTAGATGATACCCAAAAGCAAATTAGAGCAATCAGAAGCTTAGAACAGTTAAAGATATGTAATTTACATTATTTTGATCATTATGTAGATTTATTTTATAAATATTGGAGTCAAATAGGAAGACCATACAACGAAGAATTATTAATGAAGTTTGTAACCAAATTACCAGGAAAGATAGGTGAACGATTGTATAAGGATTTAAGTGAATGGTTCAAAAGTAGAAAAAACGAAGGTTTATTTTGGCAAGTTTCTTTAATCCCTGCAGTAGAATTTGTTAGACAAAAAATTAGAGACCTTTGTGATGAAGAAAAGCTTAGAAGACAAGCACAACAACAGTTTAGTAGAATGTGCATAGATTTGTATGAAGTACCCACTTTAGGTTGTGGAAGAATAAAGAATTATAAACATAAGTACAAAAGGAATAGTAAATATTATAAAAATAAAGATAAAATGTATAAGGACAAAAGGTATAGAAAGCAATATAAAAATAAGTATAACAAACCTTACGTGAAGAATTTTGTGAAATATAAAAATAATAAAGAAAAAGTTAAAAAAGCCTTAAATAAAGGAAGAAAAATCTATAAAAGAAAGAGTTATAAAGATTGTAAGTGTTATTTGTATGGAAAAATAGGACATATAAAGCCAAACTGTCCAAAAGCAAAAAATGTTAAAACCAATATGATAGAAGTAGAAGATATAGAAAATTTAGAAGAAATAGATAATATTGAAAATCTATCCGATAATGAGAGTATATGTATAATCAATGATCAAGAAGAAGAAGAGCTAGACGATAATCTAGATTTAGAAAAAAGTGATTCAGATGGGTCATTTGAAGCTGAAGAAGCTGAAGAAAGCAGTAGTACAGATAACTCAAACATAAATACAATAGAAGAAATAGTATCATTTTTAGGAAAAATGCTGCAAAGATTGTCATAAAGAATTTAATAAAGGTTATAAAAATATTGAAATAAGCAAAACACTTTATTATTGTAAAAATTGTGTTGAAAAATATATAGAAAAAGATGAAGTAAATCGAGCTGGTAATGAACTTATAATAATAGATGTAGAAATTCTTTATAAGACAAAAAGTATAAAAACTAAAGCTATGATTGATACAGGAGCCAACAAATGTATAATTCATAAAAGCTTAGCCGCAGTAGAACATAGGACACAATTAGGAGTAGATATAGGACTAAGAACTTTTAGTGGAAATATAATACAAATAACGGACTGCATCATTAATATACCAATAAGAATTAATGGTGAAACCCATAATTTACCTCAAACCCTAGTCACAAAGCAAAACCGTAGTCATAAGTTTGTTTTAGGATTGAATTTTATATTAGGAAATAATGGAAGCATGTTGATCACACCAAATGGTGTAAACTTCTTTAAAAAGTCAACTTTTGTTCAACCAAAGCTAGAAACACAAAACCTACCATATATAAAGAAAACTAATAATATAGAAGAACCAATTTCTTTAGAATACTTTGACTCTCTATTAGAAGAATTAGAAATAAGCGAAGTCGACAGAATCCTAAGCACATACGAATTAGAAGAATATTTAAAAGAAGAATGTAATAATATAAGCGGATTAGAGGAATGTAAAAATTGGCCAACTGAAATAAAACAAAAATTAGAAGAATTAGAAACCCTAAACATAATAGGTGAAAATCCAATAAATAAAGAAAGTAAAGAAACATATAAGATAGAAATAATAAACCATGATATTACAATCATAACTCAAGATTTAGCATATAGCTTAGAAGATAGGAAAGAATGCAAAATGCATATAGAAGATTTATTAGATTTAAAAGTAATAAGAAGAAGCACTAATAGACATAGAAGCTCAGCTTTTATAATATCAAATCAAGTGAACAAAAAAGAGGCAAAAACAGAATGGTAATTAACTATAAAAGACTAAATGATAATACATTAAGAAATAACTATAAACTCCCTAATAAAGACGAATTAGTAAACTGTATACAAAAAGCATCTTGGTTCTCTAAGTTTGATTGCAAAAACAGATTTTGACAAATAAAGTTAGATGAAGAGTCAATAGCTTGGACAGCTTTTAGTTGCCCTGAAGGTCATCTTGAATGGTTAGTCATGTCATTTGGATTAAAAAATGCACCTCAAGTTTTCCAAGCAAGAATGGATAAATTTTTTTTAAAATATTCCAGTTTTTGTATTGTTTACATAGATGATATTCTTGTTTTTAGTAACAATAGATATATACATACCGTTCATGTTAATAAAGTTCTTGATGCATTAAAAGATAATAATATAATAATTTCAAAAAAGAAGGTAGAATTATTTAAAAATAAGATAGACTTTTTAGGATTAACTATTGATAAAGGGAAGATAGAATTGCAACCGCATATTACAACAAAGATTTTAGGATTCCCTGACAAAATAGAAGAAACAAAAGAATTACAAAAGTTTTTAGGATTATTAAATTATGGACGACAGTTTATTCCTAATTTAAGTACACTAGTAAGACCACTTTACAATAAACTTAGTAAAAACGGTCAAAAATATTTCAACACTGAAGACGTAAAATTAGTAAAAAGAATAAAAGAAATAGTAAAAACTTTAAAGCTCATTTCAGTCCCAATAGATAGTTATTACAAGATAGTACAAACAAATACCAGTAGTAAAGGTTGGGCCGGAATACTAATCCAAAAGCCCACAAATAATAGCCCAAAGAATACAGAAGAGATAGCAAAATATGCTAGTGGAAAGTTTACTGAACTAGAAAGTAGAAAATCTAGCACAGAGCTAGAAATTTTAGGAATAAAAAACTCATTAAATACCTTTCATATTTATATACAAAATGAGTCTTTTACAGTTAGAACAGATTGCAATAATATTGTAGAATTTTATAAAAAAGTTCAAAAGAAGAATGTTGAGAAAAAGAATTCTTTTATTAGTAAGCGTTGGTTAAGCTTTCTAGAAACATTAACTGGTAGAGGATACAAAGCTGTTTTCGAACATATAAGCGGAAAAGATAATGCAGTAGCAGATATTTTGTCGAGACTAATAGATTGCTAACTATTGCAGGAATGGCAGGAAGCTCAAATAATGTTCAGAAAAGCTTTAGTTTCCCAGCATCAAGCATTAATACAGAAAAGCTTAGCATAGGATCTTATACTATTAATTATAGTCCTGGAGTACCTTTCCAACCTTTAAAAATTTTAAAAGACAAGCTTACAAAACCTCAGCAAGCGTTACTTAATAACATTTGGTTTTTTAGAAATGATAACAAAGGTTTTCTAAACTCGCTTAATATTTTAAGCCAGTATTTTGTAGAAAATAGTAAGTTTTCCTATTACGTAGTTTATAAAGGAAGAAAAGTTGGAATTTATTCTACATGGTAAGAAACTGCTAGCTATGTCGAAGATTTTCCAAATCCCATTTTCAAAGGTTTTTATTCCTTAGATGAAGCTAACATCTCTTTAAGAATATTTTTGCAAAATCAAGATGGTTTCGAACCTATTTTGGAATTTAATGGGGTCACTTACGATCGAAACAAAGTTCAAAGCTTTATGAATCATTTTAAAAGAATAAATGAAGCAAAAAATTCAATTTCTGAAGAATTAGACCATTGTAAAGCTACAATGAATGAACTTTTAGATAAGCTACAAGCTGAAAATAAAGTCCTAAAGCAGAAGCTGGATGAAGCTGAACTGTTAACTGATCAGATCCAGAAGCTAGATATTATATATAACAAGCAAAAAATAATAGCAAAGACAAGGAGGTAATCTCTGAAAGGCCCCATGATATTATAAATATTACCCTAATGAGGGATCAAGCAAAATATATATATAAAGCGGTAGAAAATCTACCTACCTAATGAATTAAAGCAAACCATTTTTGGCTATGCTAAAAATGATAGTTTGAAGCGTTTTCTAAAAATACAAAAGTTTTTAGCTCAAAGCGTAGGAATACCTAACGGTATGACTACATTGTTACACGAACGATTACGATATCAGCAAATTTGGTACAAATTTATAACAGTTCAAGTAAATCTGGATATTTCCCCACTCGAATTTAATATCCCAGATCTTGGACAAGTTGGTATTGAAGAATTATTTAGCTACAGTATGATTGATAGCCTTCATGCTACCAACATACTAAAAATCGCTTTCCTCCCAGAAAAACTTCAACAGTCTCTAAGAATGTATGGAGAGCGAAAAGGTTTCTGTTTAGACATGGACTCCCTTCCCTGTGAATGGATCATCAGCCAACCCTACAGGATGACAAACTTTCTCCCAGCATATCACTATATTGTGATAGTCCCATATGATCACCCTGTCTCTTTTATGCATGAAGGAAATCCTCCTTTAGAATGTGATGACATTTGCCCTGAATATCTTCAACGGTACAGGGCCGAAAAATATTTTCTCTGCATAAATTCCATAAGACCTAAGCTGGTTGGTCAAACACCACACATGTCCATTTTCATAAGAAACAATTCAGTGTGGTTCAAATACCCAATTCCTTGGATTTTTCTCAGCCCGGAAACAAATGAAGCTCTTAGAGATCTCCAGGAAGAAGAAGAAAACACCTTTGGTGATCCTACATTTCTAGAAGACGATCCTCTCTTAGAAGAAGACGATACTCTCTTAGAAGAAGACGATAATTTAGATGATGAAGCCTATCATAATCTTAACACTTAAGTCAAAAGCAAGTGTCGGCAGAACAAGACAAAGTTAGTCAACAGAAAAGCGTCGGCAGCAACAGACAAAAATAGTAAAAGCATAGTAATAATGAAGCTCATGAATGACGAGAAGATAAGATCGAAGACTTTCAATAAAATAAAAGTTAAGAAGATAAGAAGATAAGATCAACTACTTCTGTACACTTTTCTGTAAAAATATCTCAGTGTCGGCCATTGTTTAGGCCATGCTTATCTTTTTCCTTGTATAAATATGAGTGTGGCTCTCAGTTGAAAAACACACTAGATTTCCTCAATCTTTGCAATCTCAGAGCTCTCAATAATTCCCCTGTAATTTTCTTTATGTACTATTTTCCCAATCATCAATAAAGCTGTGAATATTCTATACATCCGATCAAAGTAAGCATTTTCTAAATCTCAATCTTTTCTTTTAATCTGTTTAAAACCTAGGAAGTCTTGCCAGGTTAACGAAAGTATAAGAAGAATATTAAATTTCTAGTGTAACTGGGTCCTTGTAATTTTGTGGAAAAGTTCTGAGGCTGTTTATACTATAAACGTATCTAGTAGAGTCCCGTTTTTATTGAAACAAGATTTTATAGTTTTCTATTAAAAACTCTTTGATGGTCCTGTGTGTAAGTCCTGTTGTTAGACATTTATGAACTTTAGGAGCATTTGAAAATTCGTTTTGAGGCAGTAAAAACCAAGGGATCTTGAAAAACCTGTGTAAACAGCTACCCCTCTTTTCTCTTTGGTATTAAGAGTGGGAGTAGTCAGACAACCTATGGAATTTATGAATTTCATGTTTACAAGGTGGACTTTAGCACTAACAATTGGACAAGGATCAAAGATCTGGGCAACAAAACGCCTTTTTTTGGGCCATAGTTCTTCGATGTCTATCGAATCGGATGGTGTTTATTTCAAACCTATTAGAATATACTTCACCGATGATTACATTGAAGTTTATTGGTTTGAGAAAAGATGAGGAGGAGGAAAGAATATGGGAATTTACAACATTGAAGATGGAAGCATCGAGCCTTATTTCTTGGGCGATTCTCGTAACTGTCTTACTCCACCAATGTGGGTTGAACAAAGCTAAGATATATATATATATATAGGCTTAATTGCACAAACATCCCTTAGGTTTAGATGAAATTGCACTCATATGCAACCTTTCCGTTTATTGCACAAACATCCCCTGTAAAAAGTTGACCAAAATGGAATAACCAATTTACCCTTACATGAAATTATCAATTCTGGTCCCTCTATTTTCTATAATAGCAGGTCAACCACTTAAAACTTTTGACATTTAATTTAAAAAATAAATTGTGTTCAACAAGTATTGAACCTCCAACTTGTAGTTAGAAACAATATGCCTTAACCATCTAAGCTACTCAAACACATTGATAGAATTGTTTTGATTTATATATATATATATATATCTAGTTATATAATGTATACATGTATATGTATATGTATATATATATGTAAATATATGTATATGTATATAGTTATATAATTATATTTTAAAGCTTAATTGACAAAATAATTTAAATCTATTTCTTTCTATAATTTTAACATATTTTAAATAATTATTTTCCTTTTGTTTTCTTATTTTCTTTTTCTTTTTCGTAAATCTGTTTTTTTATATTATTATTAAATATGAATTTATTTAAAATATATAAATAAATTTAAATTATTTTAAGGCTTAATTTATTACATTAATTTGATGGTCAATGGACAAAATTATTATCATTTATATATAAAATATTTATCAATTTTTTATTAAAAAAAAAGATGGGAGAGATCGTATCTCCCTCATCTAAATATTATATAATAAACTGTTTTTTAAATTGATAAATATTTTTTCAATTATCTAAATCTATTTCTTAAATTAATTAAAATAATTTAAATCTGTTTCTTATATATATGAGTTTATTTTAAATGTATATATATAGTTAAATAACTTGTTTAAAGTAATTTAAATATATTTATATAATTTAAAATGAACTCATACATATAATATATATTTAAAATAAACTCATATTTAATAATAATATATATATATATATAAAATAGATTTATTACAATGAAAAAATAGGCTCTTTACAAAAGGAAAATAATTATTTTAAATCTGTTAAAATTTTGGAAAGAAATAGATTTAAATTATTTTGTCAACTAAGCTTTAAAATATAATTATATAACTATATACATATATACATGTATACATTATATAACTAGATATATATTTAAATCAACACAATTCTATCAATGTGTTTGAGTAGCTTAAATGGTTAAGGCATATTGTTTCTTACTTCAAGTTGGAGGTTCAATACTTGTTGAAGGCAATTTATTTTTTTAATTAAATGTCAAAGGTTTTAAGTGGTTGACCAGCTATTATAGAAAATAGAGGGATCAGAATTGATAATTTTGTGTAAGGGTCCATTTTAGTCAACTTTTGGTCATTCCATTTTAGTCAACTTTTGGTCAACGCTTTGCAGGGGATGTTTGTACAATAAACGGAAATGTTGCATATGACTGCAATTTCATCTAAACTTAGGGGATGTTTGTGCAATTAAGCCATATATATATTGAAAGGATTAAGATTAATTTCTTCAATGTTAAGATTTTCATACATGATTTAATTTAATAGCATTATTTATTTGTTTCAATTTTGGAGTGTTTTAAGGTTGTTGTTTATGATTACTAAGGTTTTCTATATGAACATAATTTTGAGTTTTTGTTTTCCGTTTATATGAATATTGAGTGGTAGTTACACATTATCACCCTTATATTAATAACTAAACACATTTCTTTTTATATTTTTGAAGGACTTTATTTTTATATTTAAAAGGTAAAATAATTTCTAATTTTAATATATTTTGTCTCATGCAGATTGTTGTTTATACAAAGAAAATGTTGCAACCCTACTAAATTTTCAATTGGCTCAGTGTGACAATATATGCACTTCCTTTACTAAATCTGTGGTTACAGTTTAAGCCTCACGTTACCCATTTAAGTGTGAGGAGACTCTTCTTATTGGGCTGTGCTTGAATTGTTGGGAAGGGATTTGGATCCTCTACTGATCTGATATTTTTCCTGACCTCACATAACCTCATAACATATAAGTATTACAATGAATGTTTGGTTAAAATGTGATTAATTTGTTTCCACAACCACTTTATCAACAACCAATCACATACTTTAAAGAGGTCAGGAAAAATATCATATCAGTAAATGATCCAAATTCGTTGGGAAAATACCTTGTGTCTTACTTGAAGTGTTTAATCTCTTCAAGTTCGGATAGATTTCTAATACAATTGATTTCAGCACTATAAAAGAAAAAAAAAATAATGTGTTTGGACCATTAATCACATGTTTTTCTAATTAATTTGCTGTCATAATCATGCAAGCGTGATCAAATGACTTCCATTCAAAATTATGTACAAAAAAATGATGATAATTGAATGGAACAACTATTAATTTTGATTTTATTTCATGATCGATCGCAAATCACTATTGTTTTTCAAATTTTCACTTGTTCATTATTATCATTGATAGTATTCATGGTCCAGAGTCCTGACACTATTGTTTTCTTTAGCCCAACTCATCGGTCTCTGGTCTCCAGCCCTCTTACTTCATGTGGAAAGTTGGTTTTTAACTCTCAGTCCAATGACTTATCGAAATCATTTTAATCGAGCTCATTTTAAGGTAGTTTGAGATTTGGAGAGACCGACACGATTCAATTTTATTGGCATAAGTCTAAGAGATATACCAATCTATGAATACAATCCGGCTATCCTGCTTGTGTTATGTGTAAGTTGGCTAGTCTACCACACGCAGGGCCGGTCCTGATGTTTTTGAGGTCTGGGGTAAAAATGTAAAAAAAATTGAAAAAATGGACCCTATAACATATCAAATGAGGAATAGGGTGTTGTCACAAAGGGTCTTATGATTTTTTTAAATATATTATATACATATAATTAAAAAAAAAATGAATTAGACCTATCAGAATCCTAATTTAACCTAAAACCCAACAAATATTGGACTCCTAAATTAATGTAAATACATTCAAATTTAACATTTTAAAAAATGGACCCCGGTGTGGCTGCCCCTCAAGTAAAAGAGCAAGGCCGGCTCTGACCACACGATTGTTTTAATTTTTTTTTTCCAAGTTATTAGTTGATGCATTGTATTAGAAATATAGTTTTCAAAGATTTTTTTTTTCCGTTTATTTTACCAAATAAGTAGGAATATTGTTGAAATTCGAAAGATTTTAAAAGATCTCAAAATTTTATTTTACCAAATTTAATTATATATACAGTTTCTTTCTAATGCTGAGCTAGTTAAGATTTTCCTCGGATTTGCAAAATTAATCTTCTAAAAACGTATATAAGCAGGAAGAAAAACATCGAGTTACTTGGCCCGAGAGCCGTAGTTGTTTACATAGAGAAACAGAAACAGATTGATGAGAGCCTAGACTCTAAAGGTATCATATAAACTTAATTATAAATATGTTTAAGTTAAAAGTAAAACTGATTAATTTTCACAAATCCTAATCATAGAATTGTGCTTTTCCATTTAGGATAAGTAAACTAATTTGATTTAAATGTGGATTTTCTGCCAAGCTATCTTTATATAAAGACTAGTAATGCATTGTAATTGTTATTCACAATAGCTTTATTGTTTTCTTTTCTTCTTCAATAATTATTAAAAGAGGAGGCTTGGATCTCAACACACCGATGGCAATGGTAGATTGGTCTACTCTGGATGATGTTCTTCTGGTTGAAATTGGTCGCCGGACAGTATTGCATACAGACTTTGCTGCTTTTCGTAGGGTTTGCACTTCATGGCGCTTGTTGTGTCGGAAGAGAATTTCAGATCAAGGATGTCATGGCTCATGCTTCCACCAAAAATATGCAGTGATTTTCGCGATTTTGTCATCCCTCCGCATGGAATGACTCGACGAATCCTCCTGCCTGAGGCCAATGTTAAGATGTGTTCTTCTTCCAAAGGTGGCTCATAACCATTGCTCCGGATCTGAGCATGAATCTTTTACATCCTTTTTCATGTATTCAAATTAAATTACCACACATCAAATCTATCCCACATTGGCGTCATCTTTCCAGTCCTAAGATGTATGCTGCATTTATTCGCAAGGCTGTTTTGTCATCAAATCTTTTATTGACATCCGATTATACTGTTATGATAATTCACGGAAGAAGATCAGTATTGTCATATTCAAAACCGGGTGATAAAGCTTGGACGAGGATAAACACATGGGAAGGCACATATTTTGACATTACTTATTACAAAGGAAAGTTTTATGCTATTAATACTAGTGGTCAAATAATGGTATGTGATGTTAGAAGGGATAATCCAACCATAGCACAAGTAGTAGCATATTTGCCGGAAAGTCTTTACGAAAACTCATTATGGGAGAAAATATATATAGTAGAATCATTGGAAAGATTATTGGTGATTACACGAGACGGAGTGTGCCTAAGACCTATTAAAAGAGGAAGTAGTCAAACAACCTATGGAACTTATGAATTCCAGGTTTATGAGGTTGACTTGGGTACAAACAATTGGACAAGGAAGAAGGATCTGGGCAACACTTCCCTATTTCTAGGCCATAGTTCTTCAATGTCTATAGAATCAGATGGTGTTTATGTCAAGCCTAATAGAATATACTTCACCGATGATTGCATAGATGCTTATTGGTTTAAGGAAAGAGGAGGAGGAAAGGATATGGGAATTTACAACATTGAAAATGGAAGTATCGAACCATATTTCTTGGGCGATTCCCGTAACTGTCTTACGCCACCAATGTGGGTTGAACAAAGTTATGATTAACATTCTGCAATGTTAAGATTTTAGTAGATGATTTAATTTAATAGCATATTTATTTTGTTTTAATTTGATTTTCATAGATGATTTAATTTAATAGCATATTTATCTTGTTTTAATTTTAGAGTGTTCTAAGGAAAACGCCTTTAATTGTTTAGAATTATTTCATTTTAGATAAGTGTAGTGACCTAGGAGTGCACATATTTTATTAACTAGGAGTGCAACTGAATTGAATTCGATCGATGATTTGGTTAAGGAATTCTCTACGTTATCAATATGAGTGTATAAGTAATAAGTGGGGCTGCTTAAGATGTGTATGTATACCGGTGTAAACGGTGTAAAGACCCCTTCTATCCAAATTATATATAATGAATTTTTTAATAAATAATCCTATTAAAATCCGTGTGGTAATTAGTTTAGTTTAGAATAAACTAATAAATTATATTATATATATAATATTGTACTATAATTTTGTTGATTCAAGAATGGATTTGAATTTCCAATAATCCAATATATTAACTGAACTATTAAGGTAATTTGAAGCATCCTCTTTTACATTAATTAATAATTGCAATAAATTCAAGCATTTAAATGATTCCTACATGCTCCAGATGTTTCTCCAATTGAAGTCCACAAAAAGTTAATTAATTAATTAGCTCTAAGATCTTTTTAATATTATTATTATTATTACGGTAAGTTAGTTAACTAGCGAAAATGACATTCACTGGATTTTATAAATTCTGGATCCATTGTAGCTGCTTTTTAACTACCTAATTTATTCAAACATATGCAGTACTGGTCATAATTAATCTAAACAAAAACAGTGTAATTCAAATTAAGATCACATTCACTAAAGAAACTTTAAGAAATTATTGTAATAGAGAAATTAATTGATGATCTCTTAAACTAGTTTTCTAATACTAACATGAGTAAATAATAAATTTTGGAGTCCCACCAAACACATACTATTTAATCTCGGTAAGTTTCGAAAGATCTCGATCAACCGTTTGATGTCATAATTTATTGTAATACTTCAAAAAAGATGAAAATTTATTTGTAACAAAATTAAAATCAGTGAACTCTTTATTGCAATTATGTGTAGATTATATTAATATACAGAATCTGTATAAATATTATTTTAGTAAAATTTCTAAACTTGTATTGTTTTGTTCTATAGACTTGAAAGATCAAGTCTGTCTTTCAAGACTCTGAGGCTTTGTTGTGGACCAATATATATATATATATATATATATATATATATATATATATATATATATGCTAGTCAGATAGTGGACATAGAAAGAATAGGTGGGTGTGGTTCATACATGTATCGTCATCAAATGAGGGTCAAAAAAAGTCAATATATAGTAAAATCTATATAAATTAACAATGTTAGATTTATTAATTAATTAATAAATTAATAATTAATTAATTAATTAATTAATTAATAATTTATTAATTTATATAATGCTTCCTTTGATAACTTGAAAAGACTTAGATAAATCCTTAGATGAAGAATGTGACATTGGTGAACTTGGGACGATATTCTAAAGATCGGGGGATCTCATGATAAAACAGTCGACAAAAAAGCACTTAAAGTATTATAATTGTATTTTTGCAATTTGAGATTAGACTCGGAACTTCTAGGTGCATTAAGTAAAATTAGATATGTGGTTTAACTATAATTGAATTTCAAGAAAAAAACAAATAACAATAGAGTTGTATTTCAATAAATATGATATTAAATTATATTTGTAATGCCTATAAAAAAAATTATATATGTAATTTTGACAGATTATTAATTTATGATATGAACGAAACCACATATTTATATATGGATTTTTTAAAAAGTATTATCTCATCGATTTGTCAAAATTATTAATCGGTCAAAGTTGGAATTGAAAAAAGTTATTATGGTAAAGATATTATTAATTTATGACGGTTCTATTATATATACAACTTGACAAGCTAGCACTTTTCATGATTTTCATTTAAACCTAGTTTGATTGATAATCACAAATGGAAATTGAAACTCACCAACTACAGTGACTTTGTGTCAAGTTCTTGGATCAAAAGTCACTGTTATATCAAATTAAACACCAAAAGTAATTAATTCTATAATTAAATAATTATCTTATCTTTAAATCACTGTCTGCTACTTAATTTTTCAGAATTATATACACTACTGTGATTCACATAGATATATACCTCAAACAATAATCAAATCACCAGTACCCTACTTGAAATCATGTCATCGATGATCAGTTTCCATGATTTGACGACCCCATAAAATAAATTTGCTTGTAATCACTCGACTCTATATGCAATAATTTGTTTTATATTTTCACCCAAAAAAAATATCATCCACGGTACAGAACATAAATAAAACAAATTATCCAAACAGGAAGATTTCAATTATTTTATTTTAAAAAAATTTGAAAATTATCCATGTTTGTTTATATTAAATGATGTAAAGCAAAATAGTAGGGACAATTTGGATCCACGCCAAACATGCCCTAATGAAAGCTTAATTTGATTTTTTCTATCTAAGTAGATAAGGACTCAAAGACACATAAAATAATCAAAAGTACATAATGGGGGGTGCGTTGTACGCACCCCTGGCCTCTGTACCCGAATTTTGTTCTGATGACCGAAAAGACAGGTTTGTTGTACGGAAATATGAACACAGCTTTTTGTGATGGAAGAAGAGTGGTTGTTTATATATATATATATATATATATTTTTGTTACAATGTAGCAGTGACGCTATATTGTTGAATTCCGATGAATCCATTGCAGTAGAGTAGACATGACATCGGTTCGGTTCGAACTGAAGAACCGAATCGGAACCGGCGTCCAAAAACCAAAATCGGAATCGAAAAAATTGGTTCCGGTTCTAGAACCGGACCGGGAACCGGTCTGATCGGTTCCGATTCCCTTTAGAGCGGAACCGGCTGGTTAGAACCGGACCAGAACCGACAGTTCGGTTCCGGTTCCAACCGGCCGGTTCCTCCTTTTTAATTTTATTTTATTTTATTTTATTTTTTAATTTGTCATTTATTTATTTTATTTTATTTTACGGGTGACACAATAAAATACATTTACCAATTACATTTTTATATGATTAATTTTTTAATGAAATATGATATAAAAAAAAAGGCTTGTTCCGGTTCGGAACCGGTGGAATTAGATCGGAACCGGAAGAACCGAAACCGGAACCGGAACTGCAGGTTCCAAACCGGAACCGGAACTGCAGGTTCCAAACCGAAACCGAAACCGGCGTTATATCTACAGCAGAGTCCATTTTTGAGATTGGTTTTGAATCGAAACTTGTAACTATTCAAGTTCGTGTAATTCCATGTGTCAAGTCCTTATATACATCCAATGGTTCACGACAAATCCTACTTTTGGTAATTTATAGAGGACCTCTCTCTATTGTTTGCCAACTCTTGATTTCTATACGTTTAATAGTGAAATGATTTCCACCAATAATATTATTAAAGCAACACATTTTCATACTAGTTTTATGATATACATAAGGCTTGATCATATTGTGTAATTCTAGATGAAAAAATTTAATCCAGACAGTAAAGTCATACAGGATTAAGACTAGAAACTGATAATATCATACTATTTAAACCCTTTTTTTTTTGGTTTTAAATCATCCGGTTTTCAGGTGGGACGGATCCACCAATCAGTGTAATCTGCCCTATCCACACCCCGACTAATCCGGACTGGCACCGGATCGGTCCACTAAGGGGTAAAGTGCTCCCAATATGTGCAGCTCCGTTCACAAGGTATCACCTTACAACGATATCACCTTCTTTGCCCATGGCAACAGCACAACGTACAGCTACTCTTCTGATGTCATGTAGAAAAATTCGGTTACCGTTTGGAAGGGGTGGGTAGTAATCATTTTCTCCATGCTTTAGATATTCCTGCATTGTCCATCCCACACCAGCCAACATGTCATCCAAGATGTCCACTGACAAAATGAAACACACAGACATCAGTAGGAGTTTCCAGGCATTACATCTTATAGTTGATGTTCACTTTTGCATGTCTTATTAATACAGTAAGGTTTATATATGTACAGGGATCTTCAGTCTTTGGATTGTCGGATGTCAAAATAGTCACATCACTTTTATCGGTGGCAATTTTTGTCATCATTGGTCTCTTCCCTCTGTCACTCTCACCAGCACAACCAAAAACTGCACGTTAATCAAAACAAATGGTCAAGACCAAAAAAAAATCTTTTACCGGATAAACTAATCAATAGATACGGATATTAAATTTATAAACAGTTGAAATAACTCTATCCAAGCAACTTGCAACTTTCCCAACCAATAATTTTCAAAATCTATAAAAATATTGATCATTCCTGAGCAATAATAATAATAACGATGATAATAATAATTGGTAGGATTGACATATTTACTAAAATAATTTCAAGTTTCAACCAAGAAAAAAAAATTGAACCTTCAGGGTTATGATTAAAATTTGCATTAATGAAACCAAGTTTTAAACTTACTACACAGAAATGATAACGTTTGCATACTATATTAACGTATGCTACAAAACTAAGATCAAATTGTTACTAAAATTACATGAGGTGTTCATGTGATGAAGCATATCAGTGAACATATTACTTTGAGATTTCTAAATATTAGTGGAATGTATTTGAAACATACCAGTGATAATCCTCCTCGACCCAAGCTCCCTCACAGAATCAAGCATACCGAAATCTTAAATGATGATTACGAGCCTCATAACCTCGATGATTGTAGACAAAGGTCTGATTGGCTTAAATGGAAAGAAGCAATTCAAACATAATTGACTTCATTAACCAAGCGTAAAGTATTTGGATCAACAGTCCAGACGCCTGAAGACGTCAAACCCGTTGGATACAAATGGGTTTTTGTACGAAAACGTAATGAGAAAAACGAGGTAGTGCGATATAAGGCACGACTCGTAGCACAAGGTTTCTCACAGAGACCTGATATTGATTTTGATGAGACGTATTCACCAGTGATGAATACAATTACGTTTCAATTTTTGATAAGTTTGGTTGTCTCGGAAAGACTTGAAATGCGTCTTATGGACGTAGTAACTACCTACCTATATGACTCACTCGATTCAGATATTTATATGAAAATCCCTGAAGGATTCAGGATGCCAGAAGCATACAGCTCGAGACCTCGAAATTTATATTCAATTAAATTACAAAGGTCATTGTATGGATTAAAGCAATCTGGGCGCATGTGGTACAACCGCCTCAGTGAATATTTGATTAAAGCGAGATATATTAATAATCGTATATGCACATGTGTCTTCATAAAGAAATCAGAATCTGAGTTTGCTATTATAGCAGTTTACGTTGATGATTTTAATGAGGCAGATCTGAACACGTCCAATACCACTTGATCCAGAAGATCGTTGTATATATTTTGTTCAGGTTTTTATCCCACTGGGTTTTTCCTAACAAATTAATATACAAGTGGTGATAATCTAATAGGGAGTATTGTGTAATATTGTAGAGAATTCTAGAATATCCCATAGTGGATTCATCACCACACCAACATTTGCTTAGTGTCACACACGTGGAGACAAAACAAGGAAATGCTTTTACTTTTATTTTTTTATTTTATTTTATTTTTTATTTTTTAGTGGCAATGTTGTTGTCTATTTGTGATCGGTGACCAAACCTTATAAATAGGCTCTCATTTTGTTATTTTGTGAGAGAGATTGGTTTTATGCATGATGTGAGATTGCTTTTTATGTATGTACAAATCGTGAGTTGGAAACAATACAAAGGAGAAATAAAAGTAAATTATAAAAGTAATTTTCTCTCTCATCTTTGTCTCTACTTGGTATTTTTATTTATTATTTCATAACATCGTTTTTCATGTCCGGATATAAAAATAATTTTTAATTTTTGAAATTATAAAATTAAGACAATAATAGCTCTATTTACCTAAAATTTTTGGTAATATATTACCAATATATTAACTACCCTATTAATATTTTCTCAGAATACTGTTTTTAATTAAGTCTACCAAACACGTTTTTAATGTTTTCTGTTTCTAAAAACATTAAAATCAAATAAAAATTTATAAAACAGAAAACTCAATCCCTCACAATCTTGGAATAATGTAATGGTTCCAAAAAAACATTAAATATACAATATTAATGAGAGAGAGAGAGAGAGAGAGAGAGAGAGAGAGAGAGAGAGAGAGAGAGAGAGAGAGAAGGGGCATCCACTCATTGTTATTGTGTTTGAATCATTAATAACATGTTTTTCTAATTAAAATTTATTTCCAAAAGAAATGATGATTATAAATGGAACGACTACTATTAATTTTGATTTGTACATGATCACAAATCACTGTTGTTTTTCAATTTGTCACTTGTTCATTATTATCAATTTATCATTGATACTTTACAATATTGTCATATTGGGCCCAACTCCATAGTATCCGGCCCAATTACTTCTCATAGGCGCTGAAAGTAGAAAACTTTTTGACAAATCCAATTTAAAAAATTTACTCAACGTAAAAAGACACGGGTTCGTTTTTAGTATTTTTGTATTTTTTGTATTTTATTTTTTTACATAGATTGACAAATGACAACTATGTTTATACAAAATTTGGATCATCCGCTAATCTAATCTTTATCTTAACCTCACATAATCTCATAACACATAAGCATTGTAATGAATGAGCGGTTAAGATGTGATTGTTTTCACAACCACTTTATCAACAACCAATCACATGCTTTAAAAATGTCAGGAAAATGATCAGATCAGCAGATGATCAAAATCCACAATCCCAATACCATACACCAAATTCATTAAAATGACAGTGTTTAATTTGCTTTATAATTTTGATAAAAAAAAATCATATACTTGTGTGTGTTCTTTTCCTTATTGAAGTCAAAAAACCAAATATCACTCCAATAAGTAATCATATTTTTCTTTTCCTTTTCTTCTTCAGATTTCTTTACAATTTCCACCTTTAAAAAAAAAAAAAATCTTTTAGAGAGTAAAAGACTTCCAATCTTCCAACTCTTATCATCGTCAAAAAAATAAAAATAGAAACTTTTGATACTATTTTTGTTACATTTCACTTTAAACCCACCACATCAAATCGCTTCAATTGAACGAGAAAATCTTGCTTGCACCTGGTGCAATGCACCCTAACCAATGGGTGCATGCCATGTGGTATGGAAACTCATTTGACTGGTTCTCTATACCATATGACATGCACCCAATGGACTGATACATTGCATCGGATGCATATAAGTTTTTCTCCAATTGAACAGGACAATCTCAAGCCAGCATGCACACTACATAATAATATAACTACTAATATATATATATATATATATATATATATATATATATATAAAATGAAAATAAAAATAAAAATACTTTCGTTTCTCTATACGCTTTGTTGAAATAAATCCCTATTGGTTGTGGTCTTCTGGTTGAAGAAATAGGTGGACCCCACATGCTTATATACAAATTATATGAATATAAAGTCAATTGGGTTTTGTAGTTTTGATGATTCTTCTTCCTCAAATCTCTTTTTGGGTACTCTTTAATATATAAATGAGTTTTGACAAGTGTATATATATAAAGTTCAATTATGTAAATGAATGACTCACATTCAATGTCCTTATATAATTCTATCGGTGCGCACTTATGTGAAAATTATTGAACAACTATTCTAATGTTTTACGTTTTCTCTTTATTTGACTTTGAATTTGCTTATACGCCTCTATTCATTGCGTTTTTGTTCTCCATTCTTTGTTTTTTATTTTTATTCACTGTTTTTCTTGTGCATAATTTTACCCAACGTAAAACCATACGGGTTCGTTTTTTGTATTTTTGTATATATTCTTTTACACGTGGATTGACAACCATGTTAATACAAAATCTCAATACCTACACCAAATTCTTTAAAACGACTGTATTTGATTTGCTTTATAATTTAGTCTAATACTTGTGTGTTCGTTTCCTTATTGGAGTCAAAAGACCAAATACCACTCAAGCAAGTAATCATATTAATTGTGCTTTTCCCTTTAGGATTAGCAAACTAAATTTATTTAAATCTATATAAAGACTAAACTACATCATAATTTCTATTTGTTTTCTTTTCTTCTTCTATTACTATTAACTACGCTTAGGTCTCAACACGGATGGTGGCAAAGGCGGCAGACTGGTCGGCTCTGGATGATCTTCTTCTGGTGGAAATTGGCCACTGGATAGTATTGTATACGGACTTTGCTGCTTTTCGTCGGGTTTGCACTTCATGGAGATCTGCTGTACCCGAACAGAATTTCAAATTAAGGATGCCATGGCTCTTGCTTCCACCCAAAATATGCAGCGATTTACGCAATTTCGTCATCCCTCCACAGGGTGTGACTCGGCGTACCCTCCTACCCGAGGCCAATGGTAAGATGTACTTTTCTTCAAAAGGTTGGCTCATAACCATTGCTCAGGATCTGAGCATAAATCTTTTACATCCTTTTTCTCGTTATCAAATTAAATTACCACACATCAAATCGTTTGATAACTGGCGAAGTCTTGATATGTCTGCTAAGACGTATGTGTTCTTTATTCAAAAAGTTGTTTTGTCATCAGATCCTTTATTGACATCAAATTCTATTGTTATGGTAATTCACGGTGATAGAGGAGTATTGGCATATTCAAAACCTGGAGATAAAACTTGGACAACAATAAACACATGGCGAGGCAAGTATTTTGACATTACTTATTACGAAGAAAGGTTTTATGCTATAAATAGTCATGGTAAAATAATGGTGTGTGATGTTAGGGGAAATAATCCTACCATAGCACAAGAAGTTGCAAATATGCCTTATAATATTCCTCGTTGGGAGAAAGCATATATCGTAGAATCATCGGGAAGATTATTGGTAGTTACAAGAGATGGAGTGGCCTTACGACCTATTAAAAAATGGAGTAGTCAGACAACCTATGGAAATTATGGATTCAAGGTTTACGAGGTGGACTTGAGCACTAACAACTGGACAAGGATTAAGGATTTGGGCAACACAACTCTCTTTTTAGGTCATAATTCTTCGATGTCTATAGAATCAGATGGTGTTTATGCCAAGCCTAATAAAATATACTTCACTGACGATTGCGTAGAAGCTTATTGGTTTAAAAAAAAAGGAGGAGGAAAGGATATGGGAATCTACAACATTGAAGATGGAAGTATCGAACCATATTTATTGGAAGATTCCCGTAACCGTCTTACTCCACCGATGTGGGTTGAACAAAGTTGAGATGAACAAGCTACAATGTTAAGATTTTCATAGATGATTTACTTTCATAGCACAATTATTTGTTTTAATTAGGGAGTGTTTTGAGGTTGCTGTTTATGATTTACGAATTAAGCTTTTCTGTATGAACATTATTTGAGGTTGCTGTTTATGTTTATATATTTTGAAGGACTTTCTTTTTATATGTAAAAGGAAGAATAACTTCACATTTTGAAGTTTAAATTATACTATAAAGAAAGAAGTACAAAAAAAATGGTTTTTTAGTATTTAGTAATTATATAAACAAAACAAAAAATTCCCTAAGGGCTACGCAAGATCTGGGAAATCGCTTATTTCGGTTTCTTAAAAACGAAGATGGGGTGTATTTAGTTCATTGTTTTGAACAAAACACTCGGCTATCTACATCTATTGTGCCATATTTATTTTACTCTTGGCCCAGTTGTTATGTTAGCCCAATTAAAAATCTAAGATCCTTCATCCTTGTGCGACTTGAATGCAGCAGTAGTCCGTCATACTGCCACCCTTTTCAAGATTATTTGCGTCTGTGACACACATGCAATGCACTGATGAATTTTATATTAGTGCGCACCGAGAAAAAAATGAATAAGATAGGAAAATTTTCTTCTCAGTACGCACTGATAAATATTTATCAGAGCATTGCATGTCGACTATTAGATTCAATTGTTTTGATCTAGTCGGTATGCACTTGTCAATACTTATCTATAATCTATAACCCACATACAATGCACCGATGAATTTTATATCGGTGCGTACCGAGGGGAAAAGGAATATATATATATATATATATATATATATATTAAAAGTGCTCTTAATATGTTCTCCAAACATGAATTAAGGAAAAAAAAGAAGAAGTCTCCAGACATGAATTAAAGGGGAAAAAAAAACAAGTCTCCGCACACCTAAAGATTGCGACCATTTTCAAGATTATTTAGGTTTATGGTCCATATGCAATGCACTGATGAATTTTATATATGTGCGCATCGAGGAGAAAATGAATAATATAGGAAAATTTTATCCTCAGTACACACAGATAAATATTTATCAGTGCATTGTATGTCAACCATTAGATTCAATTGTTTTGATACAATCTGTATGCACTTGTCAATACTTATCCATAATCTATGACCCACATGTAATGCACTGATGAATTTTATATATGTATGCACTGAGGAGAAAAAGACTATATATATATATATATATATATATATAAAGTGCTCTTAATATGTTCTCCAAACATTAATTAAGGAAAAACAAAAGGTCTCCAAACATGAAATAATATATATATATAATAATAAATAAATAAAAAAATAAAAAAATAAAAAATAAAAAAAAGTATCCTCCCACTAAATGTATAATGTGAAACGTGATCGGTAACAACAAATGTACTAGGGAAGATACACCCTGAGCCAATTGAAAATTATTTATTTATGATAATAAGAATCAAATAAAACTAAATTATAATACTAATAAAAGAAGTTGGGGAGATACACAATATAGTATGTAATTTCCAACGGTGGTGAAAGAGGAAACGAGCTTAAATAACATCAAATGTATATTGACTTTTGAAAATAGCACAAATTAAGTTTACGGAATATACCAAAAACATCCCTCTAGTTTAGGTAATTCTTCGTTTGATCCACTGATTATTAAAAAGGGTCATTCTGTTAACTTTTCTGTCAAAAGTACAATTGCTAACAAGTACAAACGGTATAATGACCTTTATACCCTTTATCATTTATTATGTTGGTAAAATGACCCAAATGCCTTTCATTTTGTCTTACATGCCCTTACCAACATCCTCTTCAACACCATCACCAATACTAACATCAACCCCAAACACCCAAACCCAGAACACCACCGTCAACAACTCCAATCTCAGATACAATCTCCAGAAACTCAAAATCAAAACAAAAACCAAAACTCAAAATCAAAACCAAACAAAAACCAAAACCAAAATCAAAACAAAACAAAAACCAAAACCGAAATCAAAACAAAACCAAAACCAAAACCAAAACCAAAATCAAAACAAAAACCCACACCAAAAATCGAAAAAAAGAGTTAAAAATTTAAAATTGAATTTGGTAGGGATCCAACCAGATCCATCCCTTGGATCCATCAAACCCAAACCCAGCCATAAACACAAACACCACCATCAAACAATCCCAAACTCCACCTTAAACCATCTCCAACACTCTTCCATCTCTGGTTTTACATACCGCCATCGTCACATTATTCACCTTCCCAACAACCTAACAATACTCCAAAACAACACCCAAACACGACTATAAAGAATAGATTTAAAAAAAAAGAAAAAAAGTCTTTGGATCTCGATCGAAATAAGGGATACGCGTCTCCCCTTGTACGCGGTGGTTCCGCTGTCTGCAAACCCATGCGTTATGACCTCCACCAATGTCGTGACCTTATTCCATTTTCATCTTCTTCGATGCCCAACAACTCCTTGACAAACCGGAGCTCCATCTCCAAGAGATCAGCGCCGAATTCTTACTCGTCCCCTCCAAGAGATTCACTCAAAGATGACTCGATCCAGATGGACTAGAGAGAGCGAGAAGAGAGGAAGAGAAAAGATGAATCAAAGAGAGAGAGAGAGAGAGAGAGAGAGAGGCGGTGAGAGAAATTGATTGAATTAAACCCTAATTATTATTATTAGTATTATTATTATATATATGTTTAATTTCTTATTATTATTATTTGAGAGAGAGAGAGAGAGAGATTCAATTAGTTTTAGATATTTTTTAATCTTGTTTTATTTTTTATATTTAGTAAATATGAATTTACCTTTCTGCCCTTCGCCAAAAAACCTTCCAGAAGTTGGAAGAATCATTTTACCATTATGCCCTTGCATGATTAACGGAAAACTCAAAAACCCTAACGGAATTGGACGGTAGGGACTGAAAACCTAAATAACAGTAAAGGTGTGGACTAAAAAAAATAATATGGAAAAGCAGTGGACCAAACAAAGAATTACCTCAAACTAGAGGGACGTTTTTAGTAATTTCCCTTAAGTTTATACACCATTAAAGTAAGTAAATTTCAAAAGTAGCCCTTATTTACTTTCTTTTTTCTTTTTTCTTTTGCTTTTGTATTTCTTCGACCTATCTTCAATGTGTTTAAACCTCTCAAAAATTCTCTCACTTCACAACTTCTGTCTGTTTCAACTTTCAAAATTGAAATTCATTTCACTATTTGGGACTTAATCATAATATATATATATATATATATATATACATACAGTCATTTTCCTGTCAGTACGTGATGGTGTAAAATCGTGTTATTAAAAACTATACTCGCAAGTGCACGAATCGTGAAGATAAGCACAACGGCAAGTAAGGTTCGTTCCCACAAGGAAAAGAGATTTAATAATTAAAACTAATTCTAATTAAAGTTAAACTAAAATTAACAAAAGATTTGTTTGAGATTTGAATTAAACTAAACTAAATTAAGAAAGCAATTAAAAAAAATGGTATTTGTGATCAATAGAAGGAAAGCACTAGGTTATCAATGATCCCCAATTATGAACACTCGATATACGGAATTAATTTGTAAATAATATTCAATCAATTATAGGGTTCATTCTTTGTCTTTAATGTGACTATTACCGTATGGTCATGGGATGAGTCACGTGCTCCCAACCACTATTCACCCTTGGTCTATGGTATGAACAATGATCGGAAACCCTTTAAGCGCAAGAATTAAGAACCAAATTCTATACTTTGCTTGGCCTATGCTAAAGATAAAATTCATTCATTCAAAAGAGCATTAATTAAGATTAGGTTTGGTCTATACTCTAACCCTAATTCTCAGGTAGTCTTAACCCTAAAATCATGCCAAATAATTATCCACCATTGGTCTATGGTGTGAATAAATATTAAAACTAATGAGGATTAAGCAATTAAGCACAATGAATAAATCAAGAATTAAATTGATGAAATAATAATTAATCCATTCATGAGCATTCATAAAAGGTTCACATTGATTCCCTAGTTATGAGATTAGTTACACATCATAGAAAAAGAAAAGAAAAGAGATTGAGTAGAGAAAACCCGAGATGATCATCAAAGAGCTCCTCCAATTCTTCTTCGTCTTCTTCTACAATGGATGGATGGGTCTTGAGGTGATGTGTGGTGATGGAGTGATGGGGGACGGCCCCCTTGGCGGCTAGGGACCTCCCTTGGCTTCTCTCCCCTTCAAGAAACTCATGATATTTACAGGTGATAATTCCTTATGAACTCCCAATTTACTTTGTTGTAGGAAACTCACAAAGTAGGAAAGTAGAATGAGAGAAGGAATTGGAATCCTTTCCTAAATTAGATTTCTTTTCTTGATAATTGTCTCCTAATTTGAGTTTAGGAAGTTTCCCAAACATGTTTTGATCTTCTAAAATCATTAGAATTTGATTTGGGAAGTTTTGGAACAGTTCTGGACCAATTCGGAATGAAATCCGCCAAAAGTACGTCAAAACTGCTGCCTAGGTCGCTCTGTAGGTCACCCGCGGTCAGCACCGCAGTGATGTACTGATATGTACCGCTACGTAGACCGCTAGGTAGGAAATTGCACGAATCGCGGTCTGGCCCGCGGTAAGCTTCTCCAGTTCGACCTTCGGTTACTAAATTGTGCATAACTTCTTCTAAGAATATCGGAATTGTGATCCGAAAAGTGCACCGGAAACTAGACTTCCAGGGCTTTCCATCCATAGGTGGTAGGACACACAATTCAAACCGAGGAGAGAGATATGGGGCCCGCAATCTGGGTGATCTGCACTGGCCGAAATTCAGCTTTTTGCTCATTTTCTTCAAAATAACTTCTAACACCTCTTCCATGGTATGTGGCCTATAAATGCTCAACAAACACATAAAATACCTAAATTCACCCAAGAACAAAGCACAAATAATAGGAAATCGGGACCTAAAATATGTATAGAAATAGACCGATCAGTACGCACTGATAGAATTATATAAGGATATTGAATGTGAGCCACTCATTTATAAAAGAGTTTTGACAAGTGCATATATACCAAGTCAAATATGTAAAATGAGTGACTCACATTTAATGTCCTTATATAATTCTATCAGTGCGCACTTATCTGAAAATTATCGTATATATATATATATATATATATATATATATATATATATATATATGTAAAGAAACGAAAAAAAAAAATCTAGAAAATTTCTTGAAACAGATGTGTAATCGACACTTATTTTGATTTTTCCAAAACTTATTTCACTTATTTCTTGGTAAGACTTGGTTTTGTCCACTCTTTGATACTTTATCTTATTATTATTATTATTATTATTATTATTATTTTGATAAAGAGAATTAACTTATTATTATTATTATTGTTAAGTATAAGCATTCCTTTGAGTTAGTTATCAACTCAACAAAAGCAGTCAAAGGCACGGGATAAGGTTAGTCTGATGGTAAAATCATTCATACCTGCATCCAGTGGCGGATCCAGAAATTTTAACCATGTGGGGCACTTGAACAAAATAAAAAAAAATATTATAAAAAATATAAAAAATTAAGATCATAGTGAAATGAGTTTTTTTTACATAAAGAAAAATTGATAATATACTGAAGTTTATATAAAATAAAACAAATACAATATCTACACAAGATGAACTAAATAATCTTATATTCAAAAAAAATAAAAGTAAAAACAAGAAACACAATATTAAAAATTAAATAATAGATGGACTACTTTAATATAATA
Source organism: Dipteronia sinensis (assembly GCA_033220585.1). Taxonomy (NCBI): domain Eukaryota; kingdom Viridiplantae; phylum Streptophyta; class Magnoliopsida; order Sapindales; family Sapindaceae; genus Dipteronia; species Dipteronia sinensis. Next base: position 3,950,313 of record CM065637.1, on the reverse strand, counting down.
AATTAAAAGTTGAGATTTTAAGGTTTATTGATTGGAAACCAAAACTATTAGAAATAATAAAAGTTCAAAATAATAATAGATAATTTAACATAAAATAAATTAAATTAAGTAATCACAAATTGAAAGTAGTTAAGAAGTTGACAATGACAGAAAAGAGAAAATACCAGATTTACTGAGAGGTATTTTGCTATCATTATAGTTATTATATATATACACACACGCACTTAAAGCAAAATCATTATATATATATATACACACGCACTTAAAGCAAAATCAATTTTTTCTAAATGTTGAGGTAGGGCACGGGCCCCACCTGGCTTTAAAGTGGGTCCGTTCCTGTTTGCATTACGAAGTTGTAGGTTTGAGTCCTCCCCTCCTCTAAAAAACCCCGAATTAAGCTGGAAATAATCTGCTGTGGAATGGAGCATGGTCTGAAGGTTTGTTTAGAAGATCACAACCACACTTCCATAGTACATCAAAGATCGAGGATCGATCTCAAAATTCTCAAAATTCAACAAACTTGTCTGCCATATGTAACAGAAAATGATGAGCTGGATTGAGGAGGAAAGAGTGCTTTGTCTTCAAGTCAATAAAATTAGTTCTCACTGAAGCAAGCTCAAGGTCAACCTAATGGAAGCATCATTAACAGCCGTAGACACACACATAGGAGATTGTAGCTCTTTGATCATCGCCAATGTGTTTGAAGTGGATTTGATGATTCGATCATAGCTGTAAAAGCTATATGATGAGAGGATGTGATGTTGTGATCCGTAGTTGATGGATGTGATATTTGATGAACGGATGGTCTGCTTCGGCTGATAACTGGGCTGCTGCTAACTTGACAATCTATTACAAAACTTGTGAGGGAGTTTTGGAGGGAAAATCCACATCGTCTAAAACCACGTACGTATGTTAGGTTAATACATCCGTCCAATGGGTGTATACCATATAGCAAAGAAAACCAATCAAATAAGTTCTCCATACCACGTGGTATAAACCCATTAGTTAGGGTGTATGCAAGATTTTATCCTCACTGAATATATATTCTTTCTTAGGTGCGGATACTGACATCCATAAAATTTATTAGTACAACTATTTTTATAAGTGCACTCATGTCTAAAATTTAGAAAGTAAAGGTTACTATAAGCACTCATCCTAATACCAATAATACTCTCATTGAAATAAATATATTCATTTGGGCAATTACCAATTAAGTCCTGAATTTGTTTTTTAAATTCCAAGTTGTTTGCTACTTTTACAAAAGTGACCAATTGGTCCTTACATTTTTCCTAAGTGTCAAATTAGTCCCTCTAACTAAGTTCCGTTAGTTAACTTTTTTTTTTTGTGTATGGGAGGCCCAGGACAATATAATAATGATACATGCACAGTTTTTTTAATACATGTATAATTTTGTTTATTTTTTTGTGGGTTTTGATTTTTGAATAATTTTAACAATAATGTTTGTATAAAATTAACAAAAAAATAATAATTATATAAAAATGGTAAAAGAGTAAATTGAGAATGAATGGTACTAAGGGTATAATTGACATTGTCTTATTAAAATATGTTTAGATTTTTTAAGAAAAATTTAATTAGAAACGGTACAAATGGTGTTTCATTAATAATATTTTTGGATTTTGTTGTAATTCTAATGGTGAATTTAATGTACAAAAGACAAAACAACTTTGCTATAATATGACAAATAAAGGGTATATACATACTTTAACCGAAATTGTTAAAGTCAACTGTTATATTTAACATCGTTAAACCGATAGAATGACCAATTTGGTAACTTCTAAAAAAAGATGAACTAATTTAACATATGGGATAAATGTGAGGATCAATTTGGTAACTTTTGTAAAAGTCGTAAACAACTTGGAATTTAAAAAAAAAATCCAGGACTTAATTGATAATTGCCCTATTCATTTTAATACATATTATTTATAAACATTCTTAAATATATCACACCCAATTTATATAAATAATCATATTATTTTTGAAATCAAATCCATTTTTAATGATGGTCAAATTTACTTTTAGAAATATCTCGAGTGTAAAAGCCTTATAAAAGGGAATGTGTGGAACCGTATATTGGGTTAAAAGATTTTCAATATGGAATTCTCTTTTTTATACAATTATCTTTTTTTTTTTGAACTGCAGATATATACAAAGGCAAAAGCGCCCAACAAGAGAAAAGCTACAAACCGAAAACAGCCCACGCTCGGGGCCAAAAGCGAGAACCAACAAGCAAATCTTAAAAAAAAACTTAATGATATCTACGGCTATTTAAAAAGAACTTGTTGATATTTATGACTATCGTTAAAAAAGATATATTTTATTCATTAACAGAGTTCATAACTATAAATAAAAGAAAAGGAAAAACAATATGATAATTATGTGATGATGAAAACGTTTGATACTTTGAATAAAATTAGAGTTTAATTAGGGTTTATCATATGTTAGGGTTTATCATAAGTTTTGTTTTGAAAGGTAAGTTTTTTTTAATAAAGAAATATAGTTGAAGATATGGGTGTAATTAATGATTGTATATAGTATTTAGTTTATTTTTAATTAAAGTAATTTGTCCTTATTGGTAAATTTATATTGAGATATTTTTGTAATTAATTTTTTTTTAATAAAATATGAATGTATTAATAAGTTTTATGGGTGTCAATATCAACATATTTTTTTATTAGTTTTGAATTTGCTTTGTAGCTAACCACTAACTTTAGAGCGTAGAGTAGATAATTCGCTGGAGTATAGATTCTAGAATTTTGTCATTCATTCTCTAGGAAAATAACCCACACATCTCCGAAGAAATTTTCAAGTATAAGATTCGGTACAAAAAAATTTATATGGTTTTGATAATTCTAATAGATTGGAATCAGTGAAATTTTTATATTGATTCCAACAGTTGAAATCGGTAAAACCGTACAAAAAAATTGTATGGGATTCTGGATTAGAAAATTACTACACATCTCTATGGAAATAAATTTCATAGACTAGTAATATGCAATAAATATCATTCACTGAAACAAACATACATAAATAAAATTTTCCAAATATCAATTATAGGAAATCTAAATTATAAACATAAGTACTATTTTCATATAACTTTTCAATTGATTCACAAGATTAAAGTGATATTGATATTAATCATTGTAGAATAATTGACTTTTAATTACACTGTCTGAGATTGCCGAGCTTGTGGTCTAGGATGCAACTTCGATTTTCAGAGGTTAATTTTAAATCAAAACACATATCACCGTGCAAACACCGGCTTACTCGCACACATTTGGGAAGTTTTATAAGAACAAAACTTGTTGGCATATTTAGGTATGGGTTGGAGACCCATTATACACCCAAGTTGGCCAAGATCACAAACATACATGGAGAGCCCAAAATCCATGTACACCAATCCCAAGCCCATGCAAGAAAACTGTTTACAACAGTTTACAAATATATACACATAACGTGTATTTGTTGTGTGTGTGTGTGTGTTGCATAGGAAGTCTGAAAATGGGAAGTCTTGCAATTGTGTGCAATGCAAGGCATGAGTGTGTGCAATGCAAAACAGAGAATGTGTGCATCGGTGTAAGCATCAGAGGGTGTGTAAATTTGTGAGTGCAATACTTAAGAGAAGTATATGTGCAACAAAAAGAGGAATACACATACAGAGAAACACTGAGAATAGATATGGAGAAAACCCGTAGAATTTTCTCTCATCTTTATTCAGAGTGTGGGTATTTGTGTTGTGATCAAAGGGGACTTTCCGAATGCGTGATCATCCTCCGACCGGTGGTACAATCCCAGGTGTTCAATCTGTTTCCGCTGCTGGAGTTCGGATTCCTTTGGTGAACGGTAATCCGAATTTGTTTTGTTTGTATCGAATTTTACTTTCAGAACTTTTCACCTAAATTATGCAATTTTGATAAGGATAATGACTTAATGACGTTTTGGATGATGAGATTTGGCTATCATGCCGAGGACTGTTAGTATCTTCTATTTAATTCCATTGTTATTGTTATAAGTATAGAATTCATAGTCTCCACATTGGTGTAATATTGTCCGTTTTGGGCCGAAGTTCGTAAAGCGGAAGCCCGTACAGACTTGCTCTTGGGTCTCTACCCAAAAGGCCTCATATCAATGGAGGTTGTTTCCATACTTACATACCCATAATCATCCTATGTCTAGCCAATGTGGGACTTTGGTCGCACATCCAACAATATAAATTTTATAATGCCCTGTTAAATATTGACTAATATCTGTTGGCATATTTCTGGGACCATCTATGTGGAAGTGTGTTGCCTAATATTCATACATAACAAATAATAACGTCTATAGTAGAAAGAAATAGATGAGAGAAAATAAACTAAATCACAACACAAGATAAACGTGGAAAACCTAAATCGGCTAAAAAACCACGGGTTGTTAGAACAATAGAGAAAGTTCAATTATATGTTAAATAAAATCATATACTTCAGGATTCTCTCTTTAACCTCAACCTTAAATCATAAAGCCTTACCAAGTCCTTAAGCTCAACAACGAGGCTTTACATCATGACTCTCAGTTCGCAACGCTCACAAGATCCTCACTAAGAACAACCCCCCCCCCCCCAAATATCCCTTAGGTCTCCCTTGAATATCACCCATGGATCTCTAACATGAACTACTGATATTCCCTGGATCTCTCCCCGAATACTTTCTGGGGTCTCCCTCGGATCTCACCACTATCTGATGTTACATGTGTTTTTCGTTTCTTGCCCTTCTTCATCTAATAACATAGATATTATGTCTATTTATACTAGTTACATGAAATTTAAGATAAAAGAAAATCCTAGTCCTAAACGTACAAGACTTCCGTGTTTCACAAACGACTATTTCCTTTTATGCACAAGTTTTCTTATTCCATGCAAAGAGCATTCCTTTTTTCTTTCAAGCACAAGATATTCCCAATTGAACATTTTCCTTTTTCGTTGAAGATTTTCTGTTCCACGCATGCTTATAATTGACTATGATTCGGGTCACGAATGTGCACCCGCTTCCTAGACCGTTATAAGTCACATGAAATTACATCATTCAGAAAATCGTGATCCATCGCGATCCATACATTGAAACAAACCTGAAACCGCTGTCCAACCGTTGCACCGTTGTCCTCACCGCTGCCTAACCCACATCGGTTCAAGCAGTAGTTACTTACTGTCCTTTGACCGCTGTGGGACTGCTGCCAATTTCCGCAGCGCCTCAAGCAACTGTCTCACTCCAATCTTTTGTTTCATCGTTCTTTTTGGTCTTCATGCCTCCATTAAACACCATCTTCAATTTCCAAACGTTTTCCCATGTCTCCAAAAAGTTCTACATCAGATAAATCTCGTTTGGTTCAATTGAGTTCAATTGAGAATACGAGCTAAAACCTAACAATATCTTGTTAGATCTTACCATCCACCGGCTATTTCAACTTCTGCTGATCTGTATAGACATCCAAAAGTAAAGTCTATATCAGAGTCATCATCAGCATGTTCTGTTCTCACTTTGTTTAATCATTTATATAAATGTGGTAAGAATGTATTGCATTTTTATTTATTGAAGCATTCTAATTTGTTCCATCCGTTACAACTATGTTCCATACTTCCATTGTTCCATCTCATTGTTTATATACAATTCAAATAAATGTTCTAGGACATGTTTAAAGTAACAATGCTTCTTTAACAACCATGAGCTGAGTTGTTGAATTTGTCTAGTACTTCTCATTTCATAAGAATGTTAGAACTATTTGATCCATATTATAGTATGACTTTCAACATTGTGTCTTCAAGCTAGCTTGTGTAAAATAGAATTTATGCATCAGTTTTCATCGAATATTTTTTTAACTCCCTTGTTTCAATATAAAGGTTGGCTGATTTGATTGCAAATTATAAAAATTGTTTAGGGTAGACGAATATGAAGCTCAGCAAGGTATGTAGTAGTAAATGATGAATGGGGCAACCTTGTATCTTAGTTTGAAACTTGACTTATGTGGAATGTTTTGCTTATGGTGCTGCTTATTTAATTTGCATTCTTTCAATCCATACTACTAAATAAATCCATTCCCATTCTAATTTTAAACTTGAAGTTGATGTTAATGTCTCCTTGTTAGGTTTTGGCTCGTATTCTCAAGTAAACCCAATGTGAACCAAACGAGACTCAACTGATGTTGGAACTTCCTGGAGACGTGGGATACGTTTGGAAGTTAGAGTTGGTGTTTGAGGGAGCTTGAAGACCGAAGAAGAACTGAAGAAACGGATTCTGGAAGAAACCGCGGCGTGGACCGCGATGCGGACAAGCGCATGGATCGCGGCACAGGGAGCGATCAATTCCAGTATGTATAGCGCGGTGTAGACCGCGGCGGAGGCAAAGGCACCAACCGCGGTATTCTGAGCGGTGGACTCAGTAGCTTTTCCGCGGTGTAGGGAGCGGGGTGCACACCGCGACCTAGACCGCTGTAATAGCGGATTTTGCCTAAATCGGGAATGTTGCGTGAAAAAGGAAAGGTTTTCTTCTGGAAAGTTCTTGTGCTTATTGGAAAAGGAAAAAGAGTTTGTCTTCATGAAGAATAGGAAAGTCTTATGCTTGAAGGAAAAGATTTCTACTTACAAGAAGACTTGTCATAAATAGGAAATAGTATTTATGTGGAACAAGTAATTCTTGTATGTTTAGGAGTAGGATTTCCTTTTATCTTAAACTCCCTATAGCTAGTATAAATAGACCTTGTAATTAGGTTATTGGGAATAGAGTCAAGAAACACCATGTAACATCAGAGATTGGTGAGATCAGGGTGAGAGACCCAATGGAATATCCGGGGAGGGATCCAAGGGAATATCAGTGGATCAAGTTAGAGATCCGTGGGTGATATTCAGGGGAGACCAAGGGGATATTGAGGGTTATTGGTGAGGATCTTGTGAGCGTTGTAAGAATGGTTTGGGGTTAAGGTGTGAGAGAGAATCCTGGAGTATATGGTTGTAACGATTTATCATATAGTGGAACTTTCTCTGTCGTCCTGACGGCCCGTGGTTTTTTACCCGATTTGGGTTTTCCACGTATATCTTGTGTTGTGATTGGTTTATTTTCTCTCATCTTATTTTTTCTGCTATTAACGTTAATTGCTATGAGTTATGGGCGTATATTAGGCATGACGCTTCCGCGATCATCGGTTCAAATCCCTAACACTCCTTTCTTTTAATGTCAAGTCTCACTTGTCATCAATGAGAAAACAAAATTACAAGTTAAATCGTATATTTTTCTATATTCTAAAAGGTTATTGATGTTATGATTTGTGAACTACGTATATATTTATTCCGGATGCTTTTTCTTTTTAATGTGTATTTTCTAAACAAATAATATATACTTTGGATGATCTTACACATATATTTAAGAGAGATTTAAGAAAACCGCATAGGTTTGATCATTTTTCTAAAACAAGCCTCGTGTTTTAAATTTTGAATTCACAAGGTGGTTTTGGTATACAATGAGTAGGTGTTTACCTAAATTTGAAATTAGAGAGATGCTTTAAAAAGAAGTCAAACTTTTGGAGGGTTGTCAAAAGCTAAGGGTTTTTTTTTTTTTTTTGTGTGCAAATCTTTTGATATACAATAAAGGGGTTGTTACTTCAATTATGAAACTAGATGGTTGTTTTTGGAAGAAGGTCAAACTTAAAGGGAGGTTTTTACTGTAAAATCCGTGTAAATATGACCTATATGATTTTTGTAAGTGTAGGGACAAGAACAAATGTATATGAACAAGTTTGATATTGTTTTTAAAAAGTTAAAATCAGATTATTTTATAATTTTGACATAAAATGATGTTTGGTAAATTTTTTAAAAGTGATTAATTGATAATCTGATAAATTTTGACAATGGTTTTGAGAAGTAGGTGAATGATTACTTTTTGAAAGTGATTATAGAGTAATTTATTTCAGCATTATTGTATCTTTTTAAAATAGCATTATTATCCATATGAAATCAAGTTAAAATCATTTATATACCTTATTTTATCTCAAAATTAAATATTTTATTTAAATATTGATTTGATTTATAAAATCTTTTAAAAATATTTTAATTGTCCTTTTGGAATTTGTTTTCCGATTTAAATATTCTACTTAAATATTGATTTAATATATATAATTAATGAAATAAAAATATGAAATAGGGTCCTAAACTCATGTATATTTTAATCATTGTAACTAATCTCAACACTTTTTACAATAAAATTACCAAATATATGTATATTGCTTTTGAGTTATACAGTAGTTTTAAAAATACAATTAATCAAACATCTACTGATTAACTTCACAACTGATTATTCTTTCATCACAGTTATCAGTGATTATTATAAAAGTTACAGCAATATCAAACTGGTCATATATGTTACATAATTATATATATATATATATATATGAGTAATGTTAGGCTTCCCAATTTTTTTCCTAAATTTCCTCACTAATGTTGTTGGCACGTGTGGTATCAACATCATATCAATCACCATATAATCTCATGGTTTACAAGATTTTGACACCTCACATGCCAGTACTATTTGGAAAAACATTTTGGAAGCCTAACATTACTCTCTCTTTATTTATATATATATATATATATATATATATATATATATATATATATATACATTAACTCATTCCTGATGAGTTAATGTATATGTTTATTTATTAGTACCCCAATTGTTAAATTAATTTCCTAATTGGTTCCATATTATGCAACTTGATTTATATATAAATAATTAATTCCTGATGAGTTAATGTATATATTTATTTATTAGTACCCAAATTGTTAAATTAATCTGCTAATTTGTCCCAAATATTAATGAAGAGTACATTAATATATATGTAAGTTAATGATGATCGGTATAATTTGAAGGTTTATACTAAGACTAAGACGAAGATGAAGATGAAAATAAGAATTATAATATGTATATAGGTTTGATACATTAAGCAATTAGAGATCCAACATTTTGATGAAGAATTGAGTTTGTTATTATCATGTAGTAATAATAATAAGTGGTTGGTATAAATTAATTAAAGAGAATGTCATGAGGAATATGAGCCAAAGTAGTTTCTTTGATTTGAAACTTGTTGATCAGATCATACGAGTGATTATAAGTTCCAATTTCATTTACAAAAGATGCAATGCCTACACGTCATCAACCACATGACCAAATCAAGCATGATTTTGGTAGATGATTCACGAGGTACACACTCACAAATTAAAGAAGAAAAATAAACAAACAAATCAAAAATATTAAAACACTAATGCTAGTCAATTCAAAAATTTAATTCAAAAGCTAATCCAAATGATATGGTAAGTGATTTGTCATTTATATATCATTTACTATAACACCTCATAATTTGTGCGATGATGACAATTTTTTTGACATATCATTTGGGTTGAATTTTGGATTAATTTTTTAGATTGTATAGTAGTACTCCGATTAAAAAAGGCCGGTTGTTTTCTGCTTTAATTTTTTTTGGGCAGAGTTTTCTCCTTTAATTTAATTATTAAAAATAATCAACTTATTAATTTGTAAGAAAGTCTGCATTGATTGCCTTGAGTAGGCGTATTCTCAGTTTATATTATAGTTAACGGCCTTTTATAAGATAATGCAGATATCCGAATTGGGCCAATTCAGATGGGCCTATGCGATGTGCATCATTAGGTTTCTTCTATTGGGCATATTGCTCTTGTATGCAGAAACAATTTTTAAAAATCACTAAATATTAATTTAATTTGGTATGATAATATGATAATTTGATTAGGTACCATAATATTAAAAAACAAACAGCAGATAATAGGAGCTCCGGCCTAGCCACCCATATTAAGTAAAACCAAAATAGAAGCATAGAAGGAAAATAAAAACAGTAAAAGAAATATTTCAAAACAATAAAAAAGGTCAAGAAAAATCTGCTGGAATAGTCAACAAGGTCGGTTGTTTCTCGTTTATTTTAATAATTAAAAATAATCAAATTATTATTTCCTTTAAATAAAAGAGATAGAATTGAGAAGGGTCATTGTTAATGTGTTTGGACCATTAATCTAATCACATGTTTTACTAATTAATTTGTTGTCATAATCATGCATGCGTGAACAAATGACCTCCATTCATTATGATTATTGAATGTAATCACTATTAATTTTGATTTTGTTTCATGAACATGATCGATCGCAAATCACTATTGTTTTTCAAATTTTCACTTGTTCATTTTTATCATTGATAGTATTCAGGTCCTGAGTCCTGACATTATCGTTTTCTTGGGCCCAACTCATCGGTCTCTTGTCTGCAGCCCACTTACTTCTTGTGGAAAGTTGATTTTTAACTCTCACTCCAACGACATTATCAAAATCATTTTAAGGTAGTTCGAGATTTAAAGAGACTGACACGATTCAATTTTAATGGTACAGTTTAAGACACATACCACTGAATCCACGAATACAATCCGTTTATCCTGAAGATTGTTTGATTTTGTTTTTTCAAGTTATTTGTTGATGCATTGTATTAGAAATACAGTTTTCAAAGTTTTTTTTTTTTGAATTGGAAGCGAATTTTTGAAAAATCAAATGTATACTAAAATCAGTAGAAAACGACAGCAAAACTAGAAATTTTACCCAACGTAAAACGACACAGGTTCGTGTTTTTTTTTACTTAGATTGACAAAGTTTCCACAAAATCCCAAGCCATACGTCCATTCACCAAATTCCTTAAAACGCCATGTTTTGACATTTTAACTTCCAACAAAACATAATTCCAATATTTATTTATTTAATTAATTTTAAATTGACAGTATTACAAATCTGTTTTGGTCTGGTGAGGTAAATCCTTCGCACATGCACTATGAGGTTGAGGTTGCGAGTTCGAGTCATCACCTTCCCCAAAAACTCTGAATTGATAAGATAATGTAATACTTCAAAAAATAAATACAAATCTATTTTGACCGATAGAGATCAAACACAACATACATCATCCAACCCAAATGCGTAAATGCGTAAAAGTACACTAAATTACTTGAGTTAAAAGTTAATTTACATTGAGGGTTGTCTCTGGTCAGGTTAGTTCGAAAAAAGTATATAGTTAATGGACTTGGATTCTCTCCTCACATCACTTAATCTCATGACACATAAGCATTGTAATGAATGAATGGTTAAGATGTGATTGACGCTTTATCAACAAACAATCACATACTTTAAAAAGGTAAGGTGAGGAGAGGATCCTGATCCATAGTTAATACCGAGACTCCACGATAAAATGTAGCTAACCCAAATAAAAAAAAGAGGTCTCGCTAGTAGATGTATAAGATGATAGAAGATTTAAAATAAGAGCTTTTTCAATTAAAGATTTTTTTTTCGTTCATTTTACAAAATAAGTAGGAATATTGTTGAAATTCGAAAGATTTTAAAAGATCTCAAAATTGTATTTTACCAAATTTAATTATATATACAGTTTCTTTCTAAATTCTAATGTTGAGCTGAAGTTGAGATTTTCCTCGGATTTGCAAAATTTAATCTTCTAAAAACGTATATATGCAGGAAGAAAAACATCGAGTTACTTGGCTTGATAGCCATAGTTGTTGACATAGGGAAACAGAGAGGTATCATATAAACTTAATTATGAATATGTTTAAGTTAGCAGTAAAACTGATTAATTTTCACAAATCCAATAGGCCAATACTTGCATGTGTGTTTATTTATTTCCTTATATATTGAAGTTAAATCTAATAATAGAATTGTGCTTTTCCGTTTAGGATTAGCAAACTAATTTGATTTAAATGTGAATTTTCTGCCTAGCTATCTATATATTACATTGACTAATAATACATTCTACTTGTTATTCACAAGAGCATTTTTGTTTTGTTTCATTCTTCGACAACTATTAAAAGAGGAGGCTCGGATCTCAACACACCGATGGCAATGGTAGATTGGTCTACTCTGGATGATGTTCTTCTTATTGAAATTGTTCTTCTTAATGAAATTGGTTGCCGGATAGTATTGTGTACGGACTTTGCTGCTTTTCGTAGGGTTTGCACTTCGTGGCGATCTGCTGTACCGGAAGAGAATTTCAGATCAAGGATGCCAAGGATGCCATGGCTCATGCTTCCACCAAAAAAATGCGGTTATTTATGCGATTTCGTCATCCCTCTACATGGTATGACTCGACGAATCATCTTGTCTGAGGCCAATGCTAAGATGTGCTTTTCTTCCAAATGTTGGCTCATAACCATTGCTCTGAATCTTAGCATGAATCTTTTACATACTTTTTCCGGTCCCTCACTGCGTTGTCTTGCCAGTCCCAAGATGTATGCTGCATTTATTCGTAAGGTTGTTTTGTCATCAAATCATTTACTGACATCCGATTATATTGTTATGATAGTTTACGGACGCAAATCAGTATTGTCATATTCAAAACCTAGGGAGAAAGCTTAGACAAGAATAAACACATGGAAGACACATACTTTTACATTACTTACTACAAAGAAAAGTTTTATGCTATAAATAATAGTGGTCAAATAATGTCATGTGATGTTATAGGGGATAATCCAATCATAGCACAAGTAGTAGCATATTTGCCAATAAGTCTTTACGAAAACTCCTTCGTGGGAGAAAATATATATCCTAGAATCATTAGGAAGATTATTGGTCGTTTCACGAGACATAGTTTGCCTACGACCTATTAAAAAGGTGAAAATTTATGAATTCCAGGTTTACGAGCTAGACTTGAGCACTAACAATTGGACAAGAATCAAGGATCTCGGCAACACATCTCTCTTTTTAAACCATAGTTCTTCGATACCTACAGAATCGGATGATGTTTATGTCAAGCCTAATAGAATATACTTCACCGATGATTGCATAGATGCTTATTGGTTTAAGGGAAAAAAAGGACGAAAGGATATGGGAATCTACAACATTGAAGATGGAAGTATCGAGCCTTATTTCTTGGGCAATTCCCTTAACCGTCTTACTCCACCAATGTGGGTTGAACAAAGTTGAGATTAATAAGCTACTATGTTAAGATTTTCATAGATGATTTAATTTAATAGCATATTTATTTTGTTTTTACTTTGATTTTCATAGATGATTTGAGTTAATAGCATATTTATCTTATTTTAATTTTGTAGTGTTCTAAGGTTGCTATTTATATATATGATTACTAAGCTTTTCCATATAAACATGAGTTTGAGCTTTTACCGACTCGAATATTAGATATTGTTAGACTGAATGATCGCGGCAAGGGCTCCAATATTGTTCAACCTTGGGTTTGCCGTGCGGTGTCTAATGCTAACCGGTTAGAGATTGGGTGTATGCGTAATTGTGTAGATGATCTTTTAATTCTTCATCGGTTTGATCTATGTGGTCGTCCGGTTAGGGCCCCGGTTATCAGGAGTGTGATTTGGTTGCCTCCGGCTCCTGGTTGGATCAAAGTTAATACGGATGGTGCCGCCTTGAATTCTCCAGGTGTTGGGGGTTGTGAGGGTATCTTCCGTAATTGTAGAGCTTTTGTGAATGGTTGTTTTGCTGTTCCTCTTGGTCAGGTCTTTGCGTTTGAGGCAGAACTTCTTACAACTTCGATGGCCATTAATTTTGCTTGGCAGAATGGGTAGCATCGAATCTGGCTTGAGAGTGAATCTTCTTATATGGTTCAACTGCTCGCCTCTCGTTCCGATTAGGTTCCTTGGCGGATTCGGTAGGCTTGGCAGCCTGTATCTATCAGATATCAAAATTGGAGTTTCAGGTTTCTCATATCTTTAGGGAGGGAAATCAAGTTGTTGACGCTCTTTTTAAGCATGCTTTGGGGTTGGCGGTTGATTCGTGGTGGGCAAACACCCGATCTTTCTGCTCTTTGTTGGTTAGCAATGATTGCATGTGATATGAGTCTTTTCGTTTTTCTTGATGTTTTCTGTTTCTGTTTTTTATGCCCTGCGTGCCAATGTTTTTTGTTATGGTCTGCGTGCCAATGTTTTTTGTTAGGATTGTTTCTCTTGGTTTTTGTGTTTTTCTGGTTTTTGTTACTTTTCATTTTATTCTTTTTATAATTTATATGGATACTGCCTAGAGATTTTTCAGCATATGATGATTTTTCCTTATAGGTCAGTCCAATTTTATCATTAAAAAAAAAGGGTCTAATAGGACTATTGAAAATCACTTGTAAACCTTAATCTAACCAATCAACCCACCTATAAGAAAAGTGTATGCATTGAAAGTCATGAAGCCGTTGATCACAACTTTACGTCCAAATACAATGTAATTAAGCATGTCTACAACCTCCGTTTTGATTAGAATTTCAATCTACCCTCGTGCGTCCTGATGGCTGTTGTCACCATCTGCATTTTTTTGGCCACGTCTACCACCATTTCTAGGATCATGAGAAAATTAAGAAAAATTTGAATTCAAAGGCACATTACAGACGGATATCCTTTTTATTATTTACATTATCGAAGTTAAACATATCAAATGTAACATATACATCCAATAGAATCATGTCATAATATTTTATTCCTTGTAAGTATTTATCAATGTAATACATGCATCCAATATTATATCTACTACTTAAAATTTATATATAATTAATTAATTCCTGATAAGTTATTGTATATATTTATTTACTAGTACCCAAATTGTTAAATTAATGTGCTATTGGTTCCAAATATTGATGAAGAGTACATATTATATATGAATGTTAATGATGATCTGTTTAATTTGAAGGCTTATTTTGAGATGAAGATAAGAAGTATAATATATATGTATATAGAATTGAAATATATATATATATATATATATATATATAGTTCTTTTCTCCTCGGTTCGCACTGATATAAATACATCAGTACATTTTATATGGGCCATAGATTATTGATAAGCACTGACAAGTGCATACAGACTGAGTCAAAGCAATTGAATTTAATGGTCTACATGCAACGCAGATATATATATATTTATAAGTTCGTACTGAGGAGAAAAGTTTCATATATATATATATATTAGTCATTTTCTCTTCAGTGCATTGTATGTAGGTCATCGATTATGGATAAGCACGGACGAGTGCAAACAGACTGGACTAAAACAATTGAATCTAATGGTCCACATGCATCGCACTGATAAATATTTATCAGTGCGTACTGAGGTGAAAATTTTCTATATATATATATATATATATATATGGTTAAGCAACCTAAGATCCAACATTTTGATGAGGACACCGTAAGAAAATTGGGTTACAATGACGAAATGTTTTTGGACGAATAAACAATAGAATCTCTATCGGGACGCAAAAACATATACGTCCATAAAAAATACAAACATGAATAAATCTTTAGGGACAAAAAAAAAATCACCTTAATAGAACGTTTATCGGGACAAAACAAATTATCAACAAATTTGACGAGAGTTTTAGGGACGAAAAAAAATTGTTCCAATGGACAAAATAAATTAGAGCAGTGCTATTGACACTCATATAATGATCTAATAATGTCTCACTTTCAAAAATCCTAAAATTTAATTGATTTCTTTCCTAAATCACTCTTATTTCTTTTTCAAACTTGACATACCTTATTGTGTTTGCTCACCTTAAGCTCTGGCTCTGGCTCTGGCGCACCCTTCCTCACCACCACAGCATCACTCCAATTATTTTGGTTCGTTAATTGTCTTATAAAGTTGCCTTTCAAAAAAAAAATTGTCTTATAAAGTTTAATTTTTAATTTCTAAATTTAGCGAATTTATTCTTTTTTATTGAAACCGGAATCTAAAGTTAATCTGTGAACAAATTTTTCATTGGAGTAAAACACAACTGCGTAGGACTTAATTTTTTCTTTTAATGTTATCTTTCACTTTCAACATGAAATTTTCCTGGCTTTGTTTTGTAATTGTTAGATATTATAATGGGTAACTAAAGTTTGATATTGTGGTTCGCTGCTTTGAGATAATTATCAGATATGATAATGGGTAATTAAAAGTTGCCCGTCTACATGCATTTCGCTTTCCGGACATTTTAATTGATTTTCAATCTGGATTATGCAATTGTTCATTTGTTGATAATTTAAGTTTTGTCTCTTAACTATATGTTATGTGAACATGCTAGTTTTTTTTTTTTTTTTTTTTAAACTCCCTGTTCGGGTTTATACAATTATCATTTTTTTTTGTCTGTTGGTGCTCTCGTGTTTAAGTATTGTGTGTGTGGACTCTTCCTGCAAAATACCCTATTTTAGAAGCTAGGGATGAGGAAAAGATCCGAGGAGTTCTAGGTACAAAGATAATGGAGTGCACCGGAGGTGAGCAAACATAATGGGTGTATGAAGTTTGGAAAAGAAATAAGGGTAATTTGGGAAAGAAATCAATTAAATTTCAAAAATAATTTTTTTATAAATATAATAATAATAATCTAAAATGTAAAACCACTTTTTTAGAAAAACTGTTCTACATTTCTCCTTCCCTTTTGTGATAGGGATTCAAATCTTATATTTTTCTATTAAATTGATGAAAAATACTAAGAAAACCTCAATATCCCTAATACGATTAACGATAGACCCTTCGATTTGATAATATATGATTTTAACAAAATAATTTAATGAAATGCTTCAATAAACATTTTTTTTAATATCAATTTGTTTATTATATAAAAATAAAATTTAAATTATTAGAATTAATCTACAAATAAATTTTTGATTGAAAAATAATCAATAAAAATTTAATAACATATAGAAGTTATATATAAAAATTATATTGTAACTAACCAATTCAAAGCAGCAGCAAAGAGGACAAGGCTTTGCTTTCAAATTGAGTGTTGAACATTGAGTTTTTGAGTGTGATGAGATGGAGGATGGAGCTGATGGGTAGATAGGTGGGAATCGGGCCTCCTTCCAGGCTACGAACCACCTTCTTTTAATTTATTATTATTATTATTTTTTTTCTTTAAATTTCTTCCCTATAGATTGTCTGAAGGGATGAAAATGCAAATTTTGTCCCTATAGGAAGCGAAAAATATTTCATCTTCATATTATTTCGTCTTTATAGGTAATCTTTGGGGACAAATTTCAATTTTTGCCCCAAAGAACCTATTGCGACCCATCCTACAGAAGCAGTAATTTGGGATGAACTTTTTTCGTTTAATAGATCTATATGGACGAATTTTAGGCTATTGAGACGAAAAAAATCCGTCCTAATAGCCTTTTTTTTTTGGTAAGAACCGATAGCCCTTTTTGCTTGTAGAGGGAAATGAATTTGTTATTATCATTTAGTATATTAAGTGCATGCTATAAATTAATTAAAGAGATATATCATGAGCCAAAGTACTTTCTTTGAAATTTGTTGAGATCATATCAGTAATAAGTTTCAATTTCATTTATAAAACATGCCATGCTAACAGTTTCATCTTTCATGGAGGATTTGATTTTTTGTTTTGTTTTTGTTTTTTTTGAAGGGGAGTTTGATTTGATTCTTACTATCAGGGAACAAATAATTTTCGTTTGGCTCAGTGTAATGTGCATCTCATTTATTCTCACCTACTAAATTTGTGGTTTGACCATGCAATCGTATGCTAATAAGTTAAACACTTAACAGATGTTTTCAATAAATAAATAAACACATCCCTTTTCAAAAGTAAATAAATAAACACATAAAGAACTAACATGTCACATCATTTGATTATGAATTTCGACAAGTATTGTAGATAGTCTAACATGCATCTCTTATTCTCTTTTTCAAAATTCTAACATCACTCTTAAATAAAATCATTAAAACAATTAATATAAATATATCTCATAAATTATATTAATAAAATATTTAGTGTTTTGAATATCTTAACAAAAATTATAATTAGACACAAATGAAATATTATAACATCTTTTGAGTAATATCTCGTAGAAGCTCCCATATTTAGTTGTATGTAGTGGCAATCAAAATTCTAAACATTAACCTTAGAAATAGAAACAGTAAAATAAAATAGATACTACATAACTAGACACTACATAATTTAAACTACCCTAAGCATTAGGCATGACGCTGGTTCGGTTCGAACCGGTGAACCCGGCGTCAGAAAACCGGAACCGAACCGTAAAAAACGGTTCCGGTTCCTTAAGAGCCGGAACCGGCCGATTCGAACCAGACAGAACCGGTGGTTCGGGTCCAGTTCCAGCCTATTTATTTTTAACCGTTGGAGGGCCCAACGGCCTGCTGACGTCAGCAGACCGTTAGGCCCTCCAACGGTGACTTTTTTTAAAAAAAAAATTCTTTTTCTTTATCATTCTATAAATACCACCCCCTCCCTTCATTTTTTCCCATCCTAATTTCCTCAATTCTCTCTAATTCTCTATAATTCTCAATTTTCTCTCAATTTTCAATTCTCCACACTCCTCTCCAAGACCAAGAGTCCAAGTTTCCAATTTATATTATTTGCAATTACTAAGTTTGTAAGTTTCCAATTTATTTTATTTACAATTTATCTTATTTCCAATTTATTTTATTTGCAATTTATTTTATTTTCAATTTATTTAATTTACAATTAGTCAATTACTAAGTTCTCAATTTCATTTATTTACAATTTATTTTATTTGCAATTACTAAGTTTCCAAATTACAATTTATTTTATTTGCAATTTATCTTATTTCCAATTTATTTTATTTACAATTTATCTTATTTACAAATTGCAATTACTAACTACTAAGTTTCTAATTTTCTTCTAAATTTATTTCCAACCATTTAATCATTTATTTTTATTAATTTTTTAACATTTTTTGTTCAAGAAATTTTACAATTCAATTTTAAAATGGCAAGTGGAAGTGGTGACGGTCCCAGACGTTCCATTTCTATGAAAGATAAGGGTCGTATGACCGATAATCTTGGTCATGACGACCGTGCTTATCACGAGTATTTATAATATCAAGTTTATGTCGAAGACCTAGGCCTAAATTTTCCTCAATCTCATCCCTCTCTAAGAATTTCTGAAACTCGATCTCAATGCCACCCCTCATTTGACAAGCCAATCAAAAAACATGCCTGATCTTGGCCATGATGGGCTTGATGATCCCAACCCCTCTCCAGATTTGATTTTGATTTTGATTTTGATCTTGATCTACGTATAGAGGAAAAGTTACCGAAGCAGGTCAAATCTGATCTCTTCGTACTCCATATGAAGAAAGTTACACACGAAGATGGAAACACTATAGTCATTTGCAATTACATGCAAAAAAGTATTTAAATGACATAAATCTGGAGGATATGGCACATATCGGAAGCATATAACGAATGCACATCCAGACGCACAGACCAGATCGAGTTCACAAGCTCAAATTTCCAGGTACGCTACCCCTAACCAACAATTATTTAAATATAGTGATGCAAAAAATAGAGAATAATTAGCTAGAATGGTTGCTAGTACAACACTTATCATTTAGTTTTGGTGATAAGGTTGATTTTAATAAATATTGTCAACGAAGAATTAAATCCTGCTGCATGTCGTGTTCCTAGAACCACGCTCATAGAAACACTTGAAAAGATTTACGAAAAAGAAAATGAAATGTTGACAAATTTTTTTGAAAAATATAATGGTCGTATTTCCGTATGTGCCGACATATGGAAGTGACCATTGACGAATGCATTCATACATAGGTGTCACTTGCTATTATATGGATAATGCATGGACTATCCAAAAAATAATTCTTTCATTTAGAGTTTTTGATGATAAACACACTGCTGCTAATATTTTTAGACAGCTTAGAATAATTTTTGCAGAGTATAAAATTGATAACAACATTTTTGCAATTGGTTTTGATAATGCTTCTAACAATACCGCTGATATTCCTGCTTTAATTGAATTATGCAAACCTTATCTTGGTGGTAAATTTTTTCATCAAAGATGTGCATGCCATATTTTCAATTTATTTGTTCAAAAATGATTAAAAACCCTTGAACAATTTATTCAACCTATTAAAGATGCCTTCTATTTTTTGTAGAAACATCCTACTGTAATGAAAGCGTGGACAACATATTGTAAACAAAATAGTAGGCGTGTCATTAGATTTCCTTGTGATGTTCCAACACGTTGGAATTCTACTTATAAATTGCTTGTTAGAAGTTATGAATATAGGGATTTATTAGTTACTTTTATTCAATATCATGTTAGTCACATTAATCTTTATCAAAGTCATTGAGATGTTTGTAGCAATGTTTGTGGTTTGTTAAAAGTTTTTTATACTGCTACTAACAATTTATCTCGTATTTATTATCCTACAACTAATTTATTTATTATTGAGAGTCTTAATATTGCTGGTGCATTTGCTCATTGAGAATCTGACTTACAATTACATGAGTCTGTTACTGCTATGAAGGAAAAATTGTTATAATATTATAAGGAGTTTTCAAATATTTATTTGATTGCCATGTGTTTTGATCCACGTTGTAGACTAGAAAGTTTGCCTGATTATCTATCTGCTTATTATGAACAAGGTTTAAAAATACATTATGATGTTGATATGTGTTGTGCTAGGGTTAATAAATTATTGTATGATTTATATGATGAATATCTTAGAGTTTATGGTTCATCACTAAACATAGATAGTTCCACAAACTCAAAATGTATCTCGTTCCTCATCATTCTCTGGATTTATTAGTTTAGGGTATAATCTTTTATCCAAAAAAACCAAAAAATTACGAGGTTCTTCCTCATCAAGCTCCACCACATATTCTGAACTTGAATCTTATCTAAGTACCTCTTTTGAGTTCATAGAAGACACTGAAGTTAAACAATTTGATATCCTACACTGGTGGAATGAGCATGAAAGGTACTTTCCAATCTTGGCTATGATAGCCAAAAATATCCTTTCAACACCAGTTTCTACAGTGCCGGTGGAACAACAGTTCAGCGCCGGTGGGAATATTTTAGACCCAACACGTTCCCTTATGAGTCTGAAATCACTTCAGATGTAAGCTTGTGTCGAAGATTGGACGAAGGCACAATATAGACAATAAGAAATCGATCAGGAGGAACATTACGATTTCTTTAAAGATGACGAACCGGCTGAAAGCCGAAATACTGACCAAGGTAATGATTAGTCTCCACTCTCCACGCCATCTCCAAAGTCTAACCTGCAATAAAAGGTAAGAGAATTACGTGGTCTTTGATTCCTCTAAACCCTTAAGAGGATACGTCAGCAACTTAATTGTGGTAAAAATTAAGTGCAAGACCAATTTTACATTTTTTAGATTTATTTAATTTAAATTTTTAATTTGTCATTTATTTATTTTATTTTATTTCGCAGGTAAATAACTCAATAAAATATATTTTCAAATTACAATTTTACACAGCTAATGTAATAATGTTGTTATGATATAAGATTAAAAAAAACCAGAACCGTCGGAACTGGAACCGGAACCGGTCCGAAATCGGAACCGGCGTCTAGCCTACTAAGCATTGACTAGAAATAAATAAAAACAGTGCAAGAAAAGTTCGGAATTAAAAATAAAATAAAACGCTCCTCCAAGTCTCTAGTCCTAGCAATCCATTATATTTCCATCTAGCGATGTCCCTTCATCATTTCTGTGATTCTCCCTATCCATATGTGTGGGAAACTTGTTCAAATGATTCCACTTGCTGCTGTCCCTACATTTCCCTACATGTCCGATGATTCCACTCCGATCTCCAAAGCCCGTTTTGTACGGGTAACACGGATACGGCTTCAGCCTCCAAGCCTCCTCTTGCTGCTGCTGTTGGAGTGGATTCATGCTTGAATTATTGCAAAAACGAAACCAAGGAAGACTAGACAGAAAATATTTATAGTGTAGAAAAATAATAAAACTAAATGCAAGTATGCAAACTATATAGGGAAGTGTCAACTGTCAAGTAATGAAGTTAATCAATCATGTCAATGTTTTTCTATCGTTAAGTCATCATAATTTTCATCCACCTACCATTTCATTCCCTTATTACTTTGTGGACAATTTACAACTGTAGTCCCTATTTTTAGTGAATTATCTGTTTTTTTAACCGTTTTTGTTTTTTAGTTTCCGTGATCCCAAAGTTTTCGTAAATACATCAATTTGATCGATTTGACTCGAAATTTAACTGGTTCAAAGGTCATAAAATATATAAATTTACCATTTTACCCCTAATATAAGTTAAATGATTTAAAAGTACAATTTTACCTTCCAAACTTGTAAAATTTTACAATTTAGCATGACTTGTAATCCATTCAAAATCTGACACATGCCATAAAATTTTAAGAGTACAAAATTATAAAAATAGTTAAATATTAACGAAAATCTAAAATTTTCTATAAATAAATTGAAAACAAAAAATAGAGAAAAAAAATCAATCTTAAGTGAATTTAACATCAAAAATATGACTTGTAATCCAATCAAAATATGATATATGTCACCAAATTGTAAAATTAAAAAGTTAAAAGAACAGTTAAATATTAATGAAAATGTAATTTTTTTATAAAGAATGTGACAGTTACATTAAATTAAATTGTAAAAAAATCAAAAATAAATAGTATAAATATATAAATTATTTTTGATATATTTAATAATTATTTTGGGGATGGAGCCACTGTCGGCCCCCTTTGGATCTGCCATATATATATATATATATTTTAAATAAATACATGGCAACAACTTGAACCTGTAATATTTTCAGATTGAATAAACGTTTTACATATATTAATTAGCGAATTAAAAAATAACTGTTTTTATATCACAAAGTCATGAACTTACAGGTTGTTGTTGCATCTACATTTTTCTATTATGCAAATAACAAGCGATAATAAATATGAGTAATGCTATTCAAGCAAAATAATTAACCAAATTTAAAAGTGAGTGAGTTGTCATCACCATACACAACATGAGATGATGTGATTAATGAAAAAATCACTTACGACATCATTTGAGATTGAAATTTAGACTAAATTTTTGGGTTGTCTAACATTAGTGTAATAATATATCGTTATTCATTACGATAATAAAACATTAAAACCCTTATTTCTATATATTATCACTCCACATAAAAATTTAATATATAAATAATAATTTTACAGACAAAATGTAAGGTTATATTAGTTGGTCCTTTTTATATACAGTTATGTACCACCTATTAATGTGATTCGGTAGTAAATGATAATTATCTACCCTTACAGTATCTTAGATTTGAGTAGTCGTAATGTTATAAAAAAATGATGTGTTAAACTATTTTGTCAGGTCATGTGTTATATATACAAGTGCATAACTGTAAGTAAAAATAATTATAAATGTATTAAGGAAAAAGAAAGTAAAACTGATTAATTTTCACAAATTCTAATAAGCCAATACTTGACTGAATGATGCGTGTTTGTTTTGCCGGATAAGCTTTGGAATGGACTATAATAGTCCAAAGCCCAAAGCCTACGTTTGGATCAGTAAAAGGATTGGGATACCTTCTTCCAACAGTGCAAAAATAATCCCATCAACCCGGGACTAATAATTGTAGTTGTTTTTGTTTTTTCTACATTAATTGTTATTTTTTTCTCTTTCAACATCGATCAAAATTTTATCTTCTCTCTTTAATCAAAATTTAAGTTTTTATGAAAAATAATATGGGTTTATTTAATTTTGTTTTAGAAAAATAAACTACTTTTCTTTTATAAAATTAATGTTAAATTTGTTAATATATTAATGTAAGTTTATTTTATTTTATTCAAATATATTTTAAAACAATCTTATTATATATAGAAATATTTGTTTATCAAATCCAATCATATTAACTTATGGTTATGTTTGAGATTGCTTTACTTATGAAATAATCCGTTTTTGGCTTAACTTATAGAATAATCAACTTACAAGATAAGTGAATAGGTGTTTGATAAATTGACTTTATAAATAATCAATTTAAGAAAACAGTACGAAAAAATTGTATGGTAAACTTTAATTGATTATGGAAAATGACTAAAATTGACGTAATTGTTAAAGTGTAATATATTATTCAAATATTTTTTTACTACTTATTTTTTTTAATTAAAAATTCAAATATAAAGTATAGGATATATATATATATTATAATTTAAAAAAAAAAAATATTTACTGAGTCAACTCACTTATCACAATATTAATTTGCTGAGTTAACTCGTTCTTCTCAATACAAATCTACTGAGTCAACTCACCCACTCAAGAAGTCATTAATGGAATCTCTGCAACTCAAGCTCCAAATCCACCACCTCCTCCCACCGCCTATGCATCCTCACTCCCTCACCCACTCAATGGCATCGTAGTCTTGGGCTTCATATCTAGAAAACCGACGACGACAACTCCCAGCTCATCCACCGGGTCCTGGGAACCAACGCATTCGAGTCAGGTCATAGGGAGAAACCATTGGATATTAACAAAGAGGAACTCAATCACTGGTTCGAGTCCAGGAGAATCAGTTACTACCATGAAGAAGGAAAAAAGGTCTTTTGCTTTAACAGTTTTGCTCGGCCATGTGCCTTGTTTTTTGCAAGTCAAGCGATTTCGGATTTGTTTTTGACTCTGTTGTAGAGGAGAACGGGTTCTGGGATCCTCAAGGTATGTTCTTCATGTTCATCGACTTCAACGACTTCAACTTCCTCCGACAAATTGGATGTCGTCGGAGGTAGCTGTCGTCGGTGGTCAGATGGTGGCAGTCACTACTCACTATATGATTAACAAAATTTTATTTTTTTAATTTTTAATTTTTTAAATTTCTTAAAATATTATTAATTCAAAAAATTATCAATATTAAATAAAAGAGCATTATTGTCTTTATAATAAATAGTAGAGGCATTATAGACATTCCAAGGATAAGAAGTCAGTTTCTCCAAAAATCAGATTGGAAAAGCGACCCCTACCCAACTTCTCAAAAGCTACTTATTGGATGAGCAATTTATAAAATAAGTTGATTTTGGGTAATTTACCAAACACTGATCATTTGCTCAACATTTGAGAAATAATCATTTATTTCTTAAGTAAAAGCAACCTCAAACATAGCATATGATTACTTTGCTTACAAAATAATCCATGTATAGCTTTACTTTTAAAATAATTAACTTAACAAAAAAATTGATAGGTGTTTGGTAAATTAAATTTTAGAATTGCTTTGTTTTTTAAAGGATATGATGAAATATGTATTCGATGAAATGACAAAAATAGACATCATTAAACCATATAAAAAAATAATTAATTGTTATAATAATAAAATAATTAAAAATCATAAATATGATAAATATGACATATTAAAAAAATATATATATATTTTAAAAAATTTAAAACTTCAAACTGACTGTGGCAACGTAGGTGTCATCGACGAGGTCGTCGTTGGAGGTAGACAGATCCACCTTCTGCGTTGGAGGAGGCGAGTGCCTCCTCCATTTTCAAAGAGGTGTTTTGCCTCCTCCGGCATTGGGGGAAGTCGATCCTCCTCCGGCACTGGAGTAGACCTCCTCCATTTCCAGATTTTATAGAGGAGGCGCCTCCTCCGCTGTCGGAAGAGTTGGCTTCCTCTAGAGATGTCATCACTGAAAAATGCCGATCCTCTTTCGGCCTCGACTTTCGACAATAGCCAAGCCACCATTCTGATCATTAATATTTTTCTATTTTTAGTTTTAGTTTTTAATTATACTATTATTATATATAAGGTTAACATTGTCTTTTATTAAATTAGTGAGAGTATTTTGGGTATTGCATAAGTAATAAGCTAGTTTCTGCTTAAAAAAAAACCTCAACCAACTTCTTAAAAGCTGATTATTTGAGGAGCAAATTATAAAATAAACTGCTTTTGGGAAATTGACCAAACACTCATTTGCTCAAAACTTGAAATGATTATTTCTCAAGTAAAAGCAACCTCAAACATAGCCTTAGGAAGATTATTGGTGGTTACCCCATATGGAGTGTGCTTACGACCTATTAAAAGAGAAAGTAGACAGACAATAACCTACAGAACTTATTCAACCCACTTTACCTTTGAACATTTTTGCTTCACATATTTGGTAATGAAAATTTGGGAGGAGGTGGATCGTTTGAATCCTAAATAACATGCAAAAATAATAATTCATAAATGATGGCTCTAAAATTTATTTCAAATTAGAGAAGTATCAAAAGGAGAAGGGAGGGTGATTCTATAAATAATGATATGTTTATATCTATATGAAAAGCGTTCTTAATATGTTCTCCAAACATGAATTTAAACCGTAGCAATAAGAGCTTGTTTGGTAGAGGTTTAAACTCTGCTAGCATGTACTAAATTTAAAATAGACAATCTCAAAAGTCTAACCAAACAACTCTAAAAAACTCAAATAAACGTTTGTAGACTTTTTGACACAGTAGAAAGCTCAATCAAACAACAAATGTAGTACCTAATTATGTGATTTGAAACGTGAAGTGTGACAACAAATGTGGTAGGCAAGATTCACCCTCACGCCCGAGCCAATTGAAAACAAGTCTGAAATAAAATCAGTTGTAACTGAAAAGAAGGCCCCGTCATGCAGCTGTTTTTCAGCCTGTTTTCGTTTATGTTTTTAAAAAACAATTTCAAATTCGCGTTCGTTAACAATTTTTCATTTTATTTTCAAAAAATAAAAATAAAATGAAAGTAAAACCAGTGTTAACGGTGAAATATTTGAAAAACATAAAATATTTGTTTTTGTTTTTGCTTTTCAAAAAAATTAACATAAAAAAAAAAATCTTTCTTCCTTTGAACTTGAAGTCTTCGTCAACTCACCATGTCTTCTATTATCTTCTCTTCTTCTTCATCTTTCTTCATCTTCATCTTCTTCTTCTTCTCTGATCCTTCTTCTTCTTCGAGTCTCTTCTTCTCCTTCTCCGATGCTTCTTCTTCTTCTTCTTCTTCTCTGAACCTTCTTCTTCTCTGATCTGAACCGAGCATCTTCTTCTCCTTCTCCGATCATCTTCCTCTTCTTCTTCTCCGATCTTCTTCCTTTCTTTTTCTTCTTTTCTACTTCTTCTCCGATCTGGTTTCCTTTCTATTTTTTCTTTTAAAATTTTTTTTAATATATTTTTTAATGTTATTTATATTTATTAAAATAATACTTATTTATAATTTAAGAGTTTAATTTTGATTAATTGATTATTTGATTAATTGTGATGTGTTACTTCTTTTATACTTTGTTTATTTTCGAAATACGGATTTCAGTACATACTACCAAACGTGTTTTCGGATTTCGAAACTGAAACCAAAAACACTAATTTCATTTTCATTTTTTTTTCTGAAAAACATCAACTGAAAAACGCTTACAGGACAGACCCGAAGCTTTTGCAAATACAATTTATCAAACACAATTTTTGTATCTTATTATATTATTTTCTTCCAAAAAAAAAGGCCATAACGACTCAACTTCTCTCATGTCACTCACCTCAGTCTTTCTCTTCACATCACTTTTAGATAAAAAATTGTTCTAGTGTTGTATACTGTTTTCTTTTTCTTTTTTTGTCAAGTCCTCTTCACTCAGTTTTGGTTTGTGATTTCGTTACAAACTTTTATCATAGTAATATTAAAAAAAATCTAAATATTTTATTAAAATTTGAATCTACAACATCATTCATCCTCCTAATAACCCATACATCTCCACGGAAATAAAATTCACATACTAGCAATATAAAATAAATATCATTCACTAAACTAATATTTAACAATAAATTTGTTCAAATATCAATTACAAAACTATAAATTATAAAGAAAAGTACTATTTTCTTATAGCTTTTCAATTATATCAAGATACTAATTTACAAGATTAACATGATATTGAGCTAGCAAATTAAAATGCACGTTGAGCACAGCACACCGACCAATATTTATTTTTGTTGAGGAATTATAAGTTATAATCTAAATATTAACCTTCTAAATATAAATGGTAATATATATATATAAAGTATGTTCATAAGGTTCATAGGAAAGCAAAATTTGAGTGTAGTATATGCTTAAATAATTTTCTTACCACTATGGAGTTAGAGGATAGAAGAAGGCCACCGTGGTTAGACGGGCGGATGGATAGATTGGATAGCTTAGATACTTAGGTGTTTGTTTTGTTAGATAATTAGCTTAGATAGAAGTAATATAGTTAGATTTTTCTGTATGGAGACTGAAATCGTATCCTTGTTATGAGTGCAAAACTGGATTTACAATGGAGAGCGTAATAAAACAACACTATCGAATGATACATAGGAGACAAATGTTTGAATGCAACATTTGCTTCAACAAGTTTGCGAGTGAGGCAAACTTGGTGGCTCACAGATAGGAGGAAGGTCATGACCCGTAGAGCGTAGAGTAGAGTAAGCTATAGGCCTAAATTCAAATAGAATTTTATTTTCTTCGATTAGATACATCTTCTAATTTCATAGAGTATGTTATATGCTAGATTCAAATATAATTTTTCCATATACTTCCATCAAATTTCGTAGTGTAACTTACCATATATACCATACACCAAATTCCTAAAAACGATAGTGAATTTGGAGGATACAAGAAGGCCACCATGGTTAGACGAGCGTATGGATAGATTAGATAGTTAGCTTAGATAGAAGTAATATAGTTAGATTTTTCGGCATATAGACTGAAATCGTATCCTTGCTATAAGTACAAAACCGGATTTACAATGCAGAGCGGAATAAAACAACACTAGTCGAATGAAGCATAGGAGACAAATGTTTGAATGCAATGTTTGCTTCAACACGTTTGTTTTATTACCATCGTGGATTTGGAGGATAGAAGAAGGCCATCGTGGTTAGACATGCATATAGATAGCTTAGATAGTTTGTTTTCTTACCATCGTGGAATTTGGAGGATAGAAGAAGGTCACTGTGGTTAGACGGGTGTATGGATAGCTTAGATAGTTAGATGTTTGTTTTGTTAGATAGTTAGCTTAGATAAAAGTAATATAGTTAAATTTTTCGGCATGGAGACTGAAATCGCATCCGTCCTATGAGTGTAAAACCGGATTTACAATGCAGAGCGGAATAAAAAAATAATGTCAAATGATGCATAGGAGACAAAGGTTTGAATGCAACGTTTGCTTCAACAAGTTTGCGAGTGAGGCAGACTTGGTGGCTCACATATTGGAGGAAGGCCGTGGTCCGTAAAGCGTAGAGTATAGTAGGCTATATGCTAGATTCAAACATAATTTTATTTTCTTCGATTAAATACATCGTCTAATTTCGTAGAATAGGTCATATGCTAGATTCAAATATAATTTTATTTTATTCGATTGGATACATCCTCTAATTTCGTATTGTAACTACCATATATATCGTCTAATTTCGTAGTGTAACTACCATGTATACCATACACCAAATTCCTTAAAACGATAGTGTTTAATTTGCTTTCTAATACTTGTGTATCTGTTTGTTTACTTACTGGACTCTGAAGACCGAATCCTACTCCCGTAAGTAATCATATAATTGTGCTTTTCCTTTAGAATTAGCAAACTAATTTTATTTAAATCTATATTTTTTGCCTAGCTATCTCTATATAAAGGGTATTCATTTTTGCTCACCCATTTGAAGGGGATGAGCATTATCCCCTACCCATATATTGACATGTGTCAATTTATTAATTATTAATTTATTTATTTACCTTTATGATAATTAATTTTGTCAACATTTAATTAGTAAATGGACATATGTCAACATAACTATATAACTATATATCGTAGAATTCATCAGGAAGATTATTGGTGGTTGCGCAAGAAGATGTAAACTTACAACCTATTAAGAGTGGGAGTAGTCAGACAACCTATGGAACTTATGAATTCCATGTTTACCAGGTGGATTTGAGCACTAATAATTGAAGATGGAAGTATTGAGCTATATTTCTTAGGCGATTTCTGTGACCTTCTTATTCCACAGATGTGGGTTGAATAAAGTTAAGATTAATAAGTTACAATGTTAAGATTTTCATAGATGAATTAATTTAGTAGCATGTTTATTTGTTTTAATTTTGGCATGTTTTAAGGTTGTTGTTTATTATTACTAACCTTTTCTATATGAACATAATTTTGAGTTTTTTATTGAGTGGCAGTTACACGTGATTACAGATTACCCTTATATTAATAAGTTAACACCTTTCTTTTTATATTTTGAAGGACTTTCTTTTTCTATTTAAAAGGTAAAATAATTTCAAATTTTAATATATTTTGTCTCATGCAGATTGTTGTTTATACAAAGAAAAACAACAAAGAAAATATTACAACTTATGATCACTTGTGTAATATACAACCTTTTCATGTCTAAGTGAATCAAGTCCCCTGGATTGATTTAATTGCTAGTTTATAGAATGGTAAATCACTACTTTTTTTTTTAATCTTTGTTTTTCTTTATATATATATATATATATACTAGTAATCTTTACTTACAATTTATAACTAATAGAGTCTAAAAATTAATCTATTTTTTATTATTTGTTTTGAAAAAAAGGCATTCCGGTGGCACAAAGATATGTAAAAATATACTTAAACCTTAATTAGTATCATTTCCTTTTAGATTAAGTGTAGTGAACTAGGGGTGGATATTTTGACCGAACCAACCTGATTACCTGAATTGAATCAGATTGATTTGTATAAGTTTTTTTATTTTTTTAGTTTGATTTAATTCTTATTATCATGTTACAAATAATTTTCAATTGGCTTTCCCCTACCAAATGTGTGGTTACAGGTTCGAACCTCACATTACGTATTTAATTGTGAGGAGAGACTCTCTTCTTATTGGCCGTGCTTGAAGAATTGGGGAGATGACTTGCAGTTTTTTTTTTTTTTTACAATATCTTTAAGTCCAACATATTTATGATTCAATCAATTTCAGCACTATAAAAAAATGCTTTTTTTTTTTAATTTTAAAAAATTGAACTAAATAAAGGTTTGTGCTTTTTCTAGTCTGTTTGGACCTGCTTAAATTGGACTTCTGCTAACCATTATTCACTTATCAGAGTGTTACACGTCATCAACCACATGCCCAAATCAGGCATGATTTAGGGAGAAAATCTTTAATAGACTGTCTCATTCTTATCGGTGAAACTGTCACAATAAAATTACATCATTTATCTTGAGAACCAAAATATATATTATTAAACTATAATTTAATATAACCTCATTGGACTCGTGAAGATTTTCTCTATTTGAGTGGATGATTCATGGTTCACGAGGCACACTCACAAATTTAAGAAGAAAATAAATAAACAAATCAAAAGGTCAAGAAAAATATGCTAGCATGGTGCCGGTTGTTTATCATTTATTTTAATAATTAGTATTTCCTTAAAAAAAAAAATCTGCATTTAAATAAAAGAGAGAGAATTGAGAAGAGAATTGAGAAGGGTCATTGTTAATGTGTTTGGACCATTTTTTTCTAACTAATTTGTTGTCATAATCATGCATGCGTGAACAAATGACATCCATTCATTATGATTATTGAATGGAACCACTATTAATTTTGATTTTTTTACATGATCACAAATTACTATTGTTTTTTCTGTAAAAAAAAACAAAAAAAACAAATCACTATTGTTTTCAATTTTTCTAATGTTCATTATTACCGTTGATATTTGATAGTACTCATAGTCCTGACATTATTGTTATATTGGGCCCAAACTCTACGGGGTCTCCATCCCAATTACGTTTAACGGTAAGTTGATTTTTAACTTTTCCGACCAATGATTTTATTGAAATTATGTTAAGATGGTTCGAAATTTAGAAAGAATAACACGATTCAATTTTAATTATGTAAATATAAAAGATATCCATACCACTGAATCTACGAATATAATCCGATAGCTATCTGCTATCCTATTTACGTTATGTTGTGTAAGTTAGCTAACCTACCACATGATTGTTTAATTTATTTTTTTTTGTTCAAGTTATTTGTAAATGCATTGTATTAGAAAAACAGGTGAATATTGGGGGCTGAAACATGAAGTATGAAAACTTCTTAGAAAAATGAAAAGTCTACTAAAAGAAGTAGAAAACGACAGCCAATTTGAAAATTTTACCCAACGTAAAACGACAAAGGTTCGTTTTTTGTTTTTTTTTGACATATATTGACAACAACTTTTCTACAAAAACAAAATCTCAAGTCCAACCCACAAATCCCAAGACCATACACCAAATTCCCTTAAAACGACACTGCTTTGACATTTTAACCCTTAACGAACATAATTCCAATTTTTATTTATAAATCTTTCGGCATAGTCGACATCAAACACATCATATATCACCCTACCTGAATATCGGAAGAGTTCTTGCCCGTAAATGTGTAAAATGATAGAATTACATTAATTTACTCGAGTTTAAAGTGAATGTACATTAAGGGGTTGGTTCGTAAATAAATAATTTAAAACCATAGTTCTATGACTTAACATAACCAACCTGAATAAAGGAAGTGGTCGTAAGATGATAGAGTTACATTAAATTACTTGAGTTAAAAGCGAATATGTTTTGAGAGTTTTTTTTAAGTAGGTCGGTTTGGAAAATAAAAATAAAAATAAAAATTTAGAACTAATATTCCACAACGTTATGTAACGTTTATGGAACTGAATAATTATGGAATCAGTTCGACGATATTATTTTGAGAATCGATTTATCTAGATAATTATTATTGGGACTAGACACCAATTAAATCTAGACAACAAGAGAGGTAAAAGAAAGGGAAAAAAAAAGAAGAGGGAAATGAGTGAAAAAAGGACAAAACTTTCCTTCATTTGAAAGTTTTGGAGTCTTGGACCTACCCATAAACTGTAATATCTTGCAATGTCACCTGTCAATGTCATGTAATAACTCCACCATTCACATCCATTCTAATTTTAATGTCCCTTCACTTTCTTTTCTCTGTAAACTTAACTGGGTCTGTAATGGCAAAAATTTAAAGACTTGAAGCAGTTTAACAAAAAGAGAAGAGAAAAGGGTATCTGTCATGTAAATTTATGTAGACCCATCTAACGTAAAAAAGGAGTTATTATGTGGGTAGTAGGAGGGACATTGTTTACTGTTTTCACTTGACCTTTTTTGGTCCTTTGGAGAGATATATCTTGAAACTCAGCAGAAGATTTTTAAGGTTTATTGGGAGTGATATATGGAAATTGTCTGTATTTGAAGTAGAGTTGTGAGGTCAATGTTTGTTCTTGTTCATCATCATCATCATCATCATCATCATCATCTTCTTCTTGTTGTTCTACTTCAAGTCTTCAAGATCTATTTCAGGTACTTTTTTTTCTCTCTCTTTCATTCTCTCTCTATGTTACTTGTCAATGTTTGGTTTTTTCTGTTCACACTATATATATATATATATATATATAGAGAGAGAGAGAGAGAGAGAGAGAGAGAGAGAGAGGAAACTTGGATTTTCAGATGTTGGTCTTTCATGTTTTGGGAAAAAAAATTAAATATTTTAAAAATGAAGAAGAAGAAATTGTGGTGTAGATTTTCAGATGTTGTTGGTATTAGTCATATCCTCTGCTTTTACAGTTTTGATGCCATGTTTTTGGTAACAATTTGCTAAATGGTGACCTTGAACTAAATTTGCTAGAATATTTAGGCAGCAGATTGAATTGATTGTGGAATTTTTGAAAGCATCTTGTCCTTGTTTATTAGAGTTTTTCCATAAGTAAAAAAAATTCCATTTTCGATGGATCCGAAATGCTTCCAGCGATGCCAACGTTTGATGCTTTAATTTTGCTTTCGATCGTTGGGGGACTCTATATTGAGAATTTTTTCTTGTTGTTCTTTTAATTTTTTGCAGCTGTTAGATATTCAGATGTGTTGTAAACTTGTAATTGCTTTTCGGGACCATTCTCAGGTTTGATGCTGTTACATTGATGAGTAGTATAGTAGGTTTGTAGAATTGCAGTTTGTGTGCTATGTCCAATAATTTTTCGCACATAATGGACAAGAGATCACCTAAAAGCCCTGTGCTTTACGAGAGATACAAATCTGGCTGCGCGTGGAGTCTAATGAGATTCTGTGATTTTCGCCAAGATGATCCGGACAGAAAGCTGATTTCTAACAGGAAAGGACTCAACACACATGTTGCAGGTAACGATTTATCGATTATATGGGAAAGTTTTCACTTTTTTGTTGTTATTTGTAAGCTGTATCATGTTATACATATGTTGCTCTTGTAAATTTCTATAGATTTAAGCTTCTATATTCTTTTGTTGATGCATTAGAATCAGATGGCCTAAATTGCAAATGCTAATAGTTGATACAATGAATGAATCTGATATCTATTTTGTTTTGCCTTGGCATCTTTCTTGATGCTGCTAGACGGCCTTTTACTTGTTCTCATGTCTAATGACTTTCATGTTTAAGCAATTTACATAATGTTTTTCGTCTGCAGATGACAGATTTACGAAGAACAGGTTTGATTTGCTCTCTAATTTCGAAGAAAAAAGCCAGTATATCGATGTAAGTTCTTATAACCAACATATATATATTCCAATAACATGTCTACTTTGCTCCCTTTTTGCATGTTTAAGTTTACATGGTAATGTGAATCAAAGCTGATATTAGCGTCTCTATTTGTGTTTCAGGAAGGAGTAGCACGTAAGACTGTGACTACTAATTCCGATAAGCCAGACATAACAAGAATAAAGGAAGAAGAGATGGCAGCTGAGAAGCAAATAAAGAATAAGATTACTAACTCTAGAGCAGAACATGTAATATCGGATTCACAACCTACCCGTCATGTGCCAAAGAACCGTAGAAGAAAGGCGAGCAAGGCTTTTCATGGTTGTAAAGACATAGCAACGTTGGAGTCTTATGAAAGTTCAGCAGACGCATCTTCAAAGAAGTCCAACACAGCATTGAATGAAGCATCATGCAATCGGATGAATCCTAAAAAAGGGAGGGATTCAAGCTGTAGAAGCATCGGTCCTCAGAAGTGTGATCAAATTGGTGAGAACGACTTGCAAGTTCGGATGAATGAGGCAGCGGAAGCATTTATTAATCAGAACTTCATTAAAGGAAGATACCCGGAAAGAGATAGGACAAATCACCAGTCTAAACACTTCTCAGATGCATTAGAGATATTGAATTCCAACAAGGACTTATTTATAAAGCTGCTACAAGATCCAAATTCTCTGTTAGTGAAACATATCCAAGATTTACGCGATTCTCAGGTAAAAAAACAGGAGACTAAATCTTTCTCTGATGCTAAAGTTTCAGAAAATTGTAGTATTGGAACTGTTGATCCTGAGAATTCAGATACAATTGTAGTTCTGAAGCCTGACCTGACAAGTATGCAAAATAGTGAACTTGAAATGAGCGAATCCTCCTCTCCGCGATCTCTTTATAGCTTGAGGAATCGAGTACAAAGTGATAAACCTGCATACTTTTCATTTGAACATATGAAAAGGAGGTTGAAACATGCTATTGGGTTAAGAAGAAAAGAGAAAATCTCAACGTCTACTGGTTCTATGCTTCATAAATCTCCTCTTGACATTCAGTGCCCGGGAGATGGTGGTAAAGGAAAAAGTCTTGAGGTTGCAGACAGCAACTCATCAACCAATGTCAATCTTGGCGTTGATAGAACCATGAAATCTTCCCAAGATGTCAAAAGGATTGACAAAACATGCAAAGTAAAGGAGGAAGAATCAGGTATCCAACGCAGTGGAAGTGGCCAAGAAGACTCGAAATTATCCATGGTCAGGCATCTTAAACAAAGGGAAGCTTATATGGATGTTGAAGCTAGGAAACTGTCTATCTGAGATATTAAGGAAGTCGAATGAGAATTATTCACGAAGACAAGATGCGAAAACTTTGGGGAAACCTATTTTACTGCCTGAATATGACTTCTTGTCTACTTTCAGTCCTGGAAGGCACTGGGAACATGGCTTTAATTCTGCACAGATGAGATTCTCACCTTATAGCAATAACCAAATGATCAATGAGAAGAAACATAGGCTTCGAAAAGAACTTGAAAACAAGTACTTGAGTTCAGTGAGGCAGCACCGTAGTAGAGGCACCATCATGGACTGATTATAAGAAATTCACTGATCAACTGCAAACCTTGGATGCAAAGCCAATTATCCCTCGAAATCACTTTTCGGATATCCAAATTCATGAAAGTGTCTGTTCTGTATACGATACATTGAGTCCTAGAGGTTAGTAAAACTTCATTAGTTCCCAGTTTCCCTGTGCTACAATATTTTATCATGTCTAACTAAGCAGCTCATCAAAATTTCTGCAGGTTCTTTGAAGATTGTAGAAACACATAATAAAACTACAAGCTCCAGAGAATTTAATTATGTAGGGGTATCCTCCAAAGCAAATGGCACGCGCAATACCAGTTCAAATCAGAGCGCTACAGCCAACACATGTGGGGAAAATGGAATTTGGAGCACTCAGAATTGGTAAAACACATTTTTTTTTCCCTTCTTATATGCTATTTAGGAGTGTTTCTGCTCATCACCTCCAATGTTTACTGTCACCAATTTTGTCCCTTTCCAGGATTTACCCGCGGAAAGTTGTACATCACCTGCTTCAAAAGATACCGATGGCACAAAAGATAAAGCGGAGCATCCAAGTCCAGTGTCTGTTCTAGAGGAGTTTCTTGATGAAGATATCACTAGCCCTCTACGCACCAGACTTGAACCTGGTAAGTTATCAAAAATAGAAATCATTGATTAGAAATTTTTATTTGTTCTCCAAAATATGCAAGCTGAGTTTACCCAATTGTCTGCAGTTGAAACCACCACTGAACCAAAACAAATCAATTGTGCTTCTCCTAAGGATCTGAAGATCAATTCAAGTAATGTCATGGATGAGCACGAACCTGTGTCCAAATATGTAAGGACACTGTTGCAAGTTTCTGGTATAAATTGGGATGAAATTTCAATGAAGTACTACTCACCATCGGAACAACTTCTCGAATCATCCTTGTTTAATCACGCGGAGGCATTGCCTGACCAATCCTGTGCTGATGATCCTAAGCTCCTCTTCGACTATGTAAACGAAGTCCTTCTAGAGGTATATCATTGTCATTTCAGTTGCTCCCCGTGGTCAGCTCTAGTCAAGCCGAAACTCCAACCAGTTCTATCTCTGAAAAATGTTGATTATGAGGTCATGAAATGTGTTGATTGGAACCTCCTGTCACAGCAGCAGCCATCTCTAACATTGCAACAACTTGTCGAAAAGGACTTGGTGAAATCAGGAACATGGATGGATATTCGCATTGATACCGAAAGAGCTATCTCTGAGTTGGTGGATAGTGTTTTAGAAAAACTGACATTAGAAACTGCAATTGATCTGAGTATAATTTGCAGAGGAGCCTTATTGAAATGAATTGAATCAAATACATGGATGGAGTTTCTTGTATACTGTATAGTTTACAACAGACCTAGAGCAACTACTATCATTTATAGATTTTTATTCAATCTTTTCATTATTTATTTTTCTCTTCCAAAGAGAATCTCCACCAGACAGAAGAATGGTATTATTACTAGATATGTATATTGGTTTTAGTATAATTTTGGATGGATGGATTGCATCTCCACATTTTGAATATCAACAGGAGTGGCCACAATGATTTTGATGCATGTGACTAGCTAGCAATATCAAACATGTTTGTGCTTGTTCACATAAACCACCACATTACTGAGGTTGTCATGTAAATAATCAAAAAAACCACCTTACTTATAAAACTCTTCATTGGTGGGGTCTGAGTTTTCACGTTACATATGTATGAAAACAAAAATGTACAAGGAGATCTCTTTTATATTTAGTGGATGGAGTCTTTAGTGCGTTAACGCAGCTCACATGCCTAAACTCTGAGCCATTTTTATGGTGCATAGGTACATTAACGCGTTGTATTGCGGCACTTTCCTTCTTTACAAAGAGTCGGTTAATATATGATTTAAAATACACGTGTTAACAAGGTTAAACTTATATGAGGTGAGGTTGTTTCGATAATAAACCCTTTATACATGCATCATAAAGTAACGGATTCGAAGTCTTTAAAAAAAAAACCCAAATTAATGTAATAAAAAAAGCTTTAAAAACCCTAACGAAAGATAAAAGAATCCAAAAAAAGATTCTTAGCTCCGGATGGCCCAGGCGCAGCTCACTTCCCGCCAAACATTATAAAAACAAGTTAACAACCCTAATACGCTAATATTCATCCACTCTTCCTCCTTAAACCCTCAAAAGCCACCACAAAACACAAAGGAGAACCAAAAACCCTAGCTTGACAGAAAAAATGGACAAAGGAGAGCTGGTTTTGATCCTCGACTTCGGTTCTCAATATACCCACTTGATAACTCGTCGTATCCGCTCTCTCTCCATCTTCTCTCTCTGCATCTCCGGCACTTCCTCCCTCGACACCATCGCCGCCCTCAATCCTCGCGTTGTCATCCTCTCCGGCGGACCCCACTCCGTCCACACCTCCGAAGCACCATCCTTTCCCGACGAGTTCCTCTCCTGGGCGTCCTCTAAAGGGGTCTACGTTCTGGGGATATGCTATGGGCTACATCTATTGGTCCAGAAACTTGGCGGTGACGTTAGGGTCGGGGATAAGCAGGAGTATGGAAAGATGGAGATTTTGGTGGAGGGGAATTCTGGGATTTTTGGGAATAAGAAGGTGGGTGACCGTCAGGTTGTTTGGATGAGTCACGGTGACGAAGCTGCGGTGCTGCCTGATGGGTTTGAGGTTGTGGCTAAAAGTGAACAGGGAGTTGTGGCTTCTATTGAGAACCCGAAAAGGAGGCTTTTCGGGCTTCAGTATCACCCGGAGGTATATGCATATGCCTTTTTGCTTTACGTTTTGATTACTAATTGTTTAACCTTTATTGAATTGAGTCACATTATCGATTGGAGGCTTGTTAGTTTGGTTATTGAGAAATGTATTTTGTGTTTCCTTTTTATGTTTTTAATGTGTTATATAAAAATTATGTTTTCTGATACCTATTAGTAGGTTTAGTTTGTAATTGGGGTGGTGTGGTTATAATTATTAAATTAGATGATTTTTTGAGTAGTTATGGCATGTGATAGGCAAAACTCATTGTTTCGGTGTGTAAAAGTGATAACATATAATGCAATTTACTTGATTTGATGTGAAGGATAAGTTTAGGATCCAAGTTTCAGTGATTCTTGAAATAGTTTTACACTTTTACGCTTCATTTGGAAGCTACTATGAGCAAAACTGTAATCTTGGTACGGTTGATAGATTTAATATTTTATTTTTCATCTGCTTAACTTGAGTAATTTATTATGTACTTGTTATTCACATAGCTTTTTAACAGATTTATACATATTGTTGCTTATGCAGGATTAAAGTTGGTTAGTAAACCTGATTTAGAGTTTGACACAAGAAATTCTCTGTGATGATCAAATCATCGTGGAATGAATTAGGAGGGAGTGATTACTAATTGTTTATCTGTTATTGAATTGAGTCACATTATCCATTGGAGGCTTGTTGGTTTTGTGTTTTATTTTTATGTTTTTAATGCGTTATATAAAAATTATGTTTTCTGATACCTATTAGTAGGGTTGGTTTGTGATTGGGGTTCATTTTATTGTTATAATTAATTAATTATTAAATTAGATGATTTTTTGAGTTGTTATGGCATGTGATATACTGATATGCAAAAGTTCGTTGTTTTGGTGTGTAAAAGTGATAACATATAATGCAAATTACTTGATTTGATGTGAAGGATACATTTAGGATCCAAGTTTTAGTGATTCTTGAAATGGTTTTCACTTCATTTGGAAGCTACTATTAGCAAAACTATAATCTTGGTACGGTTGATAGATTTAATATTTTAGTTTTCATGTGCTTAACTTGAGTAATTTACTATGTACTTGTTATTCACATTGCTTATTAACAAAAATATATATATATATATATATATATAGTTGCTTCTGCAAGATTAATGTTGGTCACTTGGTTGGTAACCTGATTTAGAGTTTGACGCAAGAAATGCTTTGTGATGGCCAAACTCATTGTGGAATGAATTAGGAAGGAGTGTCTTGCACTCATCGCGAGACATGTTTCTTATTGATTGTAGTGCATTGATATGATTCTTATTAATGTAGTGCATTGATAGAATTATTGAAATTTGTATTCATATGTAAAGTTCTAAGAGTAAACAGTGTGATTACCGAATGTTGTGTAGGTGACTCACTCGACGGAAGGAATGGAAACACTACGTTATTTTCTATTTGATATCTGTGGAGTTACTGCAGGCTGGAGCATGGAAAATGTGTTGGATCAAGAACTTGAAGTGATCAATGAAACAGTGGGGCAAGAAGATCACGTCATTTGTGCCTTATCAGGGGGCGTAGATTCAACAGTTGCTGCGACCCTTGTTCATAGAGCAATTGGAGATAGACTTCACTGCATTTTTGTAGATAACGGCTTACTAAGGTGAGAGATTGATCAATGTTTTCCTTGAAGACATAGGTTGATGAATGTCGTAGAAAGAACTTTTTTAGGTATAAATCTTTCATAGTTTTACTCTGGTTTTGTTTTCTGTAGGTATAAAGAGAGGGAACGTGTGATGGAGACCTTTACAAAAGATATGCATCTACCTGTTACTTGTGTTGATGCAACTGAACAATTTCTTAGTAAGCTGAAAGGTGTTGTAGATCCTGAGATGAAAAGGAAAATAATTGGAAAGGAATTCATCTGTGTATTTGATGATTTTGCCCATAAGTTAGAGCAGGAATTAGGAAAGAAGCCTGCTTACTTAGTCCAAGGAACCTTGTATCCAGATGTAATTGAATCATGCCCACCACCTGGAACTGGAAGAACCCACTCCCATACAATCAAAAGCCATCATAATGTAGGGGGGCTTCCTAAAGACATGAAGCTGAAGCTTATTGAACCACTTAAACTTCTATTTAAGGACGAGGTTTTTATTTCCACTCCCTACTGGTTCACGTAGCTCACCTAGATTATTTTCTTTCTTCTTTTCAAATTTCT
Source organism: Dipteronia sinensis (assembly GCA_033220585.1). Lineage (NCBI taxonomy): Eukaryota > Viridiplantae > Streptophyta > Magnoliopsida > Sapindales > Sapindaceae > Dipteronia > Dipteronia sinensis. The sequence continues at coordinate 3,909,392 of CM065637.1, read as the reverse complement.
GATGTTACTTTTCTAAAATTTATGAAGGTTCGTCAGCTTGGGCGGATCTTGAATGTTCCTGAGCCATTTGTAAAGCGTCATCCATTCCCTGGGCCTGGGCTTGCAGTAAGAGTTTTGGGCGACGTAACTGAAGGCAATGCCTTGGATACCCTCCGCCAGGTAAATGTTGTTTATACATGAAGAACAAGCCTTATGTACATCTGTTGACCTTTTTAATATATTTTATGTGATCTCCCTCTCCCTCACTCGTTCTTTTTTCATTTTCAGGTTGATGAAATTTTCATTCAGTCAATCAAAGATGCCGGGCTTTATGATTTGATTTGGCAAGCTTTTGCAGTGTTTTTACCTGTAAGATCTGTTGGAGTGCAAGGTGATCAAAGAACACATTCTAATGTTGTTGCTATCAGAGCTGTTACAAGCCAGGATGGAATGACGGCAGATTGGTAAGACATTTTTTTTTTGTTTTACATGTGTTGCAATCTTGGGCATGTAAAATGTGAAAAATACATCGATTTCATCCATAATAAGATGAAGATCATAGAATCTCTACACAGATAGTCAGTGTATGTGAGTTTTTGTTTTTGAGTGGGGCTCGTTTTGTTTTTCTTGTTGATTCTCATTCTAGTTTGTTGGATTTCTGACCTAAATTATCATTCTAGAAAGCACTAGCAGAATTTGTGGAACTTGAGTCAGCGTCTTAAGATAACTCAACATTATTAACAACCGTGATAGTGTCAATTTTGATTGTCTTTTCAGTTGTATATGTATATGAGCACATGTCTGTCAACCATATATGCATGTCTAGATGCAATAACTAAAGTCTAAATTTTTTTGCCTGTTGGAGAGTTTATTCTGCTGACTCTTTTCTCATTGAATCCCCTGCTTTTGCACCTAAGAATTTTAATTTGAGCACTGTCATTATTCAGACATGAGGTTTACTACCTGGGATTGGTGGACAGCTGCAAAGGATTTGAAATTATTATCATGGGAACACTCTGGTGTATAATGGCATAATGCCACACCATTTTTGCTAATTTTTGGCCGAACTGAGAGAGAAACGAAACTTTAGATATCTTCCACTCAGCTTGTTCAGCCTCTTATGTAGGTGAAGTCTTATTATTTCCTCATAAAACTTATGATATCAAGCAAGCTAATTTTCAGGCCTGGTTTTGTCTTTCTTTAATCCCTTTTCTATGACTATCGTACCCATCTGTTCTTAGTCTTTTGTCTGTAATGGCAACAATGTGAAAATCTATAGTTACTCTAAACAACATTAAGATTAAAATGTTAACATGTCAAACGATTATTGTCAATTTTACTTTCTTAGAGTTGGTGTAAGATTATCTTTGTTGTGTATTGGATATTATTTTTGGCTGCTATTTTTCTGCAAAAAAAAGAAAAGAAAGGAAAAGGCTCTTCCTTTGCTCATTCATAAGTATGATTAAATTGTTGATTATTTTCATATATCTTACTTATTTTCTCCTTTTGGAATTGTGGAATTCCAGGTATTATTTTGAGCACAAATTCCTTGATGAGGTATCTAGGAAAATTTGCAATAGTGTTCGTGGAGTAAACCGAGTTGTTCAAGACATCACATCGAAGCCTCCGTCTACAATTGAGTGGGAATAATATGCCTATGTGGGATGCTTATGGCTTAGTGGAAAAATGATAACTCACTCTATGATATATGGAGTAAGGTGCCTTCTCTCTGTTTCTAATCCAGTGGAGCTGCCATGGAGGTTGATTCAAGTGATCTTATGAAGCTTGATGTCTTTGCTAATATTATTCATATTACCTAGTTCCTAGAAGGTAATAGGGGGGGTGGGTTGTGGATCAGTGGCTTAAACCGACATTTGTATGGAAACATTATTGTTTCATTAGTTTACAACATTTATGTCCATCTTCGTTGATCATTTATGTTGTTTCAGCTTGTTGCTTTATTTTTGTGAAAAAATTGTCTCTTTCTCTTTCAAACTATAAAAGAAGTGTGTGAGTGTGTGTGCATGTCGCTGATGTGATGTGGAAATTTTGTTAGTCAGAACTAATAAATGTTAAGTTCTTGCTTAAATAACTCGTTTGCAACCTTCACTTTTCTTGTGCAATATTTCTATTCATGTTTCTTGAATTTGTGCAATTTTACAGATACACTTCAGAATCACATTCTTATCATTGTAACGTTTCAATTTTTTTTATTTTTTTTGTATATTAGTGGCAGTAGTAGAACTGTAGATGCTGACATTAACACATGTAATATGTGTGAGTTTATGGTCTGTGGTCTCCACCAACATGGTGATTATAGTGTAGTTGAATTCTAATTTGTCTTTAAAAAGTACTGATTAAGATTAGTCTAAATCCTCTCTGTCAGTGCCTTGTTATACTGGCCAATCATGATATGTTTTTAGTGGCATTTTCCGGTTTTCTTTCTGTGTAGAAACTCTTATCCTGTAATAATTAGTGGGATTCAATGCTAAATATTTGAAAATGCCTTCTATCTTTTTTGGTAATGGTAATGTTCGTCATAATTTTAATTTGAAAGCTGAGTTGAAGTTGTAGTTTTTTAATATAATTTCTTCCAGTCTACTCCCTTTCTATATGTAACCTACTCTACTAGATCACTTCTAGGCTACTGCAGAAAACCATCTTTTTTTCCTGTATAATTATGTCAGAAATACAAGTTTCAATTCAGCTTCCTGTGTTAGATTTATCCCAACCTGTGCACCCCTCTTTTCTATCTTCCCTTTCTAAAGCCTGTCAAGAATGGGGATTTTTTTATGTTACCAACCATGGTATCTCTAAAGGTATGTTTGACAAAGTTTGTTCACTCTCCAAGCATATCTTTAGCAATCCTGCTGATACTAAACTCAAGCTCGGTCCGTTATCATGCATTAAAACCTACACTCCACATTTCATAGCTTCACCATATTTTGAAAGTCTCCGGGTAGCTGGACCAGATTTTCTTGCCTCTGCAAAGGCGTCTGCTGATGTGCTCTTCGGCCAACAGAGTTCCGAATTTAGGTAATTTTTCTTTAATATTATGTTTCATACTAAGCTTTTATTGTTCGATTACGTGATTCAGTGATTGTTTGTTTAATTTATCTCTCTTATATCGCATAGTGGGATATTGCATGAGTATGGAATCAAGATGATGGAGATATCTAAGAGAATCATAAAGATTATATTGATGTGTTTGGGAGATGGTTGTGAAAGTAGATTTTATGAGTCTGATTTTAGTAAGTGTCATGGATATATGAGGATAGTGAATTATACACCACCAGAGACTGTCATAGAAAAAGAGGTTGAAGGACTTGGAATGCATACTGATATGAGTTGCATAACAGTAGTCTATCAGGATGAAACTGGAGGACTCCAGATGAGATCGAAAGAGGAGGGGAAATGGATGGACATATCCCCATGTGAGAATTCTCTAGTAGTTAATGTTGGAGATCTGATGCAGGCATGGAGCAATGGAAGGTTAAGGTCATCGGAGCATCGGGTTGTTCTGAAGCGATTCGTAAATCGCCTCTCAGTTGCTTTCTTTTGGTGCTTTGAAGATGATAAGGTGATCTTAGCACCAGAGGAAGTTGTTGTTGGAGATGGATGCTCCAGGACTTACAGGTCATTTACTTGCTTGGATTACTTGAAATTTAGAGAGAATAATGAGGAAGGGAAATTTGATAGAATTGCATACACTGTCAAAGATTTTGCAGGAATAAAACAGTGAATTTTAAATTCCACAATTTGATACTGGTTAAGCATATAAAATTTAGTGATTGAATTGCATCTTAAGTGTGAATGTTTGTGATTAATTGGCATGAAATCTTCTTGTTTGTCAAGTAGGCAAAAAACACAAACAGTATCTTGTTTGCAAGGATTCTATTTTGTGTTAATGTTGAGTGAGTGGTGACTAATCAAGACCACAGTTGATAATTCAACTTTTGTCTAGTGTGAATTTAATATTTAGTGGATTCACCACCAGCCTTTTTTGTTTCCACTTTTGTTATCTCCATATGTAGTTGATTACTTTGACAAACGGGGTTTTGGGATAATGTTTTCTCCAATTCCACATACCCACTTGAAGAAGAAGCATTTACAAAAACCCTACAGTATATCAATAGTGAAGTTAATATTTTATCATTTTCAAAGTTATTGCTCATATATGGGCCCATCTGAGTGATCATCCTCAATTGGGGTTGGGGATCAATCATGATCACGTTTTTAGTAAAATTCAAACTTAATTTTTGTATTTTTCTCAAGGGTAAGACAAGAATTTTTTGCAGAATTTCAAATCCTAGAGAGATTCTACAAAGATTCTGAATTAATTACCCTCCATTCAACTGTTCTAATAAATAAGAACGTCATCCCAAGAAATCTTTGAACGGAAAGTTATATGAAAGGTGACAACTCCCACTATTTACAAGACTACAAAAAAGGCCGGCCCTTTCTAGTGCTCCTCCATCACTCAAATACAAACAAGCCTAAAAGAAAGAAAGTACCGTAAAAAGTATAAACTTTCAAGATGCCTTAAACTTTCAAGATTTGAACTTTCAAGGAAGCAAAAATGATTTGCACTTATATCCTCTGGTCCCTTCTTGAATGAGAGAGTGCCATTAAAGATTAAAGATACTCTGTTTCTGTTTCCCACTTTGTGGGTCATTTTTAATGAATCCCATGTTACGTAAGTGATTTCTATGTTCAAGTTGTCTCACAAGTCACACACACAGCAATAGTATGTAGAAAATTAAAATAAAAAATCCGTAATACATTTCTTAAGCAAATAGTAGTTACATTTCAACTGCCATTATGCCTCATAATGGCAGTTGAATTTTTGTCCAAATTTAATAAATTTTGAATGGAATTTCTTGCCAAAAAAGTACTACATAAATCATTCTTTAAAGGGTAATTTTGGGTATCAATAAAAATTAAAAGTATACAATGTGTTTCACGTGCTCTCTCCAATTTGATTGATTTAATGTTAGATTCCAGAACACGAGTGATGTCACTTGATTGACTCTAAAAATATGCCCTTTTGTTTTTTTGTTTTTGTTTTCTTCTTGGCTGCTAACCGGTTAAAAGTGAATATACTTTTACTTCCTCTGCTCAACAGAAATGAATTAATATATCAATAATTCAATATGTAACTATTTACTTGTATTTAGCAGGGATTTTTATTTATCAATCCTGTTTGCATTGTATAAACTATTATAAATATAGTAGCTGATAGTGATTAGCTGATATCAAGTTTATGATCATCAATTTACGAACAGGAGAAATCCCATTTTGAAAATAGAAGCTTTCAATTAATGTCATGGATTAAATATCAATGAAATAGTCTGTATATAATATAGTTTTTACGTACATCCACTCTTAAATAAATGGTTGTACAATACACCTCCGTCCCATGTTCCATACTCATGACCGCAATTCGAGTCTTCCCCTACTCATAAAAATGGTCTCTATGTGTAGTGTCACAAGGTTTTGATGCTCTTCTTATGATTGAGCTATTAGTCTTCTGCTTCAATGAGATTTGAAGTGAAATTAGACAAGTTCTACCAGTATATTATATACTTTGATTTAAGGTACATTACACTAAGTAGGATATGTTTATTTTCCCTTGATTATATTACTCTACTCTTACGCGGCGAAAATCCCCCGAAAAACTTGTGTTCGTAAACGCTATAATCCACAGATGACAGATCCCATCCTAATTGGTACACTATAGAATCAATGTAATAAATAAACAACTGAACAAGCTGTGAATTATAAGATCAAACAATTTTTACAGCTATATGAACAAAAGCAAGATTCAACATTTCCAAACAACTCTTTGAAGTGATTGTCTGATCATCCCTGCTGATGCAACATTCATTCCCTTGTACTGCAAGAAACCAAGATTCATAAATCACAATATGCCAATTAGGATGTTAGTTTTCTCACCTAAGAATGTATGTATGTGTTTAATTTTCGATACAACTAATATGGTCCTTTAAAGGCGCAAAAACAGCAAGATAATGACATGTTAAGTATGTAGTTTCATGTTTTCTTACCTTCGATTTGATAGTGACAGAGAGAACTCCTTCACCGGTGGATGATTGTACCGAATGGGAATCTAAATTAAGATTGCTGATTGCATCCATGATCTCGATCAAGATTCCTTCCCTCCATGTACACTGAATATCAATCAGAACATTCTTGTCATTTATACTCACGGTTAGATTATCTGTTGAACCATCTTTTAGCACAACGTATTCAATCTCCGGTTCCATTTCATCGATATTGCTAGCTTTTCTCTTATTCAATGCCTTCTTTCCGTTACTGATTTTGTCGTTGCCATAGTTATCAGATGTCGTCTCAACAGTATCCTTCTGTTTTCCATTTGTTCTTCCTTCTAATTCCGGTAACTCTAAACGAGATTCTAACTCTCCAACCTTTCTTTCGAGGTCCTGCAGGTACATTATTGTGTCGTCTAGTATAGATACTTTGTCAAACTGCACAAACAAACACAAATTCAATCAATTGATGAATAAACTGTAAGATCGTTGATCAACAACAGTAAAGAACAGAATTTTCGCTACCTTGCTGATTGAAGGGACTAACGATTTGAGAGTTATGAATCTTTCGTTTAGTTTTTCCCTTCGCTTCCTCTCTGATAATACGTGCAGGTTCGCAGCAATTTCATCAGCCTCAGGTCTGTAAACATCATCTTTAACGCAATTATCTTCAGGCGACTCAAGCAATCTATCATTATTCATTCGAGGAACTTCGAACAAAATCTTCTTCAATAATTTCTGCGTGATTCCATCTCTTTGTATCTTGCAATTCATCATCAATCCACCTTTCTTCCAGCTACAAAAGCTGGATTCTTGATTGCAGTTTTCAAAATTTGGCCCCAATTGGTGGGAGGTCTTCAGTAGAGCTGAAAGAACACTCTGATAGTGCAAGTCATTTCCTCGAAGATCCAAAGAAGTAAGCTTCGTGTCTTTGCATTCTTGAACTTCTTGCAAACATTTGTCGATTGCCTTAATATCATCTTTAGAAGCAGACACAACTTTTCCTGGATCTATGAAAGTTTGAGATATACAATCACTAGAATTCATGGAGTGATGGAAACAGTTACTGAATTCGTCGTCCAAAAATTGCCAGCTTTGTACTTGAGAAGCCACCCCATTTATGCCTTCAATCATAAATGAATCTTCTGCTGGTTGTTGATTAGGCTCTATGCCATTTGAGCTGTCATTTGGAGAAGCCATTTCCAACACTTTACATCCTACAACTGGAACCATTGTGGTGTCAAGAATCTTCGGATCAAGAGCAGAACGCGCAAGATCTTTGTCATTTCTCATGTTTACAGCACTACTACTAGACATTCTGGAAATAATTGGATCCGGAATCTCTAAGAATGAACTCTTGATCTGCTGAATGAAACTGTGGTCCTCCAAAACCTTAAAAAAACAATCACAAAGATAAATTGGCACCGAAAAGTACTAAGAAACAAATTGTTGAATGACTATACTAAAATGGGGTTCCCACAGAAAATTTATTTACCAGGTCAGTTGCGCCCAGTTCGACCACACCTTGCAAAAACGGGAAGCATACTACTGTCTGAATGTCAACACAGAAAATATTACAAACCGCATACATAGATCTTTTGTACCAAAACTAATACGATATCGTGATACAAGTATGATTGATTATGAAATCACAGTGAAACTCAAGTTCATGATTCTTTTAGACTTGCAAAATTCTCTCAATGTGTTTTCATTTTATAATGCTGAAAGATATACGGGGGCAAGGGGACCGGTACCTGAATTGATGCACTCTGAGGGAGCCAGCCGGTTGTGACAACCATGCCCGATCATGAAACAAAAACCAAACAGAGTAAAATTGTTTAGTTCCATCCTTCATTACATATATACATATTAGCCAAAAAGATTAGTTCTTAATTTCTTATCCTACCTTAGCCAGCAGAGAACGACTGAACACTTTGCTATCTGCATAATGAGCATTGCATAGCCAATTAGGCTTATCATTTGCTAACGCCCTCCCCGGCAAACTAACAACATCAATGAATTTTTTAGCAACAATACAGATTAAACGCGTATGCAATTCGAATAGAAAAGGGTTGAGCTTAGAAATAAAGATTGTAAAATTTACCCTTCACCAATGTTGAACACAAATGACATGCAAACCAAGTAGTACCACTCAGTATCAGTGAGATCTTCAGGGGATAATGCTGCTGATGGTCTTCTGCTAGCCTGTGGATTGCTCTCACCAGCCAATAAGGACTCGTATAACTCTCTTAATTGCTCACTCCTTTGCAAACCTAACTGGTCAGAATTGAGTTCCACTGCTTGAATTGTCTTCCTCGTCTTAATATCTCCATTGTAGTAACCATCACCCCACCTTAACACCCTAAAACACTCACATTTGCAACCAATTGAATGTCATTTTACAGATTTATAATCTATTAAGCTAAATTTAACTATCCATAAACTTTAATTCACTTGCTGTCTAAACTATTGCAAAAAAATGTACAGTTGCAGAAGGTAATTTAAACTCTAGAGCTAAGATTGACCACATACTGTGCATAAAAGTTCAACAAAAGCAGAGAGTCTTCATTAAATATCAAAGTTTCAGGAATTTAAAAGCAAGAATTGAAAGTTATTTATATGTTTTTGTACTTTTTTTGAAACTAAAATTACATCTGTAAAAAGAAAACAAAAAGGAAGCCCAAAAAAAAAAGAGAGAACTTTTGAGTACCCAGGTTGTCCGGCTGAAATGGACCAGAAGATAGCGTAGCTCCATTGGATGCTTCGCACAGCAAGAGCAAGTTGTTTCTTCAAATTCTCTGGCACTCTCTCATGGTTTTGAATCCCAGTAGTAGCCATTGACCACAACAAAACAGCAAAAAAAGAAAAGAAAAGACGTCTACAAAAATAAAAGCTCAAATTTTTATTACAAAAAAGGCCACCAATGAATCAGATACACATAAATCACATTTATATGTTTGTTGAGTGGAATATTCTCCTATCAAAGCATCAAAACATCTACAGGAACACGTGTTCTAGCTCAATTTGCATGATTGTTGATGTGTCCCAAAACAACAAAACCCAGATGGGTTTTTTTCTTTTTTTGCTTCCAAGACCAAAAACAGACCAGACCTCATAGCTAACAGGATCTTTCTTCGCTTTTACTATAAAGACTGAAACTTGACTGAGTTTGAGTAGCTCCAAGATGGGTTTTTTTTTTGGGTAGCAGTGCTGCTGTGGAGTTTCAAAAATGGAGAGAAAGTGATAGATACTGAATATTATCAGATTGTACAAGACTTTAAGAAGAAGAAAAAAAATTACAGACTAAAGTCCATTATCACTGGGGAGAGAGAGCTGTGGACTAGCAGAAATTAATTTTTCTGTTGTGTACAGAAAACCAGATCACTCACTCACTCACTTTGATGACTCCAAAAAAGAAATATTATTTCAGTTTTCAATCTCAACAAAATGATCACTAAATAGTATTTTGTTGTTAGTTCTTTGGTTTTGAGAGCTATTACCCAATAGAAGAAGCTAATAACAAAGATCTGAAGAGTTTATCTGAGCCAGAGAAACACAAACACTAGGTCCTACAATGATCAGAACCACTAAGAGCACTATCTCTGAAATGGGTTGCAATAATTTTCATCACCAAAACAAAAACCAATAAAAAAAAAAAAACCAGCTGCTCATCAAACATAGACAGAGATAACTTAAATGGCAGACAGATGGAAACTAACAGTAAAAGTTTGCTTTAAGAGAAAAGTGTTTCAAAATAGGGAAGAATTAAAGAAAGTCCTCTGCTTCATTTCTTCATGGGTTTTTGAGCTCCAAAAAATATATTTATTTCAAAAAAAAAAATAACAGATATCATGAAAAGAGTCTGGTCTGCATGTAAAAAAAAAAATAATAATAATTCTGTTGTCTGGGTTTTTATTAGATACAAATGTATCTTTTTAAGTTTTTTATTGTATTATTCAAACCATTGATTTAGAAATCATTTGACCAAACTCCAAACTTAACCATCTACCAGTTGAGCTAGTTGAGCTAGTTGAGCTAGGCTACCGGAGATAGCTCTCTCTCTCTTCTTGATATCTTGTATTGTATTGTATGTTTGGTTAGTTGTGTGGATGATGGTGGGATTAGGTGAGAACTGAGAAATAATAAACAAGAAAACAAGAATAATTATTACCCTAATTATATACTATTATTTTATAGAGTTCTACTGTATATATATATATATATATATATATATTTAATGGATGGTCAAAATCAAGATAATTCTAATTTAGACTTTTCATTTTTAGTGAATCCAATGTACAATAATATTAATATAGTAAGTGACATCAATAGAGGCGTAACTCAGTTGGTAGATGAACGAGTTTAGAGTTTGAGTAAATAACTTCCAGATTAGTGGCTTGAATCCTACTAATGACGAAAACTTAAAAAAAAATACATGATCCCGATTAATAGATATTCTCACAAATATATATATATATATAGTAAATGATAAGTCCAGTTGAAATGATTTTGATCATACATGTATAGGATCCTTACCGTATATTTTTCCTTACCTCACATAATTTATGACACATAAGTATTGTCATGAATAATGTGTGGTTAAGATGTGATTAATTTCCACTATTACTTTATGGACAACCAATCACATATTTAAAATATATTAGAAAAAAGATAAGTAAGAAAAATATCCGATATTTTTTTTTGACAATATCTATTCATATAAGGATTAGGTATTTTTTTCTTAAAGTTTTTACTATTTGTAGAATTAGAGCCACTGATCTCAAAGTTATTTATCCAAACCCTAAATTCGTCAATCTACCGTAGTTACGTCCATGTTGGCAATTGTGTTGGCAATTGTAAAGTGATATTGAAAGTGACAAACAGTCGATTTAGAGAAAAAAAAAATTAGCGTGAAAATGTTAGCAAGACAACACAGTAGAGACGGCTCGAATCTCAGTCAAAATTAATGCTAATGTGCTTCATTCAACTAGTAATCAAGTTGATTCATTTCGCTCGGCTTGGCTGGGCTGGGCTCGGCTAAATATAACAGTCTTGTGATGTTATGGTGTTAGAAAGTACATTTTTGTCCCTCAGTGTCTATGAGACTTTACCTAAAGAATATATACGGTCATTTTCTTCTCGGTGCGTATTAATATAAAATATATCAATGCATTACATGTGGATCATATATTAAGGATAAGTACTGACAATTGCATTCAGACTGGATCAAATCAATTGAATCTAATGGTTCACATACAACGTACTGATAAATATTTATCAATACATATTGAGGTAAAAATTTATATATATATATAGAGAGAGAGAGAGAGTAATATTGGTGCGGAAAAGAAATAGAAATCAACTTCTCAATCATAATAATTCATACATAATCCTGCTTTACAAACAACATCTAGAATATTCTACTTTTGAGGAGAGCAATTGTTGTTAGTATAGTTAAAAATGCAACTATCATTATAAGAGGGAAGTCTCGAACTTCTATGATATTTTGATTTTTGAAATATTATAATAATTCTAGATTTATAATGAAAAGAGACTTAAACCCGTAATTTTATAGAGTGGAAGTTATTTTGTGAAGTTGTGAGGGAGCATACGGACAAACTGGTATCCTTTAATCTTATATATAACTACAAATTGTCCACATTGATTCTTCTTTTATTCACGATCATAGAGTTTAATATTAAACCAATAACCAATTCCACCTTCAAGGCTGGTCTCTGTGAATTGATCGGTAGAATTCTTATTAAAATACTTGAGATCCTACAAATATATTCTAATTTAAAAAAAAACAATATATCTTCTTGTCTTTACAATAACATTCAAGCTTCAGTAGTTTGCACATTGAATCATTGATCTTAAACAGTTAAACTAAACGTGTTAGTGTCATTATAAATTGATTTTTATTTTTAATTTTTTTTGGGGTCAAAATAGGCTGAGAGAAACCAAACCGACAAAGGATCGGCATAGAGCTTTGGGCAAGATTTGGAAGACAATGCGTGTGTGTCTACATCATCACAACCTGCAAGATTCTTTTTTCCTTTATAATAAAAAAATAAATTGATAATTATAATAAAAAGGAACAATATATCATATATTATCATTGTCAGTAAGTAACCCTAACTACTGGTCAAATTGGAAAATCAAAACCATTTATATTTTGATTTGATAATGTGTCAGATTTTTATTTTTTGTTTAACTAAAAATAGGAAAGAGCAAATCAACAATATATGATTGATTTGATCATCATTTCTATAATTGTTTTAGTATAAATTTCTGAATTAGCTATAACTCTTTGCCTGTGAAGTGTGAAATGTGCATCCACTTTTTAGGAAACACCAAAAATTTGTCTCTTTTTATGTTTTAATAAAATAAATTAAAAGATCAGATTAAAAATAATTAAATAATTTGTATTGGATTTTGTAGTACCCCCCACGTTTTAATTGTGATCCCAGTTGTGGATTCCATTATGATATATAGATAAGATTTTCTGAAAGTAAAATAAAAAAAAAGTTTAATTTTTCTTTAACTTTATTATTTATGATCATGGTTTTTTTTTTTAATCTATATCCTAATAAGTTGTGGATAATCTAAAATCAAAAATGGAAGTTTAAATTTTCTTGAATTTCTATGAGACCATCTTGTAATTGGTGGTTTAGTTTCATTAGTTTTATCAATGGCTCAACTTACAATAGTCCTTTAATTTTTTATATTTTTCGAAATGGCTTACTTTAGACATCATTGGACTGTATTACAATCTAAAAAACTAATTAGTGGGGTTAATTACCACGGCTCAATATTGATAAAAATCGTTTCATTCAACTTATCAATGTTTCAGATTCGAATCGTCATACTTAAATATAATATATATAAAAAAATCAGTTAGGAGGGTTGTGGATTATATGATTATATAAATTAAAATCAGTTAGGAGGGTTGTGGATTATATGATTATATAAATTTTTCCTTCCTTTTATCTTTTCGATACGAGACTTAGATCATACATATACATGTATGGCTAATCATATATTAAATGAGAAAGAATATATTCATGTTAAGAAGTTATCACTTAATTATAATGAGTCCATGCGTATAAATGTATACATATACGTCGGTTTAAGTCAATTTCATTAATTGTTTCTTTATAATTTTCAACTCAAATTTTATAACATTACGTACAAGTCTACCAAAACCTAGCCAATTATAATCCATCTTAAAATAATTATTTCTTTCTACAAGAGTACAAGTTTAACATAAAAGTCCCTTAGTCAAAACTTTAATTAAGTAAGACACCTAAATTAATGACTCAACTTCACTAATCGCCTATCTTTGCCCAAGCATGTCAAGAAATTTTTGTTCCAAGTTTTGAATATGATTTGGTTGTTGTTAATTGATAGCAAGATATTATTGAAGCTTGGAATTGATTGTCAAACTAACTAATTAAAAATAACAATAAAATTATTAGATTTCGTGCTTCAAAAATGTGTATTAATATATTGATGAACTACTTAATAAAGAGAAAAAACAGTTTTCAGATTAATGGACTCGTGAACAAACAAACGTTGAAAAATAATTATTTCATGCGATTGTATTGTAAATATATATAGATAAAAAAAAATAGTTTTCTAAATTTGGAATATAGAGATTAGAGACCAAAACTTATAAATTATTCTTAATGTTATATATTGTGTTAGTATCTTCAATGCATTTGATTTAGTCCTTGAAAACTTTTTTAAAGTTTAAGTAACTTTAAAAGGATTATTTTTGTAAGTTTTTAATCATATTAGTATTCACATAAGAAGATAATCACAGTGTAATATGTATGTAGGACGTGAAATACATAATTTTTATTGAATCTTGTTACTAGTACCTTACAAATTTAGTGGTCCAATATTAAAACAAAAACCCTCCACAGAATCCAAAATATATTTTGTGAGAATATTTAATAAAAATAAGTACACAAGATACGTTAGTTATAATTCTGCATAAAAATTGGTCCATATAATCGTACAATACTGGTCCTTCAATTCATATATATATATATATATATATATATATATATATATATGTGGACTGGTTATTTGGGCAACTCATACTCATAATCATTATATGAAACATATGCATGCATGTAGCACGTGCCTTTTTAAGAAAATCTCCAAAATCTGGTCGGAAACATGTGACTGTTAGTTTTTCATTAAAAAACAAATTACAAATTTTTGTATATATCAATAATAATGTAAATATGGAATAGGTAAATCAATAACTAAGTTATTAATACTACATGACATGTTCATGAACAAATGGACCAACTCACATGTTCCATCCAAAATTTAAATGAATGATTGTAGCTATAGTTAAGAGTAATTTTGTTTGTTTAAAGTCCATACTTACTGTTACAACTCCATATGTGATGATTAATAACAATGTTTGTAAATGGTTTCACGATCACCCATGTGAGATCACATATTATAAATATAAATATAAAAAAATATATATATATATATAGCTATATAGTCTTTTTCTCCTTAATGCGTACTGATATAAAATAAATCAATGTATTGCATGTGGACCATAGATTATAAATAAGTACTGACAATTGCATATAGACTGTGTCAAAGCAATTTAATTTAATAGTCCACATATAACGCACTGAAGTAAAAATATTCATATATAGAGTAGTGTTAACTTATGTCATAAGGTACATGTTAACGACTAGAATTTTAATAAGAGTATGTTTGATAGGGATGAAAATGGGGTAGAAAATGAGGAAGTTTGTGTTTGGTACGGAAAGAAAATGGAAGGAAGAAAAAAAATAAATGAATGGGACCTACTCATTTTAATCATCCCAAAAATAAAAGGAAAATGGAGAAAAAAAAAGATTGGTTTTTGGTTTAATTTAAATTACAAATTTACCCTTTTTAAATCCTCATAATAAGAAAATAAAACAAGTAAATTTGTTCAATTTGATATGTTGGCACATATTAAAACTCTCTCTAGTGAATATTTGACTTATGTTGTTGATTAAATATATATATACATAAATTTTTAAGTGAGTACGCACTGATATAACTTCATTAGTGCGTTAGATGTGGACCATTAGATTTACATATTTTTACTCAAAGTGTATATACTTGTCAAAACTTCTCCATAATCAGTGGTCAACATGCAACGGTATACCTATATACCTTGTAGAAAATATTGCAATCAAATGTTGAATCACACTTTTTCAAATTACACCGGTGTTCTATAGTCTGACCCCATATATATATATATATATATATATAATTTGGGACATACTAACCTAAAGTGGGAGAAACGAAAAATCATCTTATACATTTTGCTAATTTGTGACTCAAATAACTTTTACCAAAAAAAAAATCTCATCTAAACTTAAAATAAAAAATCAAAATTGGAATATTTTTTTTAAAGATATAGTTCAACTAGAAAATGTAACTTAAAATTTATTTTTTTAAAATAACTTGTAAAACGTAATGTATTAATTTATATATATATATATATATATATATATTTGGTTAGAAATTTTGAAGTCATTTTGTAAAAAAAAGAGTTGGATTCAATATTATTTAAATTATATTTATTTATTAAATATAAAAATATATAATATATAAACTATAATATAAAGGTAAAATAGTAAAATTGATAAAGAAAATTTAACATTATTTGTCTTTTCCTCAACAATACCAAACAAAAGAAATGAAGATGTCTTCTTTTCTTCCTATTTACCAAACAATCTTTCTTTTACTCTAATAATTTTTCTAGTATAGTAAAATTTTAATATATGCTATAAGGATATAAGTTAACAACTAAAAATACTAAAAAAGGAAAATATTAATTATATATATTGTCTTAATCGATATAATAAATATATATTTATAATAAATATTTTTCATTTTTAATAAATTTTTAATTGTTAATTTGTGTTTCTATTAACTCTACCTTAATTAATATGATAATTACGAACACTATGACACTTAATTTGAAATAAAATTTGGGAAAAAAATTGAATTATTGTAAGTAACTTAATTTAATTTAAGAAAAACTTTATGGTTTGTGAATTTCAAAGTTATAAAGAGCTGTCAGCTAGTGCCATTATATTAGCATCCATGAGCCATCCAATCACATACACAACTTGGAAAATAATATATATATATTATTTATTAAATTATAACTATTTATATATATATAAAATTAAAAATAATGTTGTACGGCTAACTATATAATGTAGATACTATATATAGCCTTTATTTATAAAAATATATTTATAATTATTTTATTTAAAATGCTTTTAAGGCAATTTGGACACACTACATTCTTCCCACCTACTAGTCAAACTGCCTGTGAGCCTGTCCTCGTGTGGTGGCTTCGGGATTTGAACACGTGTCCGGATACAGGCCCTTCTAATTTCTGACCCCACCCCACCTTTCTCTCTCTTTTTTTTTTATTTACTGACTTTCACACTATATGATTATGGTAATTCCACATATTCCGATTGCTGTCTCACAATTTATATATGGTCATCGTCGTACACAAAATATCTGAATATCGTAATATTGTTTGTACATTAGATTTAAATATTAAATTCGGATAAATCAGTATTATTTATTTTTAAATATCTTTATATTAAATTATTTAATATACAAGATTTTATAATTAAAATTAAATTTACTTTCTACATACCTAAATCGAATACTTTATCATAAACTATAATAATATATATGGAATCAAATACAATTTCAATCAGGAAATATAATTTTTTTTCCACATAGGTGCCTCTATTACCACCCAAAAAGTTCTTTCTGTAAAGTTGTAAAATACAAGTGTTTGAGAGAGATAACAAACTATTAGAGAAAAGCTTGAATCAGATTTCAAGTTCTTTAGAAATCAACAATGGAAGCAGAGGAATCTACAACAGTGAGAGAGAGAGCGGGAAAACTTTGTTTTTCATTCATTAACAAAGACTATTACATACTCTGTATATATATTACAAATTCCAGAAATGACTAATTTCCCTAAATTTACGGGGAACCAATTATATTGCCACATCAGCTAAAACAGTTACAGAAAATACTCAACCCTCTCTATTTCTAGCTGGTCTTAAATACCTTTGATCTTTTGGTATCACGTTTGAGACTTTGGCAATGCAAGGTCTTGATTGACGTACCACACTAGCTAAGAGTGTGCTGCTGTGCACCTTACCATTCTTCTCTTGCTTTGCTGATTCAATTATATCACCAGGATTACAAGCTCTGCCTTTGCTAGTATCATGAGCACTAACACTTTCAACACCAATATTTTGAATTATGACTAAAGTATCCGTATTTTAAATTACTGAAAAGGACACAATTGTTTAATTTTAAAAAAAGTTTTCAGCACCCACCAATCTTAAATTATATTAGAAATCAATATTTCAACCAATGATATTATTATAGAATATAAGATACAATTGTAGGAAGAAATCATTTTTTTTAAAAAAAACTTTAAATCCGGAAAGGAGGAAAAAAAAATTTGCTTCTAATCCAAATATTGAGATTTGAGACCATGAATTGCTCCAAAAACCAGCTGTGATGAATTTTTTTTTTCCAGACATTTATTTCCCCTCTAACCTCCTGTGATGTTTTTTTTTTTTTTAATATTTATTTCTCATCTAACCACTTGTGATGAATTAAATGTTTAAAATAATATTGAATCAAAATAACAGCAGGAACATTTTATAAAATTTGAAACTTATTCTTACAAATTCTGAAACTATGGGTGTAATGAGAAAATGAGTGTAATGAAAAAAATATATGTTTAAAAAAAAACAATACTCAAAGGACAATATTGATATTTTAAAGGTTGTAGGAAGTAAAATTAATAATTTTAATTTTTTAATATGGGTATAGGAAAAAAAATGGATGTATAGAGATATTTTATAGATGGATGATATTAGAACGCACGTTATATATTATATATATATATATATATATATATATATAATTTTTTATATACGATTTTTATGTGTCATTGATTGAAAACCTCTCATTAATATAGCTAAGTTTATTAAAAATAAGTTTAGACTTTTTTTGTCACGTATTCATGTCATGTCTTTTTAATTGAACTTAAAATTTAAAATATTATACATTAAATATATATATATATATATATATATATAGATATAATGTTAGTATAAGGATTAAATATCATATTTATATATATGACGTTTAAGTTTGTCTAACTCACCGCAAGATGTGTTATGAAAATTACAAGTGTTCAAAGCTAAAGTTATATTTATCTATCAATTTGTACATATGATCAATTATCAATCTATGACAAATTGCATTTGATTATAACATATTAAGATAATTTCAAACTAAGACAATTCAACCACTATTATATTGTTGATTCTAGAATGAAAATATATCAAAACATATGTCAAGAGAATTTCTCTTTAAATATAACATAATGAAAGCGACAAGAATTTGAATCTAATTAATTCAGATGCAATGTAATATGTTGATTTGAATGTAAATAAATATAATAAAATTAGAGATGAGTTTGAAACTTTGAAGAGAAACAAGGGACCACTGTATTGACAAGGGTTGTACTAACCGGTACTCTTAGGGTATATGATAAGTGAATAACAACCATTTTATTTTTATTAAATGAAATAAAAATATTATATTTATTATAACAAAACAATAAATATATCAATTAATTTTCTTTAATAAAAGTAAAGTGGTTATTATCCTTAGCGTACAGATTAATAATACCCCAGTGACAAACATAAAATAATAAGAAGAAGAAGAAATGATTTTTGTGTTCAATGAATGGCAAATGGAAAATCATGTTTTCAATGAGATGCAGGCTTGTCTTTGGCATTTGCAATCTGGCCAATAAATATTAAATACAATTAATGCTCACATGGTCCATGACATTGATAAGTGCAGATCAATGTCAACAAAGCTGATTGAATTAACTGGTCTATCATAGACCAATACACCATTTTTATGCAATGCCATCAATAATTATCGCTCGTTTTCGTAATTCACAAAGTACATTTGATATTGACACAAAAATTACATATTATTATAAAGTTAATTCCAAAACATATACATTAAATTGTTATATTAAAAACCGATTATTCTTGGCTTATTTACTTTATTAATTTTTATGTCTTGAGTAGTACAATAATTAATTTAAAGTTATCGAATTATTGATGCAAATAGAGTAATGAATAAATAGACTATGTTAATCAATAATAAATTGTAAAAGAACAATATAATCTTATTGGAATATATAAAAAGAAATATATATTATCAAAAAAGTAAAAATTTGGTTAAACGTTTTCTACTTCAGCAGTTGCCGGTTCGAAATCTTATAGTTTTTTAGATAATTATTTTTATATATCTATTAACTATATAAAAACAGAGAATTGTCGGTTTTATTATAGCATTCATCTTATTTAATCTTTAATTTCTTTGAAAGTATAATTACAGTTACAACCCTTTAAGTTTATATATGTACCTGAATGAACATGGTTTAGTAAAATTTTAATTAGTTATGTTTTTTAGATTTACGTTGAATGTCGAATGAAACGAGAGAATTGGGGTCTATATAAAAAGTCCCTTAGATTTATGTTCAGTACTTTATATAATAAATTTTTTGTGTATAGAATTTAACAAGACAATTGGGGACCATATAAGAAAATTATAGGGAGTAAGATCATCCCCAGTAGAGAGTGAGAGCTTATGGTTATATTTAGGTCTCAAATAGTGCTGAGAGTGATGCTTATATGTACTTTTACACCAACAGCGCTATGAGTGATATTTTTGTAACAAATTTAATTATGCCTAATTTATAATAAGTGGTCAATAAATTGTAATTTATAAACTTTAATGTTTATAAAAACAATACCTTTGTAAATTTCTCAATGAGATCTTTAAAATGGTATTAATATTTAATAAATTTAAATATTTTTAAATTATTACCAAATTTGATAATATTGAAAATTTTAATTTTTAAATAAGAAAACATCATAAAATTTTAATTTCATAGATTAGAATACACTTAACATAAACATATACATAATAAAAATTACATGCATAATCGAATTTTTGAATTTTTCTATAATTTTTTATAATTTATTTTGAATTTTTGTTGATTTTCTAGTATTTTTGTGATAAAAATTAATTTATTTCAAATTTTAATGTTAGAAAAATTATAAGCCGTTCATCTCTAACGGTCAACAAATCTCATTCGTTCATCTTCAATGGTCAACAAATTCAACTGGATCCCACACATTTATTTATTTTAATTATGGTATGAGTCCCATAAAAAATAAAAATATTACTATTTTATTCATCCAACAAATGTTCCCCACCACCTTACATATAGGTCCACCATATAACTCTCACTCTCACCTTTACTAAATATAACTCACTCAAATAACTCTCAACATATTTTAACTCTTACTTTAACTTTCTATAGAGGAAGATTTTGAGACTTAAAATGAGTATATATGTATATAGCTCTCTATTAGAGATGGCCTAAATAAGAGAGACAAAACATATTAATTATAATTTCAGTTTGGTTGATTCCTCATCACACACTTAGGGTATGTACGGTTTTTCAAGTAGAGTTTATAGAACAGATCTTTTTGTAGTAAATCTTCTAATAATAAAAAAAGGCTTTTAGTTGTGTAAATTACAAAAAATGTGTTGACAATGTATTTTTAGAAATAGCTTTTGGTTGAATGAATTACAAAAAAGATGTTGACAATGTATTTATAATGAAAGAATTATGACGGAATATCTAAAATTTATAAAAGGTAGTTGAGACAATTCATATGTTTTAAAAAACCTCAAAAAAAGTTTTTTGGAAAATCCCAAATTTTGAGATTCTCCAAGTAGACATAAAATAACTTTTATAAAAGGTAATTAAAACAATTCATATATTAAAAAAGTTGTTTTGAGTTTTGCCAAACAATTAAGTGTATGTTTGGTATGACTTTTGAAATGATTAAAAGCGTTTTTTTTAATGTTAGAAGTTATTTTGAAGTTATTTTTTAGTCGTTTGGCAAAACTCAAAATAGTTTTTTTAATATATGAATTGTCTTAAATACCTTTATAAAAGTCATTTTATGTATATTTGGAGAAGCCTAAAATTTGGGCTTTTCCAAAAAGCTTTTTTTGAGTTTTTTTTTAAAACATATGAATTGTTTCAAATACCCTTTATAAATTTTAAATATTCCACAATAAATCTTTCATTATAAATACATTGTTAATACCTTTTTTGTAATTCACTCAACCAAAAGCTATTTCTAAAAATACATTATCAACACATTTTTTGTAATTTACACAACCAAAAGCTTTTTTTTGTTAGAAGCTCTACTCATTAGAAGTTCTACTAAAAAAATATACTCTAGAAGCTCTACTTGAAAAGGACTGCATCAAGTGGTTCTTCGACGAGAGTGGAGAATTTACGGTGAAGAGTGGCTACAAGGTGGCCTTATCAGAGAAAACCCAGGTTTTAGTTTCCAATCCCTCTCACCAGCATAAATGGTGGAATTCTCGGTGGTGTCTGAATCTTCCTCCAAAGGTAAAGGTTTTTATCTGGCGGGCGTGTCTGAATGCTCTTCCATCTCTAGGACAATCTGTGGAAGAGGAATGTTGTGGGGGCTTTCCGTTGCGACAGATGCATCTGTTTTTCTGAAACCATTAGCCATGCCCTGTTTGGATGTAAGGCTGTTCGACAAATCTGGAATGAGACCTATTTTGGTTTGAGGTTAGTCAGCCTCTACAACATCCTTGTGTTGGATGTGTTTCATTTCATTGCCTCTCATGTGTCTCAGGATGTGTTCAATCTCTTTGCATGGTTTCCTGGGCAATTTGGGAGGATCGAAACTCCTTGTCTAATTGTGGCAAAGCTTCAACTGCTGAGAGGGTGGTTTCTAGGGCGATTGACCTGCTGGAGGAATTCTGAAACAACAGGTTCTCGTTCTCTCCCCATACACCTCCTCCTACACCAGGGATTCTGTGGACTGGTTAGCCCCTCCCCCTGGTATGTTGAAGCTCAATATTGGCACTGCTCTGCGCAAGGCCTCGGGTTCGATTGGTTTAAGGGACTTCAATTAGGGATGATAAAGGAAGAGTCCTGGTAGCACGATCGAAGCTTTTACATGGATCTTTCAATGGTGATATTGGACAGTTCATGGCTCTTCAGGATGGTCTCATGCTAGCCAAGTTCTACAGCCTGCAGGTCAGGTTTGTCGAGGTCAACTCTCACATGGTTTTCTATTTCTTGAACTCTCAAGTGCCTCCCTTAGGAGAGGCCAGTTTTATTATTAGTGATATCAAGACATTATTGTCCGAGGTGGGTTCCTATAAGTGCCTATTCACTTCCAAATCCGGAAATGTCTTGGCATATAACCTAGCTTCGTTAGCCTTCTCCTCTGTGAGGGAGCGTATCTGGCTGGATCTCAGCCCTTCGATTGTTTCGTAATGGTGTTCGTTTATTATCAAAAAAAATGTTGTTAGAATAATAAATAAATAAATTCGAAAGGAACCTTGCCAGTTTGTGCGTCCTATCTTACAGACACACACACACACACATAATTTTCTCCTTAGTGCGCACTGATATAACTTATATCAGTGTGTTGCACACACACACACACATATATATAGTCATTTTCTCCTCGGTGCGCACTGATATAACTTATATCAGTGCGTTGCATATGGACCATTGATTATGGAGAAGTTTTGACAAGTGCATACACTTTGAGTCAAAGTATGTAAATCTAATGGTCCACATCCAATACACTGATGAAGTTATATCAGTGCGTACTGACTTGAAATTTTTTGTAAATATATATATATATATATATATATATATATATATATATATTAGAGAACACACACATATATATATATATATATATATATATATATATATATTAAATAGATGGAAAGTCCAAAACATACACATAGGGATGGCCATTTTCCCCCAGGACCCCAAATCCCCGCTCCCTCATCCCCATTTGGGGGAATTTTTTTTAGAAAAATGGGGAAATTGGGGGGGGGGGGGTGGATATGATTTTTATCCCCAAATTAAAATGGGGATGGGGATGGGGGGACCCTTCCCTATCCCCATTTCCCCCACAAATTTTAGGAAATGGGGATGGGGATGGGGATAGGGGTAGATGCCCCCATCCCCATTTCTCCATTTTCCCGAAATATTATAATATTATATATAATATATTAATATATATTTATTTTTATATTTTCAATATTTTTATTATTTCTGTTTTACTAACTATATATACATCTTTATAATTTAAAACCTAACCCTAAATCATATTCCTTAAAACTTTTTTTTTTATATTGTAGGAGATGTTATTTTGTATTTGAATTTAATAGATTGTGCATTTTTGCGTTTTTTTTAATATGTTATTTTTAATGATACAAGCAAAATGGGAGAATGAGGAATTGAGGGACTTTGGGGAAATGGGGATGGGGATGGGGGACCTCCCCCCAAAACTACCCCATCCCCATTTTTCCCAAATAGGGAAATGGGGGGGTGGGGGAGGGTTTGGAAATTGGGGATGGGGGAACCTACATCCACCCCCATTTTCCCATTGGCCATCCCTACATACAATCAAATAGTTATATTAAAAACCGATTATTCTTGGCTTATTTACTTTATTAATTTTTATATCTTGAGTAATACAATAATTAATTTAAAGTTATCGAATTATTGATGCAAATAGAGTAATGAATAAATAGACTATGTTAATCAATAATAAATTGTAAAAGAACAATATAATCTTATTGGAATATATACAAAAGAAATATATATTATTAAAAAAGAAATTTTTTGGTAAAACGTTTTCTATTTCAGCAGTTGCCAGCTCGAATCTTGTAGTGTTTTAGGTAATGTTTTTTATATATCTATTAACTATATAAAAAGAGAGAGTTGTAGGTTTTATCATAGCATCCATTTTATTTATTTTTAATTTCTTTGAAAGTATAATTACAATTACAACACTCTAAGTTTATATATGTACTGAATGAACATGCATAGTTTAGTAAGATTTTAATTGTTGCGTCCCTTTGATTTGTGTTGAATATCGAATGACAAGAATGAACGTTGAATGACAAGTATAACTTTTCGAGTTTATAGGATTACTTAATAGACATGTCTTAGTAATAATAACACAACAGAGACTATATAGTAAGGATTTTTTTTTATTATTTTAAATTGTAAAATGGGACTGGGGTGAAAATATAATTTTCTATGTATTTAATGTGTTGAAAAACAAAAGAGAATTATACAGGGTGAAAATGTAATTTGTGTGAAACTTTATGATTTGTGGATTATACAATGGATGTGTGTAAAGTGAAAGGGAGTTAACAATTTTTTTTAAAAAAAGTCCAAGCGATGGTTTCTGATCAAAGAGAAAAATAATTAAATCATCCACATGTCATAATGAGACACGAGGAATGCATGATGCAATGAGGTGGTAAAGAGAATTGGAGGCATCAAAAGCCGGTGAAATGTGGCAATAATTTAGAATAAAATTAGAATAAAAAAAATAAATAAGAAGAAAGGAAGGTGGCAATCGGTTGGATAAGGAGAAGAAGAATAATATAAAATATGAAAAGGAAATAAAGGAAAGAAAATTGAAGAGGAGAGAGAAGGGTCATTCGACCAAAATAGAAAATATAAATAGAGAAAGAAAGAAGAAGAAACCGATAGAGAGATAGAGAATTAGAACCGAGAGATTGAAAATTAGGATGAGAGAGGCGATGATTCAAATAGAGAAAAAAGTTTGTTTTGAGAGACAAACAGATGAAGAAATAAGTAAATAGAAATAAAAGAAAACAAAGAGGTTCAGGTAAATAGAAGAAAAGAAGAAGAAAAAGAAGCATAGAGAAATAAATAGAGAGAAAAAGAAAGAATAGCTGAAGGAAGAAGAAATAAAGTTATAAACGAAGAAATATGCATTGGATATATACCAGATAAGTGATTTCAGTTTGGCCTCTAAGTTTGGGATACAATAAACTCATAAAGTTTATTGGATTATCTTAATAGATACTAAATTGAGTTTCATGTATTTTATGGTGGATCCAGAAATAGATGAATTCAGGAGGGAACTAGTCCCATAGCATATTTGAGTGCGGGAGTTATGTTGGTGGATACTTTTATTAAAGTTATTTGGTAGTGAATGATCAAAGTTACCAATGGAGTGCTGCTGGTTTTGTTTTCGAAAATGTTAAGATTCTTATTCAAGGAGGTTGGGGTTTTTAAATACCAAGCTATTCCATGCAATGCAAATATGGTGACCCATAACCTTGCCTCTATGGCTTTGTCCTTTAGAAAAAATGAAGGATTTAAATGTGGAAAGATGACTTTCTCAATTGTTTTGTTTCTTAGTTTGTCTATTTTGTTTTAGTCATGAATATGTCAACAAAAAAATGACTGTTTGATTTGTGTTTTTAGAATTGAATTCTATTTTGTGGGTGCTGAATTGTATTGTAGACTTGTTTTGAAGGAAATCCATTAAAGACAGTTCAAAGACCTTTCAAGCATTTTTGGCTGTGTGAGATCTAAAGCTTGGGTATATAGTGTTTAATATCTGATTCTGAGATGCTCATTTGATAGATTTATCATAAATTTTCTTGGCTCTCAATTTAGTTTACTTTCTGATAATTAGGGTTAATGACTGACAACCTCTTGAATTGTTTTATTTTTCCGTTTAATTGTATAAGACATCTAAAGTAACATAATATTTATGTGCAGTATAAACACTGAAACACTTTAGAGTGAGGACATTGCAATCTGGTTAATGAGGCAAATGGAGATGTTATATACCTAGGTATATTATAACTTTTATCATCAAATTATAAGTTATTGATGATGTTGAAATCTTTTAAATTTTGGGTTGTGTTGGTTGGCACTTGGTATAGTATGTGATACATTGTATCTTTGTTATATTAAGTGGGTTACATAAAGTATGCCATTTTGGTTCTTTGTAATTTCTATATTATTCGATTTTGTTGTATTTTCATTATTATATTCACATGTTTAATTGTGATGGTTTCTTTTATAAATTTATGGAGTATCTTATTTCTAGAAAAATCAATTGGTTTTCATTCAAATGCTTCCATCTTTATTAATTGTTATTGTTATTGTTAACATAATACACGAGCAGAGTGTAGGGGCATGTAAAATCATTTCACTTTATCGAATATAACTATCTTAAATAACTTATAAGCAGGAAAAAAACACAAAAATTATAATTATAAATATAAATGCATTGTAAAAAAAATATAAATATAAATACAAGCATATGCCTTGCATGTGCCACCAACCTTAGTATATATATAAAATGCAATGATCGTACTACATTTGAATGTAGTACATTTGAATGTATTTGTACTACATTTGAATGACACCACTCTGACACTTCTAACGCCATTTTCACAACCAATATATCTAATAATTTCAAAAAATATCGTTCCAATATATATATATATATATATATATAAATTTTCAAGTCAGTATGCACTGATATAACTTTATCAGTACGTTGTAGACCATTATATTTATATACTTTGACTCAAAGTGTATGCACTTGTCAAAACTTCTCTATAATGTAACGTACTAATATAAGTTATATCAATGCACACTGAGAGGAGAAAATGACTGTATATATATATATATATATATATATATATATAAAATTATATTAATCAATTTTAAAGAGAAGAAAAGTTGATTATTTAAAATTTTTAATACAATAAAGTTAAAGGTAGATTTAAGTGGTAAAACAAAATTATGATAAATTTTTTAAAATCAGGGTCTTTTTCTATGTCAATGAAAGAATTAATTTTCTTTTTCTTTTTGATCTAAAAATATATATTTATAATAATTTTAAGTGTATGCATAGGTAATGTATTAATTATATAAATGCAACCTAATATTCACAGACTGTTTCAATAAAACTGGATTATTGATAAATTAACTACGTTATATAATAGTTATAGAAACAAATTTAGAAAGAAGTAGGCATTAAAAGTAACTCATTAAACTATGTATAAGTTGGCCAATTAATTAATGCATGATCCTCATCCTCCTTTAAGTCTCCAAAAAAGTTATTGAATGATGGTGGACTTCTAAAAAAATAAATCTAAAAATCTGTAAAAAGTTTAAGAGATTCAATTCAGTGGGATCAATTTTTGTTGCAAATAGTCGATCTCTAAAAGGAGTAAAAGCTCAAATTATTTTTCTCCAATTATGGGTACATTAATTCACATGTCACACTGATATTGTTAAACATAGGACTTTAGGAAATTCTTGGATTTTTTTTTCACATGACATTTCCTTTATATCATTATTGCTACACAATCTAAAAAAAAATTAATCTAAAAACAATCAAACTAATTTGTCCATATTCATTACATCATTTAGATTGAATTTAAAGTTAAATCATTCTTAAAATCCACTAAAACGTACACTATTTTTTTTTCATGGTTTCTTTATGTGAATTAATTCTACTTGTTTCAAGTGTGGTCAACTAAGTTATGATTACAATTCATTGAATAACCCTCCACAAAAAAAAAAAAAGCATCATCATACAGTATACAGATCTCAATCAGGACTAGTAAGTGTAAAATTATTTTGGACATAAAGAATGAAAAAAAGAAAAGGAAAATATGTACATGTGTCCTCATCAATTTTTTTTTTTTTTATTGTTTTCCAATATCTTTTTTGACAATCTTGTTGATAGAGTTTGGTGACATTCCACTAACATGTAAATCATGGATAGGGACATACAAATTCTTCTTTATTACTCATTAATGACCAAATTTTGCTGTTTACCCAATAAATTTATGAGGACAAACACTCCAAAAAGACCCTCTTTGAAGCTTAACTAAAAAAAGTTATGTTTTTTTTTCTTCGAATTTCAAAACTGTAGAGTTGTTTTTCATCGAGGGTTAGTGAATGAGGACATGATAGATTCGATCCCAATTTTTATTTTATGTAATAAATGTTTTGTGTATAGAATTTAACAAGACAACTGGGGGGACCATATAAGAAAATTATGGGGAGTAAATAAGAGAGACAAAACACATTAATTATAATTTCAATTTGGTAGATTCCTCATCACACACTTAATTGGAGTCACGACAATCAAATAAATGAGTACTGCATTTAGCTGGGGAAGTTGGAAACTGGAAATGGACTATAAAAATTGCAAATTGTTTTTTTTATTTATTAATATATTATTAGTTTTTTATTCACAGTGGACTCTTATTATGTTGACTTTGTGTGTGATCAATGTGTATAGATAGTTTTCAAAGAAAATAGAGTGGCATGTTGCCTAGTAGTAGCTTTGACCGGTGATAAAATGAGATTGGTCTGATGGTAAATCTCACACACTTACACTATGAGATTGTGGATTTGAGTCATATCTTTACCTTTAAATCCCGAATTTTATGTAATATTTCAAAACCACGTAAAAACTCAAAAGCCCATTTTAGCTTTCTCTTGATAGTAACGGGCCGGGTTGTGGAACTTTCAATGAGCTGAATGGAACCTACCCATGACCCACCAACACTGTTGTACCGACATTTTTTTATTTAAATATTACATTATACAAGCACTTTTAAATATAAAAAGTTAACAAAGAATTATATTTATTATTTTAAAACATCATCGCACAAATTCTTTTTATATATTAAAAGGGTATGTAAATAAATACATAATTATCGAATGGGAGATTGGGAGTAACTAGAAAGTAGTAATATTAGCACTACTACTTACTAATATAATAATAGGTGGTGGTGGTGTGTTGGCTATGTTTGGTGGTGGTAGTGATGAACATCATATGATTAGGTGATGGTTATGAACAGATAATGGTGGAGATCAGATCGGTTTGGCTGTACGTCTTGAGTATGGTCGTTAAATGGTCATTTTCTGATTAAATCGAAGGATAAAACGGTTATTTGACCATAAAAATTGACGGTCAACTCGCTTTTGGATGGAAAAGGTAAAAGAAAGGAAATATTGTATAATATTCTAATTTCAAAAGGAAGATCGGCCAATATGGGCAAACTCTATTCTCGACTTTCTAGTAAGGTAAAAATCAGAGGACAAAATGATATTTTTCCCTTTTTTTAACCAGAAACTGTAATGTATCAACTTAATTAATATTTGCCAAAATCATATTATAACTATATATAATAATTTAATCCACTATGTATCACCATAATTAATGTTTACATAAAATCATATTATATATTATAATAGTATTATTAATATTTTCTTAATTTTTCACACAAGGACAATGAAAGATCCGCCATCCTTTTTCTGTTTACAGCCGCAATAATGATTATTTACC
>CM065637.1:3214924-3272375 GCA_033220585.1 Dipteronia sinensis | reverse complement strand
TTTTTAGTTATTCAATGTAATAAAAAAACCATGGATGCAGGTTGCACATCGTCTACCATGTTAATGGTGGGGGTTCGAGTCCCACCATGTATAGTTTATATGAATAGATCATTTTATAGGTAAAAAAAAAAAAAAAAACTCGTTAAGATAATAGATATCTAGGTCTGAACCCTAATTGGTATAGTATATAAAATTTACTGTACCAAATAAAGTAAATCTGCATAGAAGTCAGCTAAAGTTAAAGCCAAAACACAAAACTAGGAAAAACAGTTACAATTTTGGTGCTCTATCATAAAACACTTGGTGATAAAACCTATCATCTCTGTATGTCCATTGAATTCAAACACTATTCTTGGAATGTAGAACACTATAATCTCTGCAACTTCCAAAAGATATGGAGCTTTGATCACGTGTCCTCACACACCCATGCAATTCACCATCTCCAAAACTTGATCCATTTCCAACCTTCAATGATATAGAGGACATAATTGTGAGTGGTTTCTATTGAACCTCCTCATATGCATAAGATATAGAGGGCACAATTTCACCTGATCTCTCATTGCACTTCATATTAGTGAAGATATATGAGATAAGAGAGACATGAGAGAGAGATCAGAATATTTTTGTGAATAAAATTAAGAAAATAAAAAATGGGGTTCAGTGGTACTCAAGAGAAATGCAAGGCTTGTGATAAGACTGTCCATTTCATTGATATGGTGACTGCTGATGGGGTTTCATATCATAAGACTTGCTTCAAATGCAGTCACTGCAATGGTGTTCTTGTTGGTACAAACAAGTTCTCATCTTTTTTTGTTTTTTCGTTTCGTTTTTTTTTTGTTAATGTTATAAAAGAAAATAAAAATGGTGTTACAGATGAGCAGCTATTCATCAATGGATGGTGTCCTATATTGCAAGCCACACTTTGAGCAACTTTCAGGGAGTCAAAGAAATTCCAAGGTGACATTTTTAACATTAAAATCTGTGTCTTATTAATTACCAATCATTTTATTATCCAATTTTCGGCTGATATATATGTTTGATTCATTTATTGATCAGCTGGAAGCCATAAGCAAGGTGGAAGTGCACTGGTATAACAAATTTGCCCACTTAGCTCTCTATAGACGTTATGTGTTGGAGACTATATATATATATATATATATATATATAGTGTTTGACATGATTGATTAATGTTGTTCTAATTTTTTCAATCTGCAGACTAAGGTTCCTAGCAAGGTTTCCTCCATGTTTTGTGGCACTCAAGAGAAGTGTTCATCATGTAAAAAAACTGTATACCCTCTTGAAAAGGTTTGTGAATTGTCATCTTAATAATTCTTTGAATAACATCTTCGAATTATCGAAAAATATAAAAAAAAATCGGATACATGTAATGGATGGGATTCTTTCGCTCTTATCTATCGTTTGGTGAAGAATGACAAGGAAGAATTTGATATATATGTTAGATCAATGTATCTACTATTAACAGATTTATATGTGACAGGTGACTGTGGAGGGAGAATTTTATCACAAGTCCTGCTTTAGGTGTGCTCATGGTGGTTGCTCTATATCACCATCAAACTATGCTGCATTGGATGGTGTCCTTTACTGCAAGCACCATTTCGCACAATTGTTCAAGGAGAAGGGATCCTACAACCATCTCAACAAGACTGTTTCAATGAAGAAGAATGGGGCAGCTGTCCCTGCAGAGGAAAAACCTGAAGCAGAATCAGCAGCAGCAGCAGAAGAGGAGCCGAAACCGGAGGTGGAATCAGAAGAGAAGGCTGGTGAAGCCCTCACACAATAGCAATCTATCTGATTAACAAATCAAATTTGAATGTTTTAAAAGCTTTTTGATAGTGATTTCAGAGTTTGTTTGTATAAATGCATCTCAGACTTTCAATGTAATGATATATGCAAAGGTGGTCTGTTATGTCATTTTATTATGAAATGCAAAGTGCAACAATTAATGTTAAAGTTTGAGTCTTCATTCTGTCACATGTATCGTAGAATGTAGACATTTTTTTTAAATATATATTTCTTGTGGGTAAAATTGAAAAACACCAATGTCTCATGCAAATCAATTCATTTCCATTGCTTAACAAAATCATGACAAGTAGACGGGATAAGACACATGAAGTTGAGCGTTTGAGTCGTATCCTCTTCTCCCGCACCATGAGGTTGAACCTTATAAAGATTGTATTTGTAAGATGTCTAAATATTCATACATCATATCAAATTAATTTTAACAACAGTTACATTTTTTTTTATTGTGGGGTTTCACTGAAAATAAACAAACAAAATAATTTTTTGTGATTTTACAACATTGAAGTAATTAATTTCATTTAAAAATTAAAAAAAAAAAAAACTGAAGAAAAATCTCAATCAAAAGCACATCAAAGACAAACCCACCTTTCTAAAAAATGGACCCAAGTTAGTTGGGCCGAATCGGACCACAAAAAATCCGACCCAAAATATAAACTAATCTGAACCGTTGAAAACTAAAGCGTCACAGCCGTTAGATCTAGGTTATCAGGTTTTAACTAGGTAGTCTTGAGTCATATCAAAAACCCTCTCTGTTTGTGTGGCGTCTCAACGAAGCGAAAGAAGAAGAAGAAGAAGAAGAAGAAGAAGAAGATGGTTCAACGTCTCACTTACAGGAAGAGGCACAGCTATGCCACCAAGTCCAATCAGCACCGGGTCGTCAAAACCCCTGGTATACATACAACAACAACTACTACTAATTCACAGTCTTTATCTTCTACGTTTAAGTACATTTTATTTGAATTTTCTGTTTGTAATCTTCTCTATAACATTAGATCTTTGTCGTGGCGTCTGGTTTAGCTTCAGATTCTTAGAGATGCTTGTTTACTGATGTTTAATTGTTGATTGTGTTGTATATATGGATCGTTGAAATATGAAAGAATTCGGGACTTAAAAATTAGAACTTTTACATGTTTGGTTTATTTTATGACATTTTAAGAATGTTTTATTTTTTATTTTTATGTATATTTAGTTTATGCAAATGCTTATTTCGATGTTTACTAGGATGTCATTCTCGAATGTGTTTACTAAATGTTGATGGGTGTTGCTTAATTTTTGAAAACTTATTGAATTTCAGGTGGGAAGCTTGTGTACCAGGGCACCAAGAAGAGAGCGAGCGGGCCAAAGTGTCCCGTGACTGGAAAGAGGATCCAAGGGGTATGTTTTATTGTTCTCAAAGTTTTCTGATTTGCCGGTGTCTTTGTTCGGGTCTGGTGTGTGTGGAAGTTTATCAACCTTTTTGAGGTTCCCTAGCAAATCATGTCTGTGTTTAATTTTATGAAATCTTGTGTCTCCAATCTAATCTATGTCTAATCGTATTTATTTTTTTAGTTTTTCTGTCACTAGAAGTATTATTAAGGTGATGATCTTAATCATTTTCTTGTTGCTTACATGTGCTTGGTTAAAGTTGTCTGAGTTACCATTTTCAGCAGATTTTAATGATTGATACATAGACCGCTACTGTCAGTCTTTATGTGATATTATTTTTGGTTTAAATACAAATTATTCTGAAATTGATTGTTGTATTAAGTTTCACTCCAATAGTAAAATTCCCTATCCTTCTTTTACTCCTAATGCAATGTTTGGTTTAAATTTGTTTCTTCAATTATATAGTTCATATCTAGTCTTTTCTCTGATTAAGTGTCGATTAGTCTCATGTAATTGTTGCAGACTTGCAGTACTTATGTTTTCTGGTTTAAGAAAGATGCCTTACTTTGGTCAAGGTTATGTTGAATTGGTGATGCTATTTTGCTTACTACTGTTGCGTTTGCTTGCGTTATACAATTTTGTTTTATTCTGTGCTTTTCTGGTTCTGTGGTAGTTTAAACTACTGTTATTAGTTATTTCTAGAATGCCTCATATATTACTTGGAAGTCCACATTATTGTGTATGTGCTACTTTCTTTGGGATTTAGGTTGATCGTGAAACTGCTTGCATTTCCTTTGCCAACATTGTTGATTGAATAGATAGTTCAAAACTTGCATCAATTTGTGCATTCATTCTTATTGAACCGTGGCCATGTCCGCAGATTCCCCATTTAAGGCCTACTGAATACAAGAGGTCTAGACTTCCAAGGAATAGGAGGACAGTTAACCGTGCCTATGGAGGTGTATTATCCGGAGGTGCAGTCAGGGAGAGGTTTGTTCTTTTACTCGCCACACTCTTGTTAATCAGATGTTCTGTTTACATTGAATATGAAGTAGAATTTAAATATGTACACTGTTCATTTGGTTAATTTACTGATGCAAGTATTTTTTGGCACCATAATGGTTGTGTAGGATTGTCCGGGCCTTTTTGGTGGAAGAGCAGAAGATTGTGAAGAAGGTGCTGAAGATTCAAAAGATCAAAGAAAAGAAGGAATCAAAATGAGAGAAACAGCTTTGTATTTTCAGCTTTAATTTTTCATTATGAAATTTTGACTGGAATGAATTATGTAGAATGTTATTTTTGAGTTTGTTTTCTAAACATGAATGAGATTTTGGTTTTGCTTGGCATTTTGTTTACACATTTTTAAGCTCCACTATTTCTGCATCAGGAGGAAATTGATATCTGTTGACAATTTAATATTAGATTGATATACATTTTAATTTTAGGTGTGTTAATGTCAACCTAAATTTGCACAAATATGATCAATATATCTATATATTTATATACTTAATTGAGAAACATCGGACATTTTTCAACTTATAACCTGTGTATGTGTTGATGTGGGCCTATTACTGGAAATGTAAACCATCATATAAAGAATCTTGAAAATAAAAATGTGATCAATTGTTGAATAAGCATTTCAAGTAAAAAATTTTAATTAGAAAAAGATTTTAACAAATATGATAGGAGTGATAACTGGAAATCCTTCTATAATTATCTCAAAATAAAAGTTGGATATAATCCACATTACAACATATGAACTTAATTCAAAGGGATCAAAATTTGATTATTTTAATTAGATTACCTCAATTAATTTCCATGACAGATAGATTCCGATTACAAGTTTACAACAATTGATAGTTCAAAACTTTGAACTGACAATGAACTTGCAACATCTGATCAATTTTGATGATTTTATCAGATTGAAATTATATGATTTAATCAATATGGTTATTCAATAGTTTTGAATTGAATGAGTTCTAATCATAAATTAGAATTTTCTTAAAAAATCTTTAATGTGGTGTGATTACAAACGAAAGTGGTGTATATATAGATTTAGAGGAAAAACAAAAGAAGTAGTACACAATTTGCTTCAATTAAGTGTCCACGAACCATGATATACCATTTACTCTTAGTAAAGTGGTTGTACACTTCTCCTTTCATTTTTGTGACAAGATTCGAGTCTTACTTTTATCTATAAAATCTTAAAGTGTGTGAAGATTTCTCCCTTATACTCTATAATGTGAGTTGCATTCTAAACCGTGGTTATAGTAAAACTCAAACTTGCAAATACACAATTTTCTTCAATTAAGTGTGCATGATAATATGATATGCACCAGTAAGAGTGGATAACTTTTTCTCTTTCACATCTTTGACATGGATTCAAATACCACTTTTACTCATTAAATCATGGATTCAAATACCACTTTTACTCGTTAAATCATTAATTATAGAGAGGACTCTAGTGATCAAACAGCCCACTAAGCCTTAATAATACAGTCACACCAAATGGAAACAAATGGAGGAAAAACAGAACTGCCTGAAGGAGCAAACAAGCACACTACTGCACACAAACAATTGCACAAAACTGATCAAGAAGAAGGATTGAGACCATTTTTTCTGACAAAACGAAGAAGATCAACTACCTTTTCATGAGGAGGGACTACTTCTTTCATTGGAGGCAGCTCATTCAACTGCTGAACCCATGAAAACATCAAAGGAAACTTCTCTGGATCCACCATCTTTACACCAAGTACTTCTTCATTGGCTTTATGGGTTGCCAGCACTGCACTCACCATAATGTCCAGGAGTCCCAGGTTTTGGCCATCAATTCTTGGACCTCCATCTGGGAAAAAACTCTCTCATTCCTTTCTCTAATACCTCCAGTTTCTCATAGACTTCCTCGATTGCTTTTTCTTGTTCTACCTCTTTGCGTGTGACCACTTTCAGCACAGCCTCAAACAACTGTATCGTTAAATTATTAGTTCCGATACCATTTATAAACTATATTGAAAATTCTCAGGTGCAGCGATTCGATTTAAGTAAATGCAGGTAATGTAACATGGTTTTTATTAGGATTTTATTGAGAAGTAATCCATTTTGGGTTTCAACTCAACAACTAATCAATTTTTGAAAAATTTACAAAACCAACTCATTTTTGATTCGTAAGTACCATTTTACCCCCACTTACTCACTTTCTCCTTTCAACTATTATATACCTATTATTCCCATTCATTTCCTCTTATTTCCATCTCTCTCCACCACAACACACAACACATCTCATTTCTCTCTCCTTATCCTCTCCAGAATTTTTTCTTTTGTTCTTTCTTCCTTTATTTGTCAAATTTATTGTAATTATTTACATTCTCCACCATTGAGCAACTCCAAATTATTCATCCACCACAATGGTTCCTTCTATTCAAGGTTTGAGGTGAGTTTTTTTAGAACTTTTATACTTTACATTTCTTCAATCTCGGATTTTTTCGAATGTGGGTATTTTTTGTGAGGAAATAGTTTACATTTACATAATAAAGCATGAGTGTTGTGTGTATTTGATGTTGTTGTGATCAATTTAAAGTTTAAACATAAATTTAAAGTTTATTTCTATTTTGAATCTCTTATTTACTTTGATTTGTGTGTTAGGGTTGTTAATTTTTGTCAAAATAGTTGACATGAATATAATAGACTATGGGTCTTGTATGAATTTTATGTTGTTATGATCAATTTAAATTTTATACATAATTTTAAAGCTTATTTGTTGATTAAATATCTTATTTAGTTTAATTTGTGCAATATGGTTGGTTATTTTGGTGAAAATAGTTTTTATGAATATAAAAGAGCATGAGTCTTGCTTGAATTTGATGTTGGTGTGGTTAATTTTCCATTGTTGTATTGAATCTAGACAATTGTATGTATTTTTTGAAAATGTGTCCAGGTTCGGAATTCCAAACAGCGTTAGGATTTTCTAACGGGTATGGGAATTCCAAATTGCGTTGGGAATCCTAACTCCGTTGAGAATTCCTAACTCCGTTGGGGATTCCTAACTGTGTTGGGAATTCCTATCTGCGTTGGGGATTCCTAACTCCGTCCGGGATTCCTAACTAAGTTGGGAATTCCCAACGCAGTTGGAGATTAGGGAATTTCAAGCAGCATCCAGATTAAAAACATTGTTTGGATTTAGAATAATTGTTTAAGAATTTAATCATTAATTTCTTATTCATTTGAAAGGCGGGTTGCATGGATAAAGTTCGGTTTGTTGTTTTATACGAAGGGAAATGAAGTGAAAATGGTGGAAAGTTCAAGTATCAATCTGGAAAGTCAAGAGCAATTTCAGTTTCAAGGGAATACTCGTATGAATCATTACATGACATCATATCATGTAATTCACTGGAGGTTTTAGCACCGTTTGAAGATGTACATTTGCTGGAAGTTTTGTGTAATGTTGACAGTATTGCTTGGTACATTATTACATTTCCTTGGTACATTTTGTGTGTAATGTTAACGGATTTGATGAAAGTGTTGCTTGTGTAATGTAAATTGGTGTGTAATAATGTATACAAATTGAGTTGCTAGATTGACAAGGCTTTTCTTGAAAGTCACCACGACTCTATTTAAGAAAAATGGAAACATAATTCTGCAGTTTTTTACATTCAATATGCATATAAAATTCATGCCAGTGACATTGAAATATTCCTGCCACAACTACATTATTACATGAAATATACATAATTCAGTAGTTTGTTACCACTACTATATTGGTAACACTTTAATCCAATATACCAGTTACACTGAAATATTTTCTGCAACAGTTTGTTACATTCACCACATGGCATATGCATACAAAATTCACCACATGACATATGCATACAAAAATAGTAGATAGCAAGAGAGATAATGTTGTTCTAACATCTACAATACAATATACTTTTCACTAGACTATTCTAGATCGCCAAAGATTTAAACACAAGTAGTTTCCTGAAGCATGTTGTGCGGAATAGAGCCAATTGCACCTCCGTCAACTTTTCCTTAATCTGCTTTATAGCAACCGTTGACGAAGTGCTGTTTATCTTCGCCGGGAAATGTTCTGAAACCTAACAAATAAACCTCTTCCCCCATTCTATTTTCCTAAAATATAACATAAAACCATTAAAAAAATTCAAATTATCTAACTGAATTCGCAACAGCAGTCTAGAGGCACAGCTTTATGCATATTCGATTCAAAGCTGATAATTAAAAATTAAAATTAAAGAAACTTCTTTTTGTAAAAGAAAAGAAAAACTTGGCAGACAGGCACAGAGCCCTAGTGTCCAGCTAAGAGTGACTCGATTTTCCACCAAAGTTCAAAACAAGCAAACTAATTAATATTTTCCAGCAGTTTTCGAAAGCTCAACACTTTGTAAATCAATATTTTCCGGCAGTTCACAATCTAAATAATCAAAATCACCATCTTTACACATCATAAGGTAGACACCAACACCCACTAAATTTGAGCCTATAGGCATCTACGACTTATCTTATTTGGAGCCCTAACTTGCACTACAAGCTACCTTAATTAATTTCAAATATCTACACCGTATGCCTTACAAAATCATGATCATCACCAATTCATACACTCACTCACACAAGTTGTATAACCAAAATTTCCATTACATTGTCCATTCTTCATTCAATCACTACTACTAAGTACTGACTACATTAGTTTGGAATTCCTAACAGAGTTTAGAATTCCAAACATTGTTAGGAAATCCAAACACTGTTTGGAATCCCTAACATCGTTTGGAAATCCAAACGCTGCATCGTTTGGAGTTCCAAACGCTATTAGGAATTTCAAAACTCTGTTTTGGAACTCCTAACAGAGTTAGGCATTCCAAAACACCTTGAGCTAACAGAGCAAAACTGTCCAAACAACAACCGAGAAACACAACACCTAAAACAAACCAAGAATCAAATTTAATGTGACTAATTTATAGGTACTACACCAGTTATAACTCAAGTTTCTGAAATTAAAAATTTTTGGGACCCAAGTTGTATTTTCTTCTAACTAGTCCGAAATCATATACAGAACACAAATAATTTCCTTATTTGAATACACAATAAGTTTAACGAAGTCAAAGTTTCAGAGACAATGTAAGCTAGAGTTCTTAAGATGAGAAAAATCCAATTCGTTGTAACAGCTATTGATTTAATGTGATGGGATGGATGGATATCAAAAAACAAAAAACAATGAAAGGATAAAAAGTTGTTTAAAATCAACCAAAGCTCAGAGCCTTGTCTTACAGGATCATATTATAAGATCAAGAATATCTATAGTACCCTAATATTAAATTCTTATGTTAAATGTCCAGGACTCCATGCAAGAGTCGATGAGCGTTTTTCCAGGTCTCATCGATGTACTCTAGGATGATCATTGACTCTGCTAAAGGTTTTCCATTGTGA
The DNA here is from genome assembly GCA_033220585.1 of Dipteronia sinensis. Lineage (NCBI taxonomy): Eukaryota > Viridiplantae > Streptophyta > Magnoliopsida > Sapindales > Sapindaceae > Dipteronia > Dipteronia sinensis. The sequence continues at coordinate 3,262,754 of CM065637.1, read as the reverse complement.
ACAAGTACTGGGATCTTCTTATGAATAAGATTGTATTGAAGAAGCAAATGACTCTTGTTGCTCAAATCTTCTTCTATGTACTCATAAGGTATCCCTTTGATACTCAGGGCCAATTCAACCCTCTTAGAGTAACTACTAACCCACACCCCATGTAACTTCACTTGGTTTTTTCCTTCCATTTCGCTCTATACTTGTTTAGTTTTTACTTGATTTCTGAGCTCTTGCTTGCCAAAACCTTCATATAAAGATGTCACATTTTTGCCAGTGTTAGTCAATCAGTCTCAAAAATATTAAAATACACTAGAGTTGAAGTAGATATTGATTCAGTCATATAAAATCAAAGATCTTAGTGACCAAGAAAGCCATGGTCAATTATATCATGCCCATACCCTTTATCTCTAACATTATGGTCAAATAATCACACACACAAGTTTAATCTAATCACAAGCAACCAAAAATGATAAAATTGCTTAAGACAATTTTTTATATTTAAAGTTTGTTATTTTAACAAGAATGACCAATTAAAAAATCAGGTACAACTTAGGATGTTCTTGTAAACAAGAGAAAAAGAAAAACAGAGAGGTTTCTTTAGGTTGATCAATTTGATAGAAATGCAATCAAAAACCTCATCGATACTTGAAGGAGATTCTTTTAAGACCGTCCTAAGTTGTACCAGATTTTCTAGTTGGTCTTACTTGTTAAGAATACAATATTAGCTTGACTCTGTTTTCTCAAAAGTCATTTGAAGAAAAAGATCTAAAGCAACCCAAACCCAATACTCTCCATTCCTTACTGCACCACTTAATAAAGCATTCCAACAAGCCACATTCTCACATGAAACATCCTAAAACACCCTAAAAGCCTCATCAAACCCACAATTCTTCGTAAACAAATCAATCATACCAGCCCGAACATAACCATTTGAAAAGAATCCATTTTTCATCACGAACGCATAAACCTACATAACCGACATGGTAGCTTGCAATGCTGCACAAGCAGAAAGCACAATCCCATATGTGAACTCACTGGGTTCAAAACCCAAAGAAACCATCCTATGAAATAACCTCCAAGAATCTTCGAATGAACACTTATTATTGTAACCAGAAACCATGATATTCCAAGAAATAACATTTGGGTTTGGCATTGTAACAAACAATTTGAGTGCATTCTCCATAGAAGAAGATTCACTATACCAATCGAGAAAAGCATTCGCGTAAAAGATGTCAGATCCTAGTATATCTGATTTGTGCAAATGGGTGTGTATAATTTTTGAGTTTTTTAGTGTTATCATTGAAGAAATGAAGAGGGTCAAAACATCGACATTTTCTACAGGTTTGACATTGCCAAAGGAAATCGAGATGTTGGGTTAGATTATTTTGCTTGATGAGATAACTCATCTGGGTTACATGTGAAAAGATAAAAACTTTTACATCGAATTGTGTTCTTTATAGCGCGGGAACAAGTTAGTTAACGTTGGACGGTTCAGAAGATGAACCAGTTTAGTTTCGGTTAACCCGATTACGCTTACGTATGTGAGCATGTCATGTATCTCTCCGACATGGCATATCACGTCAGCAGCCACCAATGGCGTGACGTACCACGTCATAAGAATATAGTGACGTGTCCGAACACGTCAATGTAAGTTTCTTACGTGGTAATTCACGCCAACAAATTACGCGAGTTCATTTTTGCTCACCCTCTTTGAGGGAGGTGAGCATTTCCTCCCTCTCTATATTGTGCCAAGTGCCCAACAATTAACCAGAGGTCAACATGAAAAATTATAAGGGTAAATAGGTAAATTAATAAACAATTAAATATAAAATTATTTAACAAATATTATATAAAAGATTCAGATTTAATAATAAAAATAATAATAACTAATCTAAATTCATTCTGAATCTCAAATATCTTCATCATCGTTCACATCATCTTCTCTAACATTAAAACCCCAACCCACCGAAATCAACCCAACCATCACTCATACTTCTCGTCGCCGATCCCCTCTTTCTCTTACCATCTCTCTTCTCCCTCTTATTTCATTTGATAGAGTAGTGGCCGCCGCCGCAAGCTGATACGATGGGAGTTTCGCGGCGGCCACCATAGGTTGCATTTTGGTTTTGGTAGAGAGACGGAGAGGTTGGGTTCGATTTTGGGGTGGTGGTTGGTGTGGTTGTGTTGATGGGTTTGGTTGGATTTAAGTGATAAGGTTTTGTGATTGACTCAAATTTCTGGGTTAAGAGAGAAAAGATTCACTTTGGGTTGAGTGAGAGAGATCAAAACCGAATATGGAGAATTTTTTGTGTTTCAATTTTTCTTTTTAAAATGTTTGTGGGAAGATGAATCTGGTGATTTTTTTTTTGTTTTTCCATAATTGTTATGTATGTGATAAATCTGATGATGATTGGTTGCTTTTTCACCAAATAAATTGTTTTTTCAAACTTTTGATTCACATTTGAATATGGTTGGATTTGAGTGTTAGGGTTTTGGTGATTGAGAAGGATGTTGGTTTCTGGTTTAAATCTGGAAACTGTTTCTTTTTTTTTTCTCAATTGATTTTCAATTTTTTTTCCATTGATTTTCAATTCTGGTTTGGATTCTGATGATGTTTTTTTATAAAAAAAAAATTGGTGTTTTATTTTTGAACTTGGATTATTTTCTTGTTAAGAAAATAGAAACATTTAAAAAAAAAATAAAAACCAAGAATAAGGGTAAAATCGGTAAAATAAACCCTAAAAATATATAATAGTTAATTTGTTAACCATGGTTAACTTTTTGACACATGTCAACGTTTGGAGAGGGAGGTAACATTACCTCCCTAGTTAAGGGAGGTGAGTAAAAATGAACTCAAGTTACGCTGGTTAACTTGTTGACACATGACAAAGGGAGGTGAGTAAAAATGAACTCAAGTTACGCTGGTTAACTTGTTGACACATGACAACGTTTGGAGAGGGAGGTAATGTTACCTCCCTCGTTAAATGAGGTGAGTAAAAATGAACTCAAGTTACGCTGAGGTGACTGGGCAAATAAGCCAAATCTGATGAAGTGCCCAGTCAAGTCATTTTCAAATGGAATTTAAAATTTAGGGTAAAAATGTTTTTCGTCCCCCTAGTTTGCCCTATTATACGTTCTGGTCCCCCTAGTTTCAGAATTGACCCTGCAGGTCCCCATTGTTTAGATTTATAGTTGGTTAGATCCCTACCGTTCAATTCCGTTAGGGATTTTAAAATTTCCGTTAATGGGATGAGGGCAAAATGGTAAACTTATCATTCAGATTTCTAGAAGATTTATCATGAAGGGTATAATGGTAAGTTAACAAATTAAAAATTGATTAATTAAAAAACAAAAAATAAAATGGATGGCTGAGATGTGTAATACATGCCTAAGATTATGACACCTCATAAACCACTCAATAAAACCTAAATCAATGGTGGTCCCAAGATTACAAATCCTTTTTCTTCTTTTTTACACGTTCTTACAGAATACACACACCACCATTTCTCCTTCACTCGTTGGCGCCAAAAACCTTCGCTCGTTCACTTCATCTTCTTCTTTTTAACCCGTTCTTGTCTCTTGTTTTGCATTTTATTCAACTGTTAGACTTTTATAGGTTTTAGTTTGGTTCCAGTTGCAGACAAAAGAATCTTGTGCGTGAGTGTTTGAAGCTTGTTCATTGAAATGTGAGTTCCTTAAACAATCATGTTCTGTAGGTGTGTTTTGAGTGATTTATTTTGCATGCAGGTTTTCTACGCCATGATTATTCACAAAATCCATCTTTGTAGGGTTTCTGTGTTGGAGAAATTGGTGGTTTTTCGATTTAAGGTCGATTATGTGTAATTGAGTGTTGTAGAAGTTGTTTTACGTGTGATGGTACTAAAATTACAGGAATTTTTGAAAAAGAAAGGTTTTTTCTTTCTTAAAAAATCGGGTTCTAAAATGTTAGGGTTTTTTGTGTGTTTATGTGTTGAAGATAGGAATCGGTTGATATGTGTTTTGTTTATATGTGCTTAATGTGAAATTAAATGTAAACAAACTTGATACATGACATGTCCAGTATTGAACTGTTATTGAATGTTAATAATTCTTTAATTTGTAGTATTGAACTCATATTGATTTTCTATTGTTTACACAGGTGCAATGAATTGTTATTGCATGTTAATAGTTCTTTAATTTCTAATATTGAACTCATATTGATTTTTTCAATTTTAATATGTGCAGTTCTTGTTTTAGTGTAGTCTACTGATTGGATTTGTTGTTTGATATGTGCACAGGTGCAATGAATATTTTCAGTATAAAAGTGTTGTTTAGAAATGAGGTGTTAGACGTAGGTGAATGTGATTCTGATCACATTAGCCTCATCACCTTGATTCGGGCAACGATTGATTGTTGGAACCTAGGGTTACAGATTGCGCAGCGGAAGGTTTTTAAAAATTTTTTATGCAATCATTAAACTAACCCATTTGTACAGTAATAATCAAATGCATTAATAAAGTAAAGTGATGAAACATTTTCATACCTACGTAGGAGGCTCCTTCACTTTGATACGAACTGCTCCTGATTTGAACCACGTGATCTTCCTCGCTATCTCCCGGAACTGGTAACAGCGTGTGGGCGCGTCACGATATTCAGGACCTGTATGGAGGAAGAAGAGAAGAACATACACAAAAAAAAAACTTTAAAAGTGCAGCATTTGTGGTCTCACCACACACTAGCTTTTTCTCTCTTTTATTTGTTTTTTTCTTTTTGCTGTGCACTATTGCTGTTCACGATGACATTCATCTATCTCTCTTTTCAAATGTAATCTAATTACTTTTTTAATATCTTTCATTCGGTTATTATTTTGTTAATTAAAATACATATCTCATATATATTTCAAAAAACAACCGAAATCTATATTTTGATTTTTAAAATTTTAGAAAGATATCTTATATCCTTTTAAAATTAATTAAATATTTAATTTTTGAATTCAAACATTTCAAATTCAATTTTAAATATTTAATTTAATAAAATAAAATAATCATATTATCTTATTTTATTCAAAATCAAATATCAACTAACACCCTCCATTTAGTGATTAACAACATAATTAAATAATTTTATTATTTAATTTATTTAATCATCATTATTCATTAATTAAATAATCCCATTATTCAATTAATTCCCGAATTAATACGTGTCACTTTCGTAACACAATTAATTGGACAATCCAATTAATTAATCGTGACCCTTGTTACTTAAATCGATCGGGCTAGTAAGGGGACCTAATGGACCCAAGGTATTTTGAGCTCCAATAATCCTTAGAAATTATTAATTAAACTCTTTAATTATTATTTCATGATTATTAACTTCGGTGTTATTCCACTAAAAACCCGAAGCTGCACTCTCTCAACTGTAGACGTTTTTACACAAACCAATAACTCTCGGTGTCCATCGATATAGCTATTACATATGGTATAATCCTCTACAAGTAGTTCATAATTAGAGCTGGGTCATAATGTCCGTTATACCCCTCTAATCATATCTTTCCATTAAGTACCATTGATTCTCTAATGAACAATAAATCCTACATTCCTTACGGAATTAGGAGAGCGCTCATATTGTTCAAGCCTCGAATCAACCCTTAAGGGAACTACCATCTACTTCTCACAAGAAGGAGTGGATTCCACTATTGTGTACAAACCTTCCCAGCCACAAGCCAAACCGCGATCCCAACATACGGAGTATATTGATCGGGAATGCAACTCCGACCTCACCCATGGTATATCAAAGACCACGATCTAACCTGAAGGAGTCGATAAGACACTCAGGATTAAGATCACCCACATATAGCCATCATTAGTTGATATATATGAATCTCATCGTTAAACGGATCTTAGTGAGAGATTCATATAGATCATGGCCCAGTCCTATATGATCATATCATACAAGGTGCCTCCATTCTCATATCTACATATGAATGATCCAGGATAGGATCACCGTACACTACGAAATGGACCGCAGCTGTAGATTAACCACCAATAAAGTACCCAGCTTTATTTGCTATCTACGGACTCTTTAAATTGCTCGTTTCAGACTGAATCCATCTATATATGACACTCATATACTCAGTTCGAAATTACATCTGGCAATTTTGGATGTTAAGTGCACATGTTATATAAAGTATGACACAAAATGAATGAATATACTACTTCTTTTATTTATGTTCAAATTATATTTACAAATTACAAGCTTTAGGGCAAAAACCCCAACAATCTCCCACTTGCACTAAAGCATGTGAGTCATGTCTCGTAACCCTAGACCTTCTAGGTGACCTTCATACACTTTAGCCGGTAAGGTCTTTGTAAATGGATCATCATGATTGTCTTGTGAGGCTATCTTGGTGACGATCACATCTCCTCTCTGCACTATCTCTCTAATGAGGTGATACTTTCTCTCTAATGAGATGATACTTTCTCTCTATATGCTTCCCTCTCTTATGGCTTCTTGGTTCTTTGGAATTAGCCACATCACCACTGTTATCACAATAAAGTGAGGCTTATCCTGATATGGAACAACTTCTAGATCACTCAAGAACTTACGGAGCCAAAAAGCCTCTTTAGCAGCTTCACAAGCGGCTACATATTCGGCTTCCATGCTGGAGTCAGCAATGCAAGATTGCTTTATACTTCTCCACACAATGGCTCCACCACATAGGGTGAATACTGATCCAAACGTGGATTTTCTAGAATCCCTGTCTGACTGAAAATCAGAATCTGTGTATCCTAACGGGACCAAATCCTGTCCGGAATACACTAGCATATAGTTTCTCGTTCTCCGAAGATACTTGAGAATAGTCTTGACAGCAACCCAATGATCTAATCCTGGGTTGGACTGGTACCTGCTGACTACTCCCACTGCATAGCAGATGTCCGGTCTCGTGCATAACATAGCATACATGAGACTACCTACTGCTGATGCATATGGCACACGTCTCATATCCTCAACTTCTTGAGGTGTCTTAGGACACTGTTCCTTAGACAAGTGAACCCCATGTCTAGAAGGTAAATTACCTTTCTTGGAGTTCTGCATCGAAAATCGCATAAGAATCTTGTCGATATATGATGCCTGAGACAATGCTATGAGTTTGTTCTTACGATCCCTTATAAGTTGGATCCCTAGAACATAACTCGCATCTCCCAAATCTTTCATTTGGAATTGGCTAGCCAGCCAGCCCTTTACATCAAACAACACTCCTACATCATTCCCAATGAGTAGGATGTCATCTACGTATAGGACCAAGAAAACTACTTTCTTGTCAATGATACGCTTGTAGACACAAGGCTCATCAACGTTTTGCTCGAGGCCATAGGTTTTGATCACATCATCAAATCTTATGTTCCAAGATCTAGATGCTTGCTTAAGTCCATAAATGGACCTTTGCAACTTGCAAACCTTTTGCTCTTGATCTGGAGACACAAATCCATCTGGTTGCATCATGTATATGCTTTCATCAAGATTGCCATTCAAGAATGCAGTCTTGACGTCCATTTGCCAAATTTCATAATCTAAATAGGTAGCAATGGATAAGAGAATCCGAATAGACTTAAACATGGCTACTGGCGAGAAGATCTCTTCATAATCGACCCCCTCTTTCTGGGTATAACCCTTGGCCACTAGCCTTGCTTTGAAGGTCTCTACCTTCCCGTCTACTCCTCTCTTCCTCTTGTAGATCCACTTACATCCTATGGGTTTTACCCCATTCGGTAAGTCTACAAGTTCCCAGACTGAGTTAGAGTACATAGACTCCATCTCGAGATTCATGGCTTTAAGCCATTCCTCTTTATCAGGATCTTCCATTGCATTCTTGAATGTCAATGGATCATCCACACTATCAGCAGAGACAAGATCTTGTCCCTCACTTACACCCAAATAGCGTTCAGGCTGTCTTAGAACCCTCTCACTACGTCTAGGTGGTAGTGTATCCTGATTAGGAATTATCTGACTTTCAGATGTTAATGGATTAACAACTCTAGTTGACTGAGTACTGGTCTCACCAGGCTCCAACTCATTTAATACAATTTTAGAACGAGGTTTATGATCACTTATATAGTTATCCTCAAGAAACGTTGCATTTGTCGATACAAATACTTTGTTATCTTCAGGACTATAGAAGTATCCACCTCTGGTCTCCTTGGAGTATCCTACAAACAAGCAGACCACAGACTTGGGATCTAGTTTTCCAGTTCTGTTCTTCAGCACGTGTACTGGACACCCCCATACGCGGAAATGTCACAAACTAGCTTTACGACCATTCCACAACTCTAGGGGAGTCTTAGGAACAGATTTGGATGGCACTACATTCAAAATGTATGCCGCTGTTTGTAACGCATATCCCCAGAAGGAATTTGGTAATGATGAGAAACTAATCATAGATCTCACCATTTCCATCAGGGTTCTATTTCTCCTCTCCGCTACACCATTTTACTGAGGTGTACCAGGAGCTGTGAGTTGGGAAACTATCCCATGCTCGACCATGAAGTCTTCAAACTCTTGGTCAAGGTACTCACCTCCACGATCTAATCGTAGTGACTTGATAGTCCTACCTAATTGATTCTCAACTTCAGCTCGGAATTCTTTGAACTTTTCAAATATTTCTGACTTTCGTTGCATTAGGTAGACATATCCGTATCTTGAGTAGTCATCTATAAAGGTGACATAATACTCATAGCCGCCCCTAGCTCTAACATTCATCGGTCCGCAGACGTCTGTATGTATGAGTTCTAGTGGCTCTATAGCTCTAAGCCCTTTTCCAGTAAAAGGTCTCTTAGTCATCTTACCTTCTAAACAGGATTCGCAGACAGGTAAGGTGCCAACCTTTAACTCACTTAAAGGTCCATTTTTTACTAGTCTGTCTATCCGGTCAAAGTTGATATGACCAAGCCTTAGATGCCAAAGATACGTGTCATTATCTGGAGAAATCTTATGTCGTTTAGTTTTAGGTTTTTCAACCTTAAACATTTCAGTGTTAAGCAGTGTAGTATGTATTAACGGTCTTAACACATACAAATTGTTTTCATTAATTCCTGAACAAATATTCAGACCATTCTTTTCAATAATAACAAACTTATTATTAAAAGAAACAGAATACAATTGTTCTAACAACTTAGAAACGGAAATCAAATTCCGTGTAAATACAGGAATATAAAAAACATTGTTCAATAATAAAAAACTATTATTATTACAAAATTGCAATCTTATTGCTCCCACTGCTTTGGCCGACACGACATCCCCCGACCCTACACGCATGGAGAATGCTCCCTCCTCTAGCTGTGTCCAAGAATCAGTTCACTGTAAAGAAGAACAAACATGGTTAGTGGCCCCCGAATCAACAATCCAAGGTGAAGAATCATCTTCCACTAAACAAGATTCAAGAACAAGTAAATCATATTTACCTTTCTTCTTCTTCTTGGCTACCTCCTCCAGGTACTGAGGACAGTTCCTCTTCCAGTGCCCGACCTTGTCGCAATGGAAACATTTTCCTTTGCTCTTGTCGATGGAGACGCCTTTCTTTTTGCTTTGGGCTTTCTTGGGTTTGAGCTTACCCTTCGCCTTCCCAGCATACCTCTTCCTCTTGTTATTATTGGAGGAAGATGGTTCGGCAACATTTGCCTCACCGGTCTTACTTTTGCTGTCCTTGGTCATGGACTCAAAAGTAGCGAGCTCATTGAGCAACTGTGTGAGACTAAACCTTAACTTGTTCATCCCGTAGTTGTTCTTAAACTGATCGAAACTCTTCGGAAGAGTCGTCAGTATGATGCTCACTTGACTGGGTTCATCAATGGCCCCGCCATTGACTTCTGCCGTGTTGAAGTAGGACATCATGCTCAGGACATGTTCCCGAACTGATGTACCTTCCTTCATATGAGCGAGCATAGCGGAACGAACAGCTTCGTGTCGCTTTTGCTCGGAGGGCTGCCCGAACATAGCTTGCAATGACTTCATAATTTCGAATGTTGTAGTCATTGCTTCGTGCTTTGTGACAAGCACGTCTATCATAGAAGCTAACAGATATGTTCGGGCCTTCTCATCAGATGAGAACCATCGCTGGTATGCCTCACGAACAGTTCGTGTGGCATTGGCAGTAGGCACCGGAGGACATTCCTCCGTAAGCACAAACTTGAGGTCTTTGGTGACCAGTATTGCATTAATGTTAAGTTTCCATTTCGTGTAGTTATCACCAGTTAATTTATCGTTTGCAAGTATTTGTAATAGTGCAGATGACATGGCTAAAAAAACATAAATTAAAGATTCATTCAGTCATACATTCTAAACATGTGCTAATGTTCGGCATAAAATTAAACATGATGCATGAAAATGTTTAATGAACAAGAACAACCCTAAAAACAATGTTTCTATGCCACGACAATCCAACATACCACAAGCAAGTGCCGCCTTAGGGTCGGTCAAATTCTTGCATGTTGGATCGAGACCTTCTCAGTCAAAGGATATACCAGAATAACTCTTATGCCAATATCATTCAACCATCGTTTATTAGGTCAGGTTTTTAATTAACCAATTTAATTAAAACCTTGTGAGTGTAACCCATCATTTCAGATCTCAAGAGTTTAACTCGAGAATTGCCGCCTTAGGGTCAGTCAATCCCGAAATCCCCTCCGAAATCCTATCTGTTAGGAAGTCAACATTGGTATTGATTCTTATGGAAACCCTCCTTAGGGAGGACGAAAACAAAGCCATCACGAGGCCCCACTCGAATCTCACGGTGTTGAACTAATGATGGAGACCGCGGGATATAATGTCATATATCCCTCTCCCACTCACTATTTTATATTAAGGGTTTTCTATTAATATTAATGCACCTAGATTAAACTAGATTAAACGGCTAATTTTAATCTAAGCGTCAAGTGCATTAATTACAAATTATTAGAATCCTATTCCAATAACTAATAAACTAAATTGATTTTTAACACTTAAAAAATTTAGTTCATTAGTGATAATTCAAATCTATGTAAACTGTTTACTAAGACTAGAATTATTATTAAATGTGTATTTACCAAGTTTTAACTATTAAAACTAAACACATTATTTAGGTCCAATTATTATTAGGAGCTTAATCAAATTAATCCTAATATATATATATATATATTAAGGACCCTACTAATCTAAGTATTTAAACCCTTTAATAAAAAGATTAGTAATTAATGAGATTTACCAAGTTTTTACTCCTAAAAACTAATCCCATTAAAAATAGCCAATTATGTGAATAACTCATTTTAATCAAATTAAAAAAAAATTAAACACATAATATAGATGGCTATAATGCATGTATGATATATCAACATATATATATATATATATATATGTGTGTGTAGGCATAACTAATTTAAATGACATATATATGCATGGCAATGCTTAATCATCAAATAATTAAAACATACATGAGTTGACCGAGTGTTGTAGATTATTTAACCTAAAAATTGGAATCTAATTACAAAAAATATTTCCAAGGCATCCCTTGGTCTTCTTGTAATTTCCAAGACTTCCAATCTCTTCAGGTCATGTGCACTGGTAACATCGCTGGTACGCTTGCTCGCAGGTGGTAGGTGCGCGCTGGTAGGCGCGCGCTGGACGAGCGCTGGTAGGCTGCGCGCAGGTAGAGGGTTGCGCGCTGGTGGTAGTCATCGTCTGCATGCGCGCTGGAGGTAGTCATCGTCTGCATGCGCGCTGGACCGATGAGCATTGGTAGCATGCGCACAGCCTTCCAGTGAACAACCAGGTGCGTCTTTTACACTTTTTTTTTAATAATACAACAGTAAAATAAAAAAAATATAAAACATTATACAACTCAGAAACACTCTAAATCCACAACACCATAAAAAATTACGATCAACCATGTTTTTTAAATTAAACAATTTAATTAAAAAAACATCATACACTCATCAAAAAAAAATGTGCCTACACATTCATACATATCAGGAGTAATCGAATTCGATTATACTGTACAAAAATTGGCTTTGATACCAATTGTTGGAACCTAGGGTTACAGATTGCGTAGCGGAAGGTTTTTAAAATTTTTTTCATGCAATCATTAAACTAACCCATTTGTACAGTAATAATCAAATGCATTAATAAAGTAAAGTGATGAAACATTTTCATACCTACGTAGGAGGCTCCTTCACTTTGATACGAACTGCTCCTGATTTGAACCACGTGATCTTCCTCGCTATCTCCCGGAACTGGTAACAGCGTGTGGGCGCGTCACGATATTCAGGACCTGTATGGAGGAAGAAGAGAAGAACATACACAAAAAAAAAACTTTAGAAGTGCAGCATTTGTGGTCTCACCACACACTAGCTTTTTCTCTCTTTTATTTGTTTTTTTCTTTTTACTGTGCACTATTGCTGTTCATGATGACATTCATCTATCTCTCTTTTCAAATGTAATCTAATTACTTTTTTAATATCTTTCATTCGGTTATTATTTTGTTAATTAAAATACATATCTTATATATATTTCAAAAAACAACCGAAATCTATATTTTGATTTTTAAAATTTTAGAAAGATATCTTATATCCTTTTAAAATTAATTAAATATTTAATTTTTGAATTCAAACATTTCAAATTCAATTTTAAATATTTAATTTAATAAAATAAAATAATTATATTATCTTATTTTATTCAAAATCAAATATCAACTAACACCCTCAATTTAGTGATTAACAACATAATTAAATAATCATATTATTTAATTTATTTAATCACCATTATTCATTAATTAAATAATCCCATTATTCAATTAATTCCCGAATTAATACGTGTCACTTTCGTAACACAATTAATTGGACAATCCAATTAATTAATCGTGACCCTTGTTACCTAAATCGATCGGGCTAGCAAGGGGACCTAATGGACCCACGGTATTTTGAGCTCCAATAATCCTTAGAAATTATTAATTAAACTCTTTAATTATTATTTCATGATTATTAACTTCGGTGTTATTCCACTAAAAACCCGAAGCTGCACTCTCTCAACTGTAGACGTTTTTACACAAACCAATAACTCTCGGTGTCCATCGATATAGCTATTACATATGGTATAATCCTCCACAAGTAGTTCATAATTAGAGCTGGGTCATAATGTCCGTTATACCCCTCTAATCATATCTTTCCATTAAGTACCATTGATTCTCTAATGAACAATAAATCCTACATTCCTTACGGAATTAGGAGAGCGCTCATATTGTTCAAGCCCCGAATCAACCCTTAAGGGAACTACCATCTACTTCTCACAAGAAGGAGTGGATTCCACTATTGTGTACAAACCTTCCCAGCCACAAGCCAAACCGCGATCCCAACATACGGAGTATATTGATCGGGAATGCAACTCCGACCTCACCCATGGTATATCAAAGACCACGATCTAACCTGAAGGAGTCGATAAGACACTCAGGATTAAGATCACCCACATATAGCCATCATTAGTTGATATATATGAATCTCATCGTTAAACGGATCTTAGTGAGAGATTCATATAGATCATGGCCCAGTCCTATATGATCACATCATACAAGGTGCCTCCATTCTCATATCTACATATGAATGATCCAGGATAGGATCACCGTACACTACGAAATGGACCGCAGCTGTAGATTAACCACAAATAAAGTACCCAGCTTTATTTGCTATCTACGGACTCTTTAAATTGCTCGTTTCAGACTGAATCCATCTATATATGACACCCATATACTCAGTTCGAAATTACATCCGGCAATTTTGGATGTTAAGTGCACATGTTATATAAAGTATGACACAAAATGAATGAATATACTACTTCTTTTTTTTATGTTCAAATTATATTTACAAATTACAAGCTTTAGGGCAAAAACCCCAACATTGATAAGCATGGTGGACGGAATGAAGTACCTGATGAGGATTGCATTGTTTGGGTAAAGTTACCTTGGAGTGATGAGAGAGTTCAGGTCAATAGTGATGTTGAGTTAGTTGATTATTTTAGGATGTTTGAGGACCATGGGTTAGATACAATAGTCTTTGAGCTAGAGAATGCATATGTTCCAAATCCTCCAGGTGATGACCAAGATGAGGAACCTGAAGTGTTGGCCCAGGATTGTGGTTATCAACCACTTGGTTGGCACGATTTAGAGGCTGAAATGTTGAATTATGATGGTGATAGTGAGAAAGATGATGATAAAGATGATGGGAATGATGGTGATAGTGAGGCTGGTGAGGATAAGGATGTTGGGAATGATGGTGATAGTGAGGCTGGTGAGGGAAAGGGTAGTCAGGTTCCAATAGTTAATGAAGATGCTGATAATGGGAATGATAGGAATGATGACATAATTAATGAGTGTATGGATTTATTTGAGGGCTATCAATCAAAGTCTGATGATGAATACTTTTCAGACTCAGAGCTTGAACTAGATAAGGTCAAGATAGCTAAGTTGATGAAAGGGTATCCTTTCAAAAAAATGGTGGGTGGTGAAATTAAGTTTCATGTAGGTCAGACATTTGACAATGCAGTCCAAATGAGAGAGATATTTAGGGAGTATGCAATTCAATAGGGAGTGATTTTAAAAAGAGTGAAAAATGACAATGTGAGACAAACGTACAAGTGCTTAGGAGATGGCTGCCATTGGAGGGCACATGGGTCACGCATGATTGATAAAATGACATTCATGATTAAAACATTGGTGGACGAACATGAATGTCATAGGGTTTACAACAACAAAGAGGCCAAAGTGAAGTGGATTGCCTCTAAGTTTGAGAACCTTGTGAAGACAAATCCAAGTGTCAGTGTTAAGGTGATAGGTGATCTTTTAAGGGAGAACTATAGGGTCTCGGTGGATGTTCAAAGGCTTTATAATGCAAAGAGAAGAGCCTTAGCAGGGTTAGCAAAAGACCATGCTAAATGTTTTGGTTTACTAAGAAGATATGCTTACATGGTAAACCAAAGCAACCCCGGATCAGCAGTACATATCTGCACCCAGCAACCACAACCAACCTTTCAAAGGATGTTTCTAAGTTTCGAAGCTCAAAAACTTGGGTTCTTAGAGGACTGTAGGCCTTTCATTGGAGTGGATGGGTGCCATTTGAAAGGTCCTTTTGGAGGAGTGCTACTGTCTGCAGTTGCCTTGGATGCAAATAGTGGGTTATTCCCACTAGCTGTTTGCATCTGTGAAAAGGAGAATCAAACAAGTTGGGAATGGTTTTTAAACAATTTGAAGATCCATTTGAAGTACCTAGAAAGCAGGAACTTGACATTCATGTCAGACAGACAAAAATGTGTCATTGCAGCTTTGGAATTGCATTTTCCCTTTGCCAAACGAAGGTCATTTCTAAACTTTTTTATTTTTTAATCTTATGCTTTCTTATTTTCAATATGCTCTCTCATTTTAAATTTTTTTATTAACATGTCACAGGTATTGTGCGAGACACATCTTCGCCAATTTTAGACTTACCTACAAGGGTGAACACTATAAAAAGTTGTTTTGGAGGGCCACGAGAAGCTGCAATGTGTTTGACTTCAATGAGGCAATGAATGAGATTGGAGCCATTGACCCAGCTGCCAAGTCTTGGTTACAAAATATTGACAATGAACATTGGTCTAGGTTTGCTTATGACCAGATCATTAGATATGACCATGTCACTAACAACATGACTGAAGCATTTAACAGCATGCTAGGTTCTCATAGGGCTGCATCTTATTTAGAGTTGCTAGAGTTTATTAGAAGGATGGTTATGAGAAAATTCCAAGAAAGGAAGGAGGAGTGTGAAGCATGGAATTCTGTTTTGCCACCAAGGGTGAATGCAAAAATCTTGAAGCATGGTAAAGAAAGTAGGTTATTTACAATTATAGCAGCTGGGAACGGGGAATACGAGCTTTTGGGTCCAACTGGGGGATATGGTGTGAAACTTAGGGAGTATAGTTGTCAGTGTGGTTACTGGCAGATGAGTGAGATTCCCTGTACTCATGCAATGGCTGCCATAAGCCATTACTGTGGAAAATCTGTTATGAAGGATAAGATTAGTGATTTTGTCCACCAAAGTCTGAGCAAGAGTGCTTACTTGCAGACTTATAGGGGTATGATACATCCCATACCTGATCAGAAAAGGTGGCCAAAAGTACCTGCTTGTTTACCTATTGAAGGTCAAACGGAGCATTTGATTCCGCCACCTCGTACTGTCCAACCAGGCAGGCTTAAGACACAGAGAAAAAGGGAACCAGATGAGCCACCTAAAGGAGGAAGGTCTGGAACCGTTGTATGCAAGCTTTGTTCAGAACCTGGTCACAACCAAAGGACCTGCAAGAAAAAAAAGGTATTACATTCTTAACTTGTTTTAATTTTTGATCTATTCTTTCTCCATCCAATTCTGTCTCCCTCTAAGTATTTCCAAAAGCCTTTGCATATGCCATTTCTTTATAAACCATCAGCATTTCTTTCAACAACACAGCCTACTCATTGAGAAACTGATACGAAACCATATCTTTCTAAAATTATTCTATGACTAATATGATTTCGTTTTCATTTTCTGTTAACAGACTACTCAAACACAGTCATCTTCACAGCCTTCAACATCACAGCCTCCAACAACCCAGAGTCAACCTCACTCTCAAGTTCTTAACTAAGACAACAACACTTGGAATGCTGGAAGACAGCAACACATGGTTTTATTTGGAAACTTTTATTAAACTATTTTTTTCTCACTGCTGTTTTTTTGTGTATTTGCATGGATACTGTTGCTAGATATTTATAGATATGGTTATCAAACCATTAGATGTGCTTAATATTCTTTTTGAAAGTGCTAGCACACAGACCAAGCATGCATATTGGTGGTTTTTGGCTATGATTCTAGTTTATATAGTGTACTTAAATGCTTAACTATAACTACTTTTTATTTATGCTCAAACTTTACCTATTACATTTAGTTTTTGTTTGTCATACTAAGTAAAATAATTGCCATGATTACACAAAACAAAGACATATTAACTACCCACATCAGCCTTGAGCTTCCTTCTTTAGACTCTAGGTGATGCATTCTCCCATGAATATTTGTTTCCAGATTATGCATCCTTCCATGTAAGCTTTCTAGGTGCTGCACCCTTTCCCATACCATTTCCAGCTTCCTCAATCTTGCATTTAGAACTGCCATTTCTTGTTCAAGCTGCTGAAAATTATCTACACTTCCAAACCTTTCTATGTATTCAGCTTGGTTGAATTCTTCGTTATCAGGTTTCCAAAATGTATAGAATTTGCATTTTCCTCTCTCACAGTAGAAAAACAATTTCTTTGGGTTGTTTTCAGATTCAGAAATCTTCACAGCAGCTTTAATCCCACATGTGCATTTTCGGTTTTTGAATTTTATTAACCCCCCGTTGATGCTAATTGTTGATCTTGATGTAGCCTCCATAATTGTTGAACTTGATATTGATGTGGTTTATTGTGGATTTTATAGATGTGTAATGTTGGAGAAGAAATGGACAAATGATTTTGGATATGTTTTGTTGGAAATTGCTGGACATGTGTTTGTTGGATGTGTTTCTGTGAATATGATATTGTGTTTATGAGAATGTGGTTGTGAAATGAGATTGTGCAGGGCTTTGTGTATCAGAATATGATGTGTATCAGAAATGAGAATGTGCAGGGCTCTGTGTATGTGAAATTGCAATGTGCAAGGCTTTATATAAGCCATAATGTAGCCGTTGCAATGTGCAACGGTTACTTTAAGGGGCAAAGATGTCTTTTCTATGTCCTTCAAAAACTTTAAGGGCACAATTGTCTTTTGACGTTCTTCAAACACTTTTAGGGGCAATAAGGGCTTTTTGCCTTCTGTACATGTCAGACTGATTATATCAAACGGAATCTGTTACAGAAGGACCAAACGGGTCAATTCTGAAACTAGGGGGACCAGAACGTATAATAGGGCAAACTAGGGGGACGAAAAACATTTTTACCCTAAAATTTATGGTAAATTACTTGTGGCTTACTAAGCAAACCCACATATGTGTTTTTGGGCCGAAAATTAGAAAAAAAAAATACAATGCGGTAGTTTTATGGGTTCGTTTAAGGCCCCCTTTAGATAAAATAAAACCCTATTGGTTCCATTTTTTTTCTTCTATTAAGTCTTTGATTAAATAAATTAAAATCATTATAAAATAATAATTAAAACCTTAAAAACAGTGTTTATTAAATAAAAAAATTACCCATTATTTTAAATTAATTTTTTTTATATACACCACGTGATCATGTTCTTCTTCATCATAGTTTAAATAAAGAAGTACATAATTTTTTTAAAATTATGTAATTGAAAGAAAAAGACATGATTACAACAACAATGAACTAAAATTACATTTGGGGAAACGATTAATTCAATTAAATAAAAATAATTTTTTATGTTTGACCAGAATGTTGAAGATGATATATATGTTAAAAATAATGTTAAGTCATTATCCTTGAAAAAGAACTCAAGAATATTTAATAGTATAGTGTCTACTCTAACAACCATTCTATTATAACATTTTTGATATTATTTCTTGATCAACAAACAATAACAAAATGTGGGACAACTTTATTCAATGGTTTTTCACAAAGTAGAAATTCAGAAAACACCAATGAAAACTCATAGAGGAAAAACACAACTGCTTGAAGAGAGCAAACAATATACACAAGTCATTCCACAAAAAAAAAAATGATTAAAAGGAAGAAAAGCAAGGAGCTTATCATGAGGAGGGAACACCTCTTTCATTAGAGGCAGCTCATTCAACTGGTGAACCCATGAAACCATCAAAGGAAACCTCTCTGGATCCAGAATCTTTACACCTTGCACTTGTTCATTGGCTTTTTGGGTACCCAGCACTGCACTCACCATAATGTCTAGAAGTTCCAGATTCTGCCCATCAATTTTTGGAGCTCCATCTGGGAAAAACTCTTTGATTCCTTTCTCTAGTATCTCCATTTTCTCATGGGCTTCCTCAATTGCTTTCTCTTGTGCTTCTCCTTCAGTTGTTAGCACTTTAGCCACAACCTCAAACAACTGCAATATCCTTAAATTTGTTATTGTCCATCCATTGAAGACCGTAAGACTATACTCGGGAGATTTGTGTTACGGAATATGTAAACCCAAAGCAATAAATTAAACACACACGAAAGCAAGAAAAAAAAATAAAGAGAGACATAAGATCCCTACATCCACGGAGCATACCAACACTCAATTTCCACTATCAAACTGTTGTTTACAATGGTGAAGCAAAAACACTCGGTTTCGGTTATCTGTATTCTATTCTCTCAATCACACATAAACCCTAAGAATACAAGAACTGAACCCCCATGTTGTGTTTGCGCAGCGCAACATTAGTGATTTGGGCTTCACAACTGATTTCCCACCCAGAAGAAGATAAAGTACAGGTTTCTATACTAGAGAATGATTTTTTTTTTTATGGCCATATAAACAATCAAAATGACAGAATAATCTAATTGAAAAATAGTCAAAAGACTGAATTATAGCAGCAACAAATATGACCTGATTTTACCTGTTGGTTGATGAAACTAGCCCAGAATCGAATTTGAGCTCTTCAATAGGGATCTTTGGGGAGGAGTGGAGGATCATTACCGGCGCAGCACCCGCGAATTATGCCTTGTAATTCTTTGAGACTTTGTACGCATGTATGCTTGCTTCCTTGTGCGGGTATGGACCCGTAAACTGGGCTCCATTCTTTGCACTTCTGATTTGTTTCGCAGCCGAAAATCCCGATTTTCATCTCCAGCACCTAAATTACATTAGATGACTGCAATCACTAGAAAAAAGCCATTAGAAACCAAAATAGGCTTGTTGAGAGCCTTTTTTGGCAGGGGTCCAAAGAAGAATTTTCCATCATACTGATACACGGTCGGACCTTAAGTGGGACCACTTCCGGCTCCTAGATACCCACAAACATTGGTCCTGCTATCTAGGAAGGATGATTCCTGACTCAACTATAGGTTTTCCATTGTGAACAAGTACCAGGACCTTCTTATGAACAGGATTGTATTGAAGAAGCAAAGGGCTCTTGATGCTCAAATCTTCTTCTATGTACTCATAAGGTATGCCCTTCACTCTCAGGGCCAATTCCACCCTTTTACAGTAAGTACTAATCCACATCCCATGTAGCTTCACTTTGTTTTCTTCTTCCATTGCACTCTCTTTTGTTTAGTTTCTGCTTGATTTCTGACTTCCTTCCTGTTATGTGAAAAACCATTAAATAAAGTTGTCCCTCAATCTGTCATTTTTTGTTGATCAAGTAATAATATCAAAAATGTTAAAATATAAATTCTTGGTAACCAAGAAAGCCATGGTCAAATATATCATCTTTAACATTATGGTCAAACATAAAAAAATATTTTTTGTTTATTTAAATTAAACATGTATGCACATCTGATATCAGTGTGATCAAGTTTTGAATCAAAGCCTTTAATTTATTGCAGCAGAATTAAACAATCACATTAAAGTCAAGCAACTCATAGGACTTATTGCAAAGTCACACCACATGAAAACACATGGAAGCAAAACAGAACTGATTGAAGAGAGCAAACAATATGCATAACCATTCCACAAAAAATCGATTTACAATTACTTTCATAGACTTCTGTATTTTAGAGAACTCCAAATGAGCAAGTTTCCCCCAATCTACTCCAAAGAAATGAAAAACATTGTTCAACTGTCAGTAAGGACTGTTTATCAGGTTTGTGGGTCCTAAAGAAAAAACCACAATTTGAGTTACTAATTTTCTTTTGAACGAAAAATTTACAGACAAAAAATAGTACAGGAAATCATAACAGTATTCAATATGTTGATTTTAATTGTAAGTACAGGATCCCATATGTTAATAGTCCATAGATAAACATGCTATTTACAAGTTAATTGAGAATTGAGCTAAAAAAATCAGAAACAAAAAATTCTACTGCAAACCGCTGAAATTGTTATCACTTATCTGCATGACAATTAAAATTTAATATTGAAATACAATACCAGAACTATTTCAATGAGAGGAAAACACACTGAAGCCAATCAGAGGACTAAATTTAGAGTTAAAGAATTCAAGGAAACATACACTAGAAACTAGAAAGCTGGAATGGACAAAATTTAGGCTTTCCCCAATGCCCATACTTCAGTAGACATGTACCTTTCTTTAGGGCTCTAATAGCCTGCACAGATAAAAACAAAACGTGTTTTATATTAGGAAAACATAAAATGACCTGAATTTCCTTGAATAAGAATACTACATATGATATGAAAGAGGAAAAGTATTATGAAGATTCATAGTACTGAGACAAAGGAAAAATCCGGACAAGTTTAAAAATAGAAATGAGACGTAAACAGGACAATTCATTGATGAGAAGAGAACTATCAGCATTTTGATTTTCTATTGTAGTAAGTTGTAGTATGCTAATGCATGAGATAAACTAAAATTCCGGCTGGAAAGCGAAAAAATAAGACTCAGAGAAGTACTACCTGCTCAGTATCCCTTTCGGCAAGAATATTCTGCTGGAAAGAAGCCATTCAGGCGGCAAGATCAAGATCGACCTTTGCAATAAGTAACATGAACCCATTCAAACAACAGTTGAGTACTAGAACATGACAAAACAATGCCCAGAGTCTCCCCATATAAATCTACTCAATCTACTCTACAATACCACAGCCAAAAGTTTTGACATCCTAGGATGTAATAAATCATATCATTTATTAAATTAAATGACTTCTAAATCAATGTCATAGGTATAAAATCTTGATTATTGTAGAATTAGAGATTCGATTAGCAACTCAGAAGCTAATTACAGAGAACATGTTTAACTAACACATAAATTGTAGACAGAAACTACCTTAAAATCTGAAGAGGAAATACAGAATCTTCACAGCAATCAACCGTGTTTATAATATAAGAACTTAAAACATCAAGGTCCACAGAAGAGGCGATAGTCATCTGCAAACGTTAAAAGAAGGTTAAAATGCATGGGATTTTAAAAGTTCCGACCTATGACACACATTTGCAACAAAATTCAAATCATCTAATTTTTTTTAAAGATTATATTTTCATTTTTCTAATAGAAAAAAAAAGTGATTATCAGTTAATTTTCTACTTTCTTTCTTTTTCATCAATTTTCTCGGTAACCAAACAGAAAAGCCGTAGACAGCCATCAAAGCACTGTTTGGAAACCCAGAAAATTGACGAAACAAAGCATATTTGAACAACTGTACCTGACCTGCGATTGGAATTTACAAATCCGAGATTAGAAGGCCAATTTCGGCAAATATGGGGTGGATTTTGCTCAAATCCGCGCTTTTCTTTTCTCGGCATTTTTTTTTTTAATTTGAAGATTCCGATTCTATTCAGTTCAAAGACGACGTGAGTGGGCACCTCATCCCATTTGGCTGACGTGTATTGATGACATGTATTGACACGTTAGAAAGTTTCAGTGACATATCCGGAGTTTTCTGATATATCAGCAAGTTATGATGATATGGTAGATCATGATCAGACGGAATTCGCTGATGTGTCTAGACACGTCAGTCATATCTGATGATGTGTAATAAAATACTGACCATGCTGATGTGACATGCCATGTCGGCAAGTTGTGCTTACGTGTCCACACATGTCAGTAGAAACGGGTAACCCGAAACCCAATTGGTTTGTCTTCCAAACCGACCAACGTTAACTAACTTGTTCCCGCGAACACATATACGATGTAAAAAAAATTGTTTTTTCACATGATACCCAGATGAATTATCTCATCAAGCAAAACAATCTAACCAACATTTCGTTTTCCTTTGGCAGACTAATATCTTCACTAGCTACTATCACTGGAAACCCGTCAGTTGTTAGTGTTAAACCGGTAGAAAATGCCGATGTTTTTGACCCTCTTTATTTCTTCAGTGATAACACTAAAACAATACACTACACCGTCAAAAACTCAAAAGTTTTACACACTCATTTGCTCAAATCGGATTTACTACGATCCGATATCTTTTACACGAATACTTTGCTCGATTGGTACTGTAAATCTTCTTCTATGGAGAATGCACTCAAGTTGTTTGTTACAATTCCTGACCCAAATGTTATTTCTTGGAATATTATGGTTTCTGGTTACAATAATAGGTGTTTATTCAAGGATTCTTGGAGGTTCTTTCATAGGATGGTTTCTTTTGGTTTTGAACCCAATGAGTTCACATATGGGAGTGTGCTTTCCGCTTGTACAGCATTGCAAGCTACCATGTCGGGTATGCAGATTTATGCGTTCGTGATGAAAAATGGATTCTTTTCAAATGGTTATGTTCGGGCTGGAATGATTGATTTGTTTACAAAGAATTGTGGGTTTGATGATGCTTTGAGGGTGTTTTGGGACGTTTCATGCGAGAATGTGGTTTGTTGGAATACTATAATAAGTGGTGCAGTAAGGAATGAAGAGTATTGGGTTGCCTTGGATCTTTTTCGTCAAATGGGTTGTAGATTTTTGGTACCAAATAGTTTTACATTTTCGAGCGTTTTGTCTGCTTGTGCTGCACTTGGGGAACTAGAGATGGGAAAAGGAGTTCAAGCGTGGGTGATCAAGTCTGGTGCAAAAGATGTCTTTCTGGGGACTGCTATTGTTGACTTATATGCTAAATGTGGAGAACTAGATGAGGCTGAGAAGGAATTTACTCGGATGCCAGTCCGCAACGTGGTTTCTTGGACTGCCATCATCTCTGGTTTTGTTCAGAAGGGTGATTCTTTCTCTGCCCTTAAGTTTTTCAAAGAAATGATATATGCAAGGGTTGAAATTAACAGCTATACTCTGACTAGTGTAATTACTGCTTGTGCTAAACCATATATGATCAAAGAGGCTATGGAAATGCATTCCTGGATTCTAAAAACAAGGTTTTATTTGGATCCGGTGGTTGGGGCTGCTTTGATCAATATGTACGCAAAAATAGGAGCTATTGATTTATCTGAGAAGGTGTTTAGAGGGATGGAAAATTTTAAAAGCCCAGGTATATGTACTGTTATGGTATCCTCTTTTGCTCAGAATGAGAGTTCTCTCAAGGCTATTGGATTGTTACAGAGAATGTTTTCAGAGGGTTTGAGACCAGATACGTATTGTATTTCTAGTGTCTTAAGTGTTACAGACTCTTTAGATTTGGGGAGACAATTCCACTGCTATGTTCTTAAAGCTGGACTTATATTTTATCTTCCTGTTAGTAGTTCTCTTCTCACTTTGTACTCCAAGTGTGGCAGTTTAGGAGAGTCCCATAAAGTATTTGACCAGATGTCTATCAGAGATAATGTTTCATGGGCCTCAATGATTGTTGGATTTGCAGAACATGGCTTTGCATATTTTGCTTTTCAACTATTTAGAGAGATGATTTTAGAAGGAACAAGATCTGATCAAATATCTCTGGCTGCAATTCTTAAAGCATGTTCTGCTCCTCATTTTTTGAAAAAAGGAAAGGAAATCCATGGGTATGCTCTTCGTGCTGGAATTGGTGATGAAACAGTTGTTGGTGGTGCACTTGTAACCATGTACTCAAAATGCTGTGCACTAAAATTGGCCAGGAGAGTATTTGACATGCTACCTCTCAGAGATCAGGTTTCATGCGCTTTCTTAATTTCAAGTTATGCCCAAAATGGGTTGATTGAAGAGGCAATCTTGTTGTTCCATGAATTATTGAAGTCAGATATGGCTATAGATTCCTTCATACTTTCATCTGTTCTTAGAGCTATTTCTCTTTTAAGCAGACCGGGGATTGGGACTCAACTGCATTCCCGCATCACTAAAATGGGTTTGGAGTCAGATGCTTCCGTTGGCAGTTCGCTTGTTGTAACTTACTCAAAGTGTGGGAGTATTGAAGATTGCTGTAAAGCATTTGAACAGATTGATAAACCTGATTTGATATCATGGACAGCTTTGATCACGAGCTATGCGCAACATGGAAAAGGTGCAGAGGCTTTGAAAGCTTACGAGCTTATGAGGAAAGAAGGAAACAGGCCCGATTCAGTGACTTTTGTTGGGGTTTTATCTGCATGTAGCCATAATGGTTTAGTTGAGGATGGATATTTCCATTTTAATTCAATGGACAAAGACTATGGAATTGAGCCTAATAACCGTCATTATGCCTGTATGGTTGATCTTCTTGGTCGCGCAGGGAGATTAAAAGAGGCTGAGAAGTTCATAAAAAGCATGCCCATTGAACCTGATGCTTTGGTATGGGCAACTTTGCTTGCTGCTTGTAAAATACATGGGAATATTGAGCTTGGTAGGCTTGCAGCTGGAAAAGTTACGGAGTTGGAGCCAAGTGATGCTGGAGCTTATGTCTCCTTGTCAAACATCTACGCAGATTTTGGCCACTGGGAAGAAGTCCTAGAGGTAAGAAGTCAGATGCGGGGAATTGGAGTGAAAAAGGAACCTGGTTGGAGTTTCATGTGAAATTCATCTGTGCAATGATAGGTAAATCTCAATAAATCTTTCGATTTCATGTCCATATAAGATTCTCAACATTGGCTCCCTCCCTTCCTCATGTAGTTAAAGGGAAAAAGATTTGGATGCCAGGAACTTGAAAAGTGATTAAAACATACATGAACTTCAAATATTTCAATTCTGCGCTTCATTGTGCTTTCTAATTGGAGGTGCCTGGTGACTATGTAGTCTCACCCTTATTCCAATATTCAAATTTCACAGCTTAATTTTTTCTTCTTCGTACTTTGCATTGCTTTACTAGAGTGGCTTATGCTTGCAAAATAACTCACTATAAACAGGGTCAAGTTATGCATTAATTTGCGCAGAATTGCGCACTTGATCAAATAGCCAACAGAACGAGTCTTCTATCATTTACTAAGTGCTGAGCAAAAAGAATACACATTTGTGCTGCAAAAAACATGGTGAATGTTGGTGACTCTCAGAAGCAGCTGTAGTTGGTAATTAACTAAATTCTCACTCTTATCTTCTATTTGTTTGTTTAGTCTTCATATATAAGTTCCCAATATGCGACTTTTGATCTCTAAGATTTCCTGTACATAGGCATATGGTAAGTGCATGCACTCAATCATAGATTGTCCCTCCCTTGATTTAAATGCAAGTGATTTTGAATTTTTGATTAGTTGTCATTCGGATTTTCAATTTGTACGACTTAAGAATGTGAGTACAGTAAAATTAGTTGTCTTTGGATTTTAACCGGTCTGTGATTTTCTTTGCAGGATCTGCTTGTTCTCGCTCTCTAGTCTAGCAAGGTCAGAGTTTGCTGCAAAAATGAGGTCAATCCAGATTGGAGTCGAAAATAGTTGACAAACATGAATATAATTATGCCAGCAGATTCATCCGGACATGATGGACCTGCTATGCCAGACATTAGTTAACAGCATCACCTTCTTGAATTGTCTGACATGGGTTATTGAGGTGATCAAGACTATTCAAGATTCATGAGAGAATTACATCTAGATAGATAGAAAGAAGAAGATAGAGAATTGAAATTCCGCATCATTTTATTTAAGAAGATCACTGAATTATATATATGTAAGCCTTTTCTTTAAACAACTATGAAGCCTATAATTTATGACAATGTAATATACAAAATCCATGGTTATTTGACATGGATCAAATATTATTCTGTGATATTACAACAATCTCCATGCTTATTTTGACTGTCACAAATAGATTACGCCTGATTTTAGTGGCATGTTGAGACTTGAGAGGAAATCTCATGTATATCAGACAGCGCTGAACCAAGACTCAGACTATTGTTGATCTGTGAGGCATTGTTGACACAATTTGAAATCTTCAACCTGAAAAAAAAAAAAAAAGCACGAGGCAACCAGTTAAACATCATGGGTTCATCCATATGTTTTGCACACAAGTGAATTATCAGCATGAGCTGTTATAAAGTATCAACAATTTTCATGGCTCATATCTTCAAGTTTCATTGACATCTAACGAGGAGAAAAATAAATACAACATGAACTAATAATTGTCTGAGGTATGTTATATGTAGCAGCAGCAGCTCAAATTACTTTCAGATAAGCCAACAGTGACCCAATATTGAAATTTCTTTGACAATGAGCTAAATGAAATAATCAAATCATTTATTCATTATAATATAAATAAAAAAAGTACGTAAGTCTTGTTCTCTGTTTTTCATCTTCAAAGATGTGCAGTAGTTGTTATTTAAGCCACTGCTCCATACAACATTGTGAAAATGAGATCCTAAATGGGAATGATATAGGATTATACATCTTGAAAACAGAGTTTTAGTATTGAACTATGGTTCTATAACTGTCTCATACTGTCAAAACAAACAAATGGGTAATGGAATTCAATACCAAATCCCTAATGCAGTAGCATCCAAAGGCTAAACAAGTATCGATCTGAACAATTAACGAGTGTTAAAATATAACATCAAGATTTAATTTTGTGATGAAACGTGCCTGCCACTCGAAGATAACAATACCTTGATGCAAGCCAGAGACCAACAGCCAACAGTTCTACTTTCTGTGCCGACCCTGCTTAGCCCCGAGAATTCCTGGAATGGATAATTAACTTTTCAGTGAGAAAAAATATAGAGCAAACTATAGATAAGACTTGAAATGGTAGGCTGAAACTACCATGCATTCTGCAGTATCTTCATGTCAAATGCCACTCACTACAGTCTGTTATCTAACCATTATACACCAGAAACTTCTGAACTCTGTGATATAAATCAGTGGACCCATGGGCGTATTTTTCACCTTCCAATCAAGACACCAATTCATAAGCATTGTATGAGCTCTTTCTACAATATTCAGAATGCTTACCTGGAAGCCTTTTTCTTTTGTTGCTTTTTATCTCTAATGCCATCGAATAGAAGTTCGTAGGCATAATAAGTTATATTACTTTTCTTTAACAAATCTTCCAAAACAATCTTAGGTGCAGCTACCTCCTTTTTATCAGCCTCAAAAATTGTGTTCACAACCTCAGGGACAATGCCCTTGCGCACCATTAGGTGGATTATGCCAACTGCTTCATGAACTCTGTGATCCATGCAGAGACAGTTTATGACTCGACCAGTTGTCATCAGTGAAGGAACGAACCCTTTCTCAAAATTTTCCAGGAGAAAATTATAACCAGAATCAATGCTTCCTGTTTTGCAGAAGCCATCAATCATGACACGGTAAGTGTAATTGTCTGGGCAACAGCCATTGTAGCTCATCCTATGAAATAACTTTTCTGCCATTTTCATGTTTAGCTTTTCAGAAAATGCATTGATCATAATATTGTAGGTTGCTGTAGTATGAGAAACCTTGTATTGTTGTTCCATTCTTTTAAATAGCTGGTAGGCACCATACAAGTCCCCATTATTGCAAAAACCACTCATCATTGTGCCAAAACTGACAATATCTGGAGTCAAACCCTTGTTTTTCATTTCCTCAAGCAAATCCGAAGCTTCTGTAACTTTACGAGCTTTGCACAGGCTCTCTATAAGTATATTGTAGGTTATTATGTTAGGAACACAGCCCTTCTCCATCATCGTTTTAAAAGTTTCCATCACATCATCAGATTTTGCAGCCTTGCAGAGGCCATTCAACAAAGAATTATATGTGATCACATCAGGAGTAACACCATGGTTCCACATTGTATTTACAATCTCAATTGCGCTCTCCATTTTCTGCTGTTTGCAGTAACCATCAATCAAAGTATTAAAGGTAAATATATCAGGAATGTAGCCTTTGGCAATTGCATCGTTCACAAGGTTATTAGCATCAGAGACGCAGCCCATCTTACATAATCCATTTATAATGATATTGTAAGTCCATATATTCGGGCTGCAACCAATATCTGACATCTCATTCATCAACTGCAAGGCCGGTAGAATAAGTCCTTGCTGAGAAAACCCTCTCACTAGTGTGTTATATAGGAAAATATTAGGCTTTAAACCTTTTGCCAAAGCTTTTTTAAAAACAGCCATAGCTCGGTTTATATCACCATCCTGGCATGACCCATTAATTAGGGAACAATACGTAAACTCATCAGGCACAAACCCTTTGAAGATTGCATCATTGAGAATCTTATCCGCATCTTGAATCATACCGAGTTTGCAATATCCATTGATGATAGCATTATAAGTAAATCCATCAGGCTCCAACCCTTGATTAACCATTTTATGCAAATAGCACTCAGCTTCAACAACCTTAGCATTCTTACACAGTCCACAGATTACCGTGTTATAGGTGACAATATCGAGGGTTAATTTTTCCTTTGCCAGTTTATCCAACAAATTGATGGCTTGACTGAGTGCACCTTGTCTACAAATTCCTTGGATAAAGATATTGTAAGTAAACAAATTTGGAGGCACTCCCCTCTTCAGAACCATACTGAGCAGTATTTCACTTTCTCGAACATTCCCTTTCTTGCAAAGAATATGTATAAGCTTATTAAATGTAGCAGTGCCAGGACAAATCCCCAACCTAAGCATCTCCCCAAACAATTCAAATGCCTCAACATGATAATTCTCTGCATAAAACCCACCTATAACTGTACAATATGCAACTTCATTGAGTTCACACCCTTGAGATGGCATGTTCTTCAGAAGCCTCAAAGCAGCATGAGGCCTCCTTGTCTTACAAAAGGACTTTATCCGAATTGTGAACGTGTACACGTCAGGAACAATCCCTTTATCCCTCATTCTCATATACACCTTCTGCACTTGACTGGAATACCCATACTCAACCAATACATTCATGATTGCATTGTAAGATAAAACAGTATGCTGACAATTATAAAAATCCATCCTCTCAAACACATCAACGGCTTCTTGAACCTTCCCTTTACGACCATAATTACTCATGACCCCGACATACACTCCCTCCAGCAAACTATTATCAAAATTCATTCTCATTTCCGATAGCAAATCCCCTATTTCCTCGAATTTACCATGAAAACCAAGCTTATCAATCATGCATTTATAAGTTAACAAT
Organism: Dipteronia sinensis; assembly: GCA_033220585.1. Taxonomy (NCBI): domain Eukaryota; kingdom Viridiplantae; phylum Streptophyta; class Magnoliopsida; order Sapindales; family Sapindaceae; genus Dipteronia; species Dipteronia sinensis. The sequence continues at coordinate 3,232,793 of CM065637.1, read as the reverse complement.
GTGTGCTTGAACCCATCTTCTTTCTTCACTGAATTGAATATCTCAAGAGCCCTTAAGGGGCTCTTCTGGTGCTTTACGACTTCAGCTACATGTTTAGGAAGTAACGAGGAACACATTACCAGAAAATTAAAGCTGATAACTGAAAACTACACCAAACCCCATCAACCCAGTTCAGTTTTCAAGCTGATTAACACTTCTTTCTACTTGCTTCAATCTTCCAAAAACTAGAGCCTATAAAAGCAGTATCATTCCATTCAACAAAACTACATGAAAAAAAATTTAATTTTTCTCAGCAACCAAACAAAGCATGAACAAAAAGAAGTAAACTTTAAGAGAAAAATTACCTTAAAAATAAAAAAAACACAGTTACTGCATCCGTTGAAATGCGTCACTGAAACGGCGTCGCCGCATAGACGGAGATCGGCTCTCTAATGTAGGGTTTCACCGGTGGAAGTGAAATGGATTCTCTGTAGTCGAGTGTAGTACCATCTAGTCTAATCGCCAATTAATATATTTCCACGTCAGCAAAGAAAAAAAAATAATAAAAAAGAAAAGAAAAAAAAGTCGGCTCCTTTATAAATTACAAAACCTCCGTTTCGAGTCTTCGCTTTACGATCGAGAAAGAAAAAATGCAGACAGCAGGAGAGTGGCTAGAGAAATCGTTGGTGGATCTTTGCAAGAGAATAGAAACGGGTCTGGATTTGGATAGAGAGATAATATCGGGTTTGGTCTCGTATTGTGAGCTCGCTCAACCACTTGACGCCAAAGAGTACCTCGACGTAATTTTATTTGTTTTTTATATATATTTTTTCACTTATACTTTGATGTTCTGATTCTTGATTTAGCTTTTCATGTGTTTTTTAGTGATCTTAATTGAATTGGGTTTCTTTTTTCGTGTCGGTTTTTGTTTCTGTTACCAAGTTATCATTTTGTGCACTTATTTGTGTTTATACATAATTATATGAAGTGTGTCCCATAGATGGTGAATTGGGTTAGAATTTCTTACATTGTGGATTCTAGGTTAGCTGTACACTAGTGCTTGTGAAACCAAACCTTCACATTTACTATGTCTGTGATGAGTCACATTTGTTATTGTTTTCAGCGAGACAGATTACTGAATTCTAGTTCTAGACGTTATAGGGTTCGCATCCAATTCGGATATATGTTTCTCCTGCTGTTATATCCGGTTGTGCTGATAGTTTGTTATGTTTTTTGCCTGTGGTCTTTTGGACTTGCATGATTAATGTCGACTTGTTTTCGATTGGAATTTACCATACAAGTATACAACTGTCTTTTTTTGCTCCCTTTTAGGTTCCCTAGAAGATGGATTTGAAAAATGAGACACAGACCATGAAGATTTTTCTGAATAGCCCTTTTACATTTATATCTTTCTTGCTTGAATGTCTAGTATTTCAATGTTTCTCCATTTTGACTTGTAAGTGAATATGGTTTATTTTGTTTTCATTCCTTTTTGGTAAAGCTTTTACAGAATTATTTAATTTTCCTTGAGTGGTTATATGGACTTTTGTCATGTCTCGCCTTTCTGGATGATCATCGATTTATAATTTATTCTCTTGTATCTTCAAATATGCTTCTCTCTCTTCTGTCTCTTTTTATACATCAATAGTGAACCCTTGAGTTGGGCCTCGTACTTGTCTGCAGCCAACAAGCTGGGTGGAAAGCTGGTGGCTCCTCTCCGTTTTTTATGAAACATTATAACTCTTCAAGATTTTGTCTAATGAACTTCAAACTATGTCTTGGGGAAAACAAACCGTGTTAAACCTTTTTTGTATATATGAATATAATGACAAACAAGTGTCTGGGGACACTAACATTGGTTGATCTGATGCCTTATCGAAGAGTGCAGAATTGTGTCTTTCAACATAGAGTCATCTTAGTCTAATAATATAAATGCTTTTTGATGTTCATGTGAAACCACAGTGCTTACACAAATGAAAATTGGAAACTACAATGTCTTCTTCTGTAGCTTACTTGAATGGTTTGTTATCACATAAAAATACGTTATCTACTTGCAAATAAGTTTTTGGCTTTAAAGTTTGAATGTGCTATATGTTGCCCAATGTAAGCATACATTGTATAGTTTTTTTCTTTTAGAAGTTTAGATCGACGTATATTATTATATCAGAGTGCATTTGTTGGATAGGTAATAGTTTATGAGTAACATAGCATGAAGAATCATGCTGCTCAATGGAAGTTTTGCAGCTGTGGGATTCCAAAAGCTCTTGTAGATTGCAGATATGATATTCATTCTTTTTTTTTCACTCCTTGATTGACATACTGGCAGATTGTTATTCAGTCTTACATATCTTGAATTCATCTTCATTTGCAGAATATTATTGGCCAAGAAGTGGGTAAAAGTGTGATTGATGAATATCTTCGACTGAGAGGTCACTCAGAACTCTGCAGCAGCACTCCCAATGTTTCAACTTCAAAATTCCATGCTTATGTTAAACCGCGCTCTGATGAAGGATCTAGTACTGGAACCAAGAAACCATCCAAAACCCCAAAAGACATTGCTGGTCCCAGTTATCAGGCTGAATCTAAAAAGAATTCCACTTCAAGTCATCAAGAAAACCGGGTCCAAAGTGAGAGCGGTGAGACAAGAACTGTGAATAAGGGGAACCAAAGTAATCAGAAAAAGAAGAAAGCTGGAAAAGTTATTTCACTTGCTGAGGCTGCTAAAGGATCAATTATATTCCAACAGGGTAAACCATGCTCATGCCAAGCGCGTCAGCACAGACTGATCAGCAATTGTTTGTCCTGTGGCAAGATAGTTTGTGAACAAGAAGGGGAGGGACCTTGCCTTTTTTGTGGTGCTCTCGTACTGAAGGAAGGTAGCACATATGCTGGTCTTGAAGAAGGTTTGGTTCCCTTGTCAGATGTTGAAGCGGCAGCTGAGGCTTATGCAAAAAGGCTTATTGATTATGACCGGAATGCCGCAGCACGCACAACAGTTATTGATGACCAAAGTGACTACTATGAGATTGAGGGAAACAGCTGGCTGTCGAAGGAGGTATGCAGTTGCAAGATAAATGGTTTTCCTGGTTGAATGCATGTACAGTAAATTAATATTGATCTTTTACTTCCAGGAAAAGGAACTTCTGCAGAAGAAGCGAGAGGAGGTTGAGGAAGCTGAACAAGCCAAACGAAATAGAGTGGTTGTGACTTTTGATCTGGTTGGCCGTAAGGTATCAATTTTTGCCATCTGCCTTTTTTCTTTTTTGCTGAAAATGTAATACCCAGTCATAAACACATGCAAAGAACCCAGTATCCATGATGAAGTTATTTGCTCATATTTCCCTTTCTTCTCCACTATAATTGCCATAATGCATTTTTTCCATGACATTTTGCTTGTTCTAACAAATTTTTGCTAGTCACTTGGATCACACAAACCCACCCACCATCCCTTCCAATGCACACACACCATCCCTCCCAATAACACACGTAAAGAAACCTTTGATTTATCCTTCTTTTGATGATCAGAAACCTTGTTATTTTGATCTCAATAACTCTTTATGGCTTTAACCACTTGGGGTTTTTTGTTAAAAAAACATACCTGTACATCTTACAATTATCTTTTGTTTAGTTAAAGCTGCATTCTTTCTTTCTAATATACAGAGAGAATATTTTCAGGTCCTGTTGAATCAAGATGAAGCTTCTGAACTGGAATCAGAGAACAGAATATTCTTACGACCACAAGATGAAAGAGAAGTGAACCGAATAAAACCAAATCCATCTCTTCAAGTACAACCAATCTTTATCGACCCAGGTGTTACTAAGAAGCAGCCTGTCAAGGGAAAAAAACAGACGAATCGATGGATTCCCAGTGGTGGCTTATGCTTGGAAATAACCGGCAGGGTGCAGCATGACAAGAATGAGTTGAAGCATTTAATGATTGATAACCAGGCAGAAACAGCATAGAATGCAAAGTTTTTGCAAGGTCCATCAATGTCTCAGACCTACTAAAAATTCTGATGCTCCTTTGTTTTTCATTTTTCTTTCATGTTTCATGCTTCAGTTAGCAAGCAAAGACAAATTTTACATTGATTAAACAAGTAAATAGTAGAATATAATAGTTCCAGTATGTCTCCTTTAGCTTGCTGTGACTTATAGCTTTAAATTTAAATTTTATTTCCAAGAATTTGATACCTTTAACCTTTGACTGTGTAATTAAGGTTCTGGTCCAAAAGGGCGTGGGTTCAAATCCATCCCCATGGATCCCATTCCCCACAATTTGACACATTTTTAATTTTTTAGTTTTTATGCAATTATGCCTAATATCAGGGGCGTTTGTGCAGTTTTCCCATTTGTAAATTATTTTAATTAAATCTTAATTATAATTATACGGGAGGCAAATACGACCAAAACCCAACGAACTACTGAAAAGTAGAATCTGAAGTGGCGAGTATTGATTGGGAAGCAACACATACATAGAAACCATCATCATTCATCGTACTTTTCATTCAATCTTCCAATTCCAGACAAATTACACTGGTTATGGAAGCGAAGGTCAGCAGGAGCCAGAGCGATTGTTCCTATAACTAGTCTTCAATCTTCACGTCTTTTGTTTTGTTCACTCATTTCTTCCACATAACTTATTCTTCACGTGCCACTTTCTTCTATTTCTTAGATCCCTTTTTGTTTTCTTCTTCGGGATCTTTCGACGCCGCCTATCTCCGGCTTCCATTCTCTGGTAATCATTTTTATCACTTAAATCTCATCTGGGGTTATTCAAGTTTCGATTTTTTTTGTGTTAGATTCGTTTTGTGATTGAAATGTATGTATATCTTTTTTTTTTTGTAATGGTTGGTTTGGTCATGATATTGAAAATTTCTTGACTTTTTATATCTTGAACATTTACTATTACTAATATCAATCCAAGGTTGATTTTTTTTTCTATTAATGGAATAATATATATGTGAGTAATCACTGAGATTTTATTGATGTTTTCAAAATTTGTTTTTCGATGAGGGTGGTTTCTCATACTTAACAAATTACAAGTCATTTTTTGGTTAGATTTATGTTATGAGACTCAACTTTTATCAGATGGGAAAAGGGTCAATGTTGGGTTGGGAGTGTCAAAACATTTTTGTGGTTAAGGATATGTGATATTGGTCTGACAAATCTACATACATGATCGTTTTTGGGCGTGGATGTAGGTCAAATATAAGTTTTAGCCGTGTTATTATGCTGATTTACCTGTCACATAACATGTGAAATTTTGTGCATATATCCTGTTTTGTATACTAATAATTCTAGATAGTAGTACAAATTTCAGGTTCATCATGGCGACAAAAGGAAACTCTGGAGACAGAAAATCTAGGAGCCCATTGGCATTGATCATTGTAATTGGTTTATGCTGTTTCTTTTATATTTTGGGTGCATGGCAGAGAAGTGGTTTTGGGAAGGGTGACACCATAGCTATAGAGGTCAGCAAAAACGCAGAATGTATCCTCAACAATTTGAATTATGAGACCCATAGTGGTGGTGATGATGATGGGAAAATTGACGACTCAGAATCAACAGTCCAGGAGATTAAGCCTTGTGAAGATCGTTTCATTGATTACACGCCTTGTCAAGATCAGATGAGGGCAATGACATTCCCTCGAGAAAATATGAACTATAGGGAACGGCACTGTCCTCCTCAAGAAGAGAAGCTGCGTTGTCTTATTCCTGCCCCCAAAGGATATTCAACCCCATTTAGTTGGCCAAAGAGTCGTGACTATGTACCCTATGCAAATGCACCTTATAAAAGCTTGACAGTTGAGAAGGCTATTCAAAACTGGATTCAATATGAGGGAAACGTGTTTAGATTCCCAGGTGGAGGAACACAGTTTCCTCATGGGGCTGACACTTACATTAATGAACTTGCATCTGTGATTCCAATGGACAGTGGAATGGTTAGAACTGCACTGGATACTGGATGCGGGGTAAGTCCATTTTACGATAAGTTTTATGCTTCTTCTTTTTTCGGCTCTTTTTGGGGTATAACGCCTGTTCTTTTTAGCCTTTCTCTATGTTTAGCCCAGTGTTTTCATATTTGAATGCTTGCCTACATATATTGTTTGGCATTCATCTTCTGATGATAGGATTTATCATTTTCAATTCACTTTTGTCCCTTTTCCCCCCACTTTTAGTTTATAAAGTTAAATATGGATGACTTCTGCAAGATTTTATGGTTTAGTTGAATTTTTTGTCCTGTTGGTGATGAGTAGGTTGCAAGTTGGGGAGCATACCTGTTTAAAAAGAATGTTGTAGCAATGTCATTTGCTCCAAGAGACTCTCATGAAGCACAAGTTCAATTTGCTTTGGAAAGAGGTGTGCCAGCAGTTATTGGTGTTCTTGGAACTGTGAAGCTGCCATATCCTTCTAGATCTTTTGACATGGCTCACTGTTCTCGGTGCTTGATTCCATGGGGTGCAAATGGTGAGTACATATAATTATATAGATTTGGATGTCTAACTTGTCAGGCAGTTTTAGTTAAACCCAAGTTGACAAGCGGATTACATTGTATCTGATGTAGAATGAGAAAGTTCTTCTGTGCAGAATCATAAAAGTTTTGTACTATTATTCCTTTTCTTTAGGCTATAGGTTTGTCGATAGGTCTCGGATCAATTGGGGATTTATTTGAGGTGAAAGGGTTTTATGTTTGGGGTAATCTGGGTACTGGAATGATGGAACAGGTTGCTGAAACTTAGAATGTAGATAAATAGAAAGAAGATAAAGTTACTTAGAAGCCACACCTAGGAAATAACATTACTTTGTGGTATTTATATTTTAATTTATAAAGAAAAGTACTTTTATAACATTGTGATGGATATTTTTCTGCAGATGGAATGTACATGATGGAAGTGGATCGGGTTCTTAGACCTGGTGGTTACTGGGTGCTTTCTGGACCTCCCATTAACTGGAAGACTGATTTCAAAGGTTGGCAGCGTCCTATAAAGGAACTTGAGGCAGAACAGAATAAGATTGAAGATATTGCCAAAAGTCTCTGCTGGGAAAAGAAGCATGAGCAGGGCGAAACAGCAATCTGGCAGAAAAGGATAAATGATCATTCTTGCAGCGAACGTGTTACTCAATCTACCATGTGTTCAAAAAATGAAGAAAATGTCTGGTATACTAGTTTATTTTCCTTGTTGAATGTTTATCGACCAAATTAATTAATGAATCCGTTACCTGAGAAATTACATAAACAGACGAATTGGAGATCTCTTAAAAGAATTATTACAAAATTTATGCAATTCCTTACAATGTTTGAGAGCACTTCTTATTTTGTCGTATAACTTATAATTTCTACCGGTATGTAGGTATGAGAAGATGGAGACATGCATAACTCCTTATCCTGAGACTAGTGGACAAGATAAAGCTGCTGGTGGAGCATGGAAACCATTTCCAGAAAGATTGAATGCTGTTCCTTTCAGAATATCCAGTGGATCTGTCCCAGGAGTATCTGAAGAGACATACCTGGAGGATAACAGGCTGTGGAAGAAGCATGTGAATGCTTATAAGAGGGTCAACAAAATCCTTGACTCAGGGAGGTATCGCAACATTATGGATATGAATGCTGGTTTGGGAGGTTTCGCTGCTGCCATTGATTCTCCAAAATTATGGGTTATGAATGTTATGCCTACAATAGCTGAGAAGGACACTCTGGGCGTTATTTATGAGCGTGGATTAATTGGAATATATCATGACTGGTACTTTCCTGTAATTCTTAATCATGTGTCCAATTGTGTTCTTCTTAGATTTAACTCATCTGAGTTTCTATTCCCACCATAAGTCATAAGATGCTGAATAGAATAGTCTTGTTTTACCATTTCTGCTTTAACAGAGGCCACCTGTTTCATCAAATCATAAACGTACCCTTCCTCAAAACCTTTCTATGCCCGTTTGGTCTTTTGTGCATCCTTGCATCACTTTCAGCCGAAAATATTCAATCCCCTATATCCGAGCTGGCCATTCTTATTATGGCACTTCGATCTGATCATTTGTCACACAGTTGCACATATGTTTGATTTTGTCATATTCTTTTCTTCTGGTTGTCCAGCACATCACTGATCAAGTTGATTCCCTTACTGGTTTCTAGTCACACTAGCGCAATTGCTATTCATCATTATAGAAACATTGCAAAGAGAAAGTTCACTTTCATAGTCATACCATATGCAATTCATTAGGTTAACTTGGGCTGCATAAGGGTTTATTCCTAATTGAGCCTTAAAAAGATGAGAAGAGATAGCTTTTGTTTGTAATCAGTTAGACATTCTCTTTTCCATCTCAGTGCTTTTGTTTGTTTATTAATTATTCATTTTGCCTCAGGTGTGAAGCATTCTCCACATACCCCAGGACATATGATCTTATTCATGCAAATGGTGTTTTCAGCTTGTATAATGACAAGTAAGACTTCGTTGACACTTGTATATTTTACTTTCTGATAGAAGTTAAGCTTTATCATTCATAATCGTGAGCTTCAACCAACTGCTTTAGCCATTTAACTAAACTATGTTTCTTGTATTTGTATGTAAACCAAAGCAGGTGTAACACAGTAGACATTCTTCTGGAAATGGATCGTATCTTGCGACCTGAAGGAGCTGTCATATTCCGCGACCAAGCAGATGTACTAAATAAGGTGAATAAAATTGTGAAAGGAATGAGATGGAACACGAAATGGGTTGATCACGAGGACGGCCCTCTCTTGTCAGAAAAGATATTATTTGTTGTCAAGCAGTACTGGGTTGCCGGAGATAACAGTACCGAATCCCCACAGTGAACCGGAAAGAAGATGGCAACTCCAGCATGATTCTGCCAGTGACTATTCCAAAGACATTTTGACATTTTTTTCGACAATCATGTAAGCCTCAGCCAGTAGCAAAAACCAGAAAATTGACTTCTACTGTATTTAATGTTTGATCCGGCCATGGTTGTTGAGATAGATAGCCATTAGAATATATATAGGACATCTCCATTCATAGAGATTCATGGTATTATTGCCCTTTCTTTCTTTTTATCTAATTTCATGTTCTTTACTGTAAACAGGTTTTGAGGCTTTTCTTAATGTTATTTATTGATTCATTTCTTTAGTATCTTCTTCTTTTTCCATCTTCATATTATGTTTTTTTTAGCATAATAGTTTGTTTGAACTGTTGGAATTTACATGATTGAATTCTTGATTTCTTGACAAAGGAGCACATGTTACAAAAAAAAAAAAAACAACTTTGGTCATTCTTTCACATTGATTTGGACTCCCACATCCATCAAATGAATGTCAGAGATCTAAACATGTCACCTGCTAGCCATTTGTCACCACTTTGTCCATATAGTAGCAAGTACACCCATTACTTCAAATAGTGATGATTTTCATGAGAATACATAATACTAGAAAACTAAAGAAGGTAAGGGGCCGTTCGGTAACGTTTTTGGTTTTTGTTTTCTGTTTTCTCGTTTTCATTTGATTTCGAAAAATTGATTTTTGTATTTTTTGGATTCGAAAACGCGTCTGGTAGCAATCGTTGAAATCGATATTACGAGAATGAAAACATTAAAAACTCGTCTGGCAGAACTGATTTTCATAATAATTTTCAATTAAGTTGAACCTTATAATCAAATATTTTATAAGGTTATAATTCAAATTTTAAGGTTTTTTATGTTGTAAAATATACTAATAATAATCAAACAAAGTTTATTAAAAAAATTTAAACTACGAAGTTTAATTAATAGCAGTGTTTATTGGTTTGATCAGACTTTTTATTAACAATTTTTTTATCAGATTTGATTATAGTTGAATTACATTGAACATCTGGAAAAAAAAACTCATTTTGGAATAAAAAATGGATTTCAGTTCTTCATCGCACGATGAAGACGAGGAAGACGAAGAGGAAGCATACTTGCCGACCTCTACCATCATCGACAATCCCATCATCAGTGACCTTCGTCGTCGACAACTCAACCATCGCCGACTCCATCACCACACATCACCACCATTTTTTTCCTTTTTGAGTTCAACAACTAAATATAGAGTTTTGAGACCAGAGTTTTGAAGAAAAGAGAGAGATGGTACCAGATCGTGCGAAGGAGAGACAGACCATAATTTTGAAGAAAAAAAATAGAGGAAGAGATGAGATGATACCAGAGTTTTGAAGAAAACAAAAAGCCCAGATCGTGAGAGGGAGAGAGAAGAGATAGACCATTACCATATTTTATTCTTACTTTTGTATTGTTAATAATTAATGTAATTGGTGGGCCCATATAAAACGAAAACAAAAAAAAAGAAAACAACTTTGAGTTGTATTCTCTCTGCACGGCTTTTCATATTTTAATTAAATAAATCGATTTTGTTGTTTTTGTTTCTTTTTTTCTTCAAAACGTTACCGAACAGATTTTCAATATTTTTTTAACCCAAAAAACAGAAAAACGCATCTCAAAAACGACGCCGAACGCGCCCTAAATCTCCCTGCAATAAAAATTAGCTAGAACATGGAATCTACAAAAAAGAGAACAACAAAAATAAGGAAAAAAGTCTCTGTCAATTAAGCTCAAGCATGTAGGACCCTGTAATAAATGTACACTTATATAGTTCTATTAGAATGGCTCTAAAGAAGCATCCCTCAAATCAAAAAACCTTTCTGTTCTATCACTTGCAACACAATCTTTCACCTTTTTAAAGCTTGTCCTAGCCTCTATATTTTCCAAAAGCTTCCTATCATTCAAAGATCTCTTCTCTTCTCTTCTCTTCTCTTGTCAAGTTTTTGTTTTCCATCCCATTGTTTCTTGCCTCTGAAGCTTCCCAACATCAAAGTTTTTCTGTCCTCTATAGAGTATTATTTTCAAGCTTGCTAGCTGCTAAGCCATGGACAGTGGAAAGAACAGTACTGGTCCTGGTGAAGTCTCATTTTCTTATTATGTTAAATCATCAGAAGAGAACTTCATAAACAAGCTTGGAGAGTCGTTTCAATACCCCAATTATTCCATTACTTCAAGCCCAGAATTTCCATCTTCAAGAAGCTTAGGAAGGACTAAGACAGCAGGAGGTGAAATTGGTGTTTTCGGAGCCGAAAAGTACTACAATATGAAGCTGGAGGAAAAAGGTCCAATAATTATTGATACAGCAAGTAGTATTCATGGATACAGCAAAAGAAACCAAGTTGATCCGCTCAGAGTGAATTCCAAAAGCAAGCCAGGAACTCCAAGTGTAACTTCTGAAGCAAGTTGGAATAGCCAAACTGCTTTGCTACCGAGTTGTCAGAGTAACATGTCACAAAGCAGGCAAAAGAAGGTACTAGGGAAGAGTATTTTCGCTAGTCTTAGCTGCAATGGATCTTGTTCGGATAAGAAATCTGTTTACGTTAATCAGCAGGTTGAGCATGGAGTGGCAGCAGATCGCAGAAAAGAGTACAGAAAAGAAGCTGTTCAAATTGCTGCTCATAGTCCTGCAGCTGTCATGTTGGAAGGAAGAAATCAGCAACAATCAAGAGTACTCAAGGTGAAAGATGATCATTTTCCATCAAACAAAGATGAGTTTTTGGGGCTCCCAATTGCAAAATCTGTTAAAAAACAGATTGCAAAAGAGAAAATCATAGAGGAAGAAGAGTCAAGACAATCACTGGATGTGTTTGGTTCACATACGATGAACAAGGAAGTCATAGAAGTGAATTTAGAGAGGAAACTATCTATGCTAACTTGGGATGCAATTCCAAAAGGTTCAAACCTCTCCATTACTTCCATGAGAAGTCATGTTCATGAAGATATGGAGAGTGATGCTAGTTCTGATCTATTTGAAATAGGGAACATATCAGGCATGTCTAGTTGCATGACTCCTACTCCATATGAGCCAAGCGAGACCAGCATTGAATGGAGTGTTGTCACAGCTAGTGCTGCTGATTTCTCAGCTGTTTCGGATTATGGTGAAACGAAACTGATGACAGAGAACATCACAACTCCTCGTTTACCAACAACATCAGCTAATAAAGTTGCCAAAACCAAGTCCATAGTGGAGAAAGAGACGCAAGGTAGCCTTCCAAGCAAATTATTGGGTTGCAATAGCCACAAAGCAGTGAAAGTTGCTGAATCTGCATACAGAACTAATGAGAAAGCAAAGTCTTATCACCCACAACAGCCTCAAAGATCGGTTGCTGCCCCCATAACAGTGAGGAAGTTACAAGGTGACATCGATAAAAGGTTTTGAGTTTCAATTAGCACAACATGCTTTTGCCTCAAGAACAGTCTTGATAACGTGCCTCGTACATGAGTTGGTGTCTGTCTGTCTGCATGAAGCAGCACATGTGTAATGGAAGAAGATTTGGCAGAAACATAGCTTGAAATTTTCTGTTTGATATGAGTTTTCAAGAAACTATGCAACTATTCTTGATTTGAGATAAAATTTCAGTTTGTATTATCTTTTTCCTGTATTCAACTGAAGTACCTAACTTTTTTTTAGTGATGGAAACTGAGATTATTGTCCATATCTTAGCTTTTATGTCATTGAAAAACAAAACATCTTGGAAGATAAAAAGAGAATCTGGAAATGTCTATGCAACAATTGGACCCAAAAGAGTACTTAAAAAGACCACATTTGCTGACCACCCTTGCCCAACTACACTCATTCCTCTCCTTAGTTATCAAACTCTATTCTTGTTCTCTTGATTTACATCTGGAGGGTCATTCATGTTTTGGATCTTCTTTTTGACTTTTAACTAAAGAGGCTACAAATCTAGAGATTTTTGTTGGCATTTACTATTGCTCTATAATGCAAAACCAAAAAATGGAATCTAAAAATTATTGTTACAATTAATAGCTTTCATTTTTAAGGGTCTATACATCTTATAATTTTATAAACATGGATGACAGACTGAGGAAAATGGACAAAAATGGACATATATACTCATTAAGGATTTTTATTAGTGTTTTGAAATCTTTGCATTGAAACAACAAGAAGCTACATGTGAGTTGTGATCAGGATGAGCTGGTGCCACCAGTTGAAGCATTAAAGAGTCTAGGTTTCTTATTATTCTTCTCTCTTGAGGATTTTAATGAAGGATGGGAACTTTTCAACAGTGTTATAACTAAAATGATGGGGAACTGTTAAGGAATGTTGTCCACAATGACATGTTCAATTCACATTACACTACATGTCCATGAGAAAGTTGGGTAGCTGCATTCAATTCCACAACTATCTTACAACCAAGGTGGATCCCATTTTTCTCTTTCTTTTCTCCTCTCTTTTTCCTTCCACAGAAAATCAATGTTGGAATCAAATAATAAACACCATTATCTCTTCTATTTAGGCATATATCCATTTCACCTTTGTGAATGTGGACCTATATCTAAACAGTGTCGGTAACCATCCACAGAAATGACCCAACAATAGTATTTAAGCACTCCGACACACCCTCTCACATGTCTCAGACCCAAACGCATATTCAAACTCAGTGTGGAGATTCGAACCTAAGAATCCTAGAACAACCTGATTATGATAGCACGTTAGTAATCATCAAATCTAAAAGTTTAAACCGATATAAAAGGAATTAACAATAATACCCTGTAAGACTGGTTGTAATAAGAAAAAAAAAATTGGTTGAAGAGGGTGATATCAGACCCACAATTAGTAAATCCAACATTTAACAAACAAAACTGATTAGTCTACTAATGGAATGAATATGAAAACTTTTAGTCTTCTTAATGCAATAAGTCATTGTTGCTCTTTGTGAAATGAACAGAAGATATTGGAGATTTAGAGGAAGGTTGTCATGTGCTTGATGTGATGAAGACTGAAGAAGGAATGCTAATAAGAGACAGCAAAAGCAAGCATTAATGTAAAATGAGAGAGATGGGTTGGACATCACATCACAATTTTAAGACTGAATAAATAATTATTGCATACAAAAATTCTCTTATATATGTGGGAATGGAGATGGGTGATCTAAGAAAAAATTAATAAGGCACAGATCATTCTCCAATGGAATGTTGTGCATGGGACCAATGAGAGTTAATTCTTCAGGACTGGACATTAATTGGATGCAAAATAGAGTTGTGACCATGGAGGACCATTTTCCAGTACCGATGATGGTGTCTGGAAGAAGCAATATATTCATTCTCATTAAACAAAAATCAAGTGGAAAAAAGGAGGGTCCCTTACTAAAATGCAAGAAACAAAAATTCAAATATTCTACTATTTCCATCTTCTTCTAACATCATCATTAGTCTAAAAAGCAGAACACTTGAAAGAAATTTGTCAGTGAGATCACAGACCATGTTTAAGGAATGTTTTTCATCAAAATATCTGAGACTTTGCAAGGGCTTGTATTGTATTTAATCAAGCTTGAAATTGAATGCTTTCTATAATTTCTTCCTTCTTCTCATTTACTAATTATTAATTTATTAGTGTTGGAATTACAATGAGCAAAAGAATCACACTCTATTGTATAATAGTGTATAATGATAATATGCAACTATATTTTATTTTAGACGAAATGAGATTGGTCCAGTATAAATTCCTCACTCATATATTACGAGGTTGCGAGTTTGAGTTTTCCCCCTTCTTAAAAATTCTTGAATTAATGTAATACTTTAAAAATAATAACTATATTTTATTTTACATACACGTTAATGAGGTTATAATTTTAAGTCGGTAGAGTGAATATTCCGATGGTCAAATTTGCAAAAAAATAAAATAAAATGATTAGAGCTATGCTTGTCTTGGGCTACCAAATAGGCTCCTAGACTAGCTTACTCTTATAGCCCATCATACTTATTTTTGGGCTTCTGCAAGGGATAGTATTAATGGCTATGGTAGCCCATCCATGATGAACTTGACCTTGTTTTAGCCCAAACTCAACCCATAAAATAAATAAAAAATTGTAACAACCAATAAATATTCCTTGCCAAGTCAAATACATATTCCTTTAAATAGTCCCATTGTAACAGTCACATTGTAAGAACATAATATGAATAAAATATTGAACTATAATACTAATTTATCCAAATTTGATATTTAAATAATGTAGATCATTGATTTCTTTATATTAGAATTGGATGATTGAAATCATTTGGTTTTAATGATGTCAAATCATTTAGACTCTAAATTTAAACAAAGTAGTCTTACTTAAACCTTAATATTCATTATCTTTTTTCTTTTCTTTTGATAATCCATAAATCCCTTGAACTCCCTTATTGAATTCTAGTTAAAAAATGGCTCCGACAAATCCTACAATCTTGGAATCAATGGCTTTGGCCAGGTAGGTATTAACGGGAGAATTCAAACCTCATACCTTACACTCTTATAGAAGCAAACCACAAGCACATGCCCAACCGTTTTGCTAACACTCATAGGTACTTAATAATCAGTATCATAATAAAAAAGTAATCTTAACAAAAAAAAAAACAATATACTATTTCATATTGAAAGAAACCAATCAAATTTTATTTTAATTTTTTTGTAAAATTTAGAGTTTTATAAAGGGTTTAATTAAGAAAAATGAAAAGATAGAGGGCTTAACAGTAAAAGAAAAAAGAAAAAAAAATCAATATAAACCTTTGTTTGAAGATAACAAGAAAATATCTTGTTAATTGCCTGATTAGCCTTCAATTATCTGATGTACTCTATCCCAGGCAATCAGAATATTTCTACCCAATAGAAAAACCCCAACATAGGGAATCTCGCTAGTTCTCAATCACAAAAATACCCCTAACTTCGTGCAACAAATGACAATCTTAGCCTCACATGAACAGCTGGACAGCTGTGTCACGCGTATACTGGTCTAAACTCTGGACCTCCAGAAGACGTCCACGTAAGATATAGAAACTCGCAAAACCCTAACTTGTTTTGTTGTGTTATACACAACACTCTCTCTCATTCCACCATATACAAAAGGAGAGAGAGAGAGAGTAAAGCGAAGCAAAAGACACTAGGGTTTTAGTCACTCACAGAGAGGGCGAGGGAAATTTAAGAGAGAAATCTAGGGTTAGGGTGTTAGCAAAGGAAGAAAATGGTGGCGGACAAAGGGAAGAAAACCAAGGTAGAGGAAGAAAACACAGAGCAAATCGACTCAGAACTTGTTTTGTCCATCGAGAAGCTCCAGGAGATCCAAGATGAGCTTGAAAAGGTTTTATTTTTATTAACAAAAAGTTTTCTTTTTTTGTGTATATTTTGTTGTTGTTTTGCCTTTTGTTCTACGTGTAATTTGATTTGCATTCTGTTTTATTAATTTTATTGTTGAACACTTGGAGAAAAGAGTTAAATTGGCTGAGTTTATGGGTTTTTTGTTTGGTGCTTTTTGGTGTAGATTTTGTTGAATTTGGGTTGTGAAAGGTGGAACCGATTGATGTTTATGTGAACAGGTTTTAAATTTATTAACAAAAATATATTGTTGTGTATATGTTGTTGTTTTTCCTTTGTGTTCTACTTGTAATTTGATTTGCATTCCGTTTTTTTAATCTTATTGTTGAACACTTTGAGAAAAGTCAATTTGGCAGTGTTTTATGGGTTTTTTTGTTTGGTTCTATTTTGGTGTAGATTTTGTTGAATTTGGGTGGAACCGATTGATGTTTATGTGAAAAAAGAGAGATTTTTTTTTTGTTATTGATTTGAGTGACTGGTTGATGTTGTGGCTGAGGATTGACTCAAGGGGCAAAAATATGGTTTTTTAGAAAGAAATAATTTCAAATATTTGATTTTCTTCTGGAAAAGACAAGATTTGATTTGATTTGGTTATATTGATATTGTAGTGTTTAATTGATTTCAGTTTAACTTATACTAGGTTTTTTTTTTCAGCATTAGTCTGTGATTGATTATGAAACTTTATTTCTCTTAATGTAATTGCTATAATGAAGCACATTGGAATAATGGTATTTTATTCCAGAGTAATTGGAAGCATATGTAAGCGTATAAGTCAAGTCACAAATTTTTTTCGTTTCTTATGGAAGGTTATGAAATAAAGCCAAATTTGAATATCCGAATGTGCTGAGTAGCAATTGCTTGTTAAAGCTGCCACGTGATTCAATGCGATTTGGGTTTGTTTTTATTGTTTTGGGACATGCTGATAGCGGACAAAGTTCTGTTTTATGTAATCATTGTTGCTGGATATGTTTGTTTGTGGTTGTTTTGGGACATGCTGTTAGCAGACAAAGTTCTATTTATGTGATCATTGTTGTTGGATATGTTTCAGTTAATTCTTATTGATCGCTCACATGATTAATATCATTTTTTTAAATTTGTTTGACCGCTTACAATTTCTTGAATCTTTTTCTTGGTAACAAGGACATGTATTTACTGCCTTTTTAAATGAAAGTTTTTTGGTTTCTGATTTAGAAAATGAGCATCTTAACTTCATGCTATATAGCTTTTAGTTTTGAGTATGAATAGATTCACATATGAACTTGTTAAATCTGTAACCTTGTTAGTTGTGGTTTTTCTGACAAATTTTATTCTGGCTTGTTCTAGATCAATGAAGAGGCAAGTGATAAAGTTTTAGAAGTGGAGCAGAAGTATAGTGAGGTACGCAAGCCAGTCTATGATAAGAGGAATGATATCATCAAATCCATCCCTGACTTTTGGTTAACTGCTGTAAGTAATCTGTTCTTATTTGTTAACTTCGTTGAAATTGTAAATCATGAGCTGTCATGTTTCGAGTTCTTGACATTGACATTGTTTCTGTGCTTTGCAGTTTATTAGTCATCCTGCTCTTGGTGAACTTTTGAGTGAAGAGGATCAAAAGGTTTGAATGCTATTCTCTTATGAGTTGAAGTTGAATTCTTGCAATTAGTTTATTTACAACTTTGTTTTCTTACTACCTCTTAGATAAGCGATTAGTTTTTTCTAATTTTGATGCCTATTCACTAGTTTCTTCTTTCCGAA
>CM065637.1:3173513-3214824 GCA_033220585.1 Dipteronia sinensis | reverse complement strand
AGATGACTCCAATAAGGAAACAATCTGATCTTCTCCGAGATACTAGGAATACTAATTGCACTCCAAATCAACTACCTTGATTACGTAGCAATTCCAAACGGGAAAAAAGTCGAAGCAATCCAGGAAAGAGGAGTCCAAGACAGATTCAATAATCTTCCACTCACACGCCAAAAACCCTAGCAAGCACCATATAAATATTACTGCAATATCATTGTAAAAAGGGATCAAAAATAAGAAAGGATATGTAGTGTGAGAGAACAAAGTTTGTAATTAATATCTTTTCATAGTGAAACACATTTTCTGTTTCTCGGCGACACTCGTGGATCTTTCTCCGTTATCAGAGTTTTACCACGTAAAACCTCTCTTGTTATATGTTTGCAATTACTGTTTTTATTTGCAGATCATCTCATTCATATCGTTGACCGGTTGATTTCAATTTTGCCTCTTTTTGATCATAAATGATTCAGCAAAAGCAGTGATTACACTAGTCACCAACATCACCATGATCACCATGTTTCTAGCAGCACAAATTTGGATTCTCTTTGCTCAGCACTTGATAAATTATAGAACACTCATTCTGTTGGCTATCTGATCATGTGCGCAATTCTGCATGATAGAACACTTTATGAGATTCTCCTGAACTGCCACATTTGGAGTACAATGTGAGAAGATAAAATATAAGTCCAGCTTTAAGAACATGGCAGTGGATTTGTCTCCCCAATTCTAAAGAGTGTGTAACACTTAAGACACTAGAAATACAATACGTATCTAGTGTCAAACCATTCTAAAAGCATGGTTGAAATCCATGCTTATTATAACAACCTAATTCCATACTGCACCACTTATTATAGCATTCCAACAAACCACATTCTCACATGCAACATCTCAAAACACTCTCAAAGCCTCATCAAACCCACAATTCTTCGTAAACAAATAAATCATTCCAGCCCAAACAAAACCATCTGAAAAGAATCCATTTTTTATCACGAACGCGTAAACCTGCATACCCGACAAGATAGCTTGCAATGCTGTACAAGCGAAACCACACCCATATGTGAACTCATCGGGTTCAAAACCCAAAGGAATCGCCCTATGAAAGAACCTCTAAGAATCCTCTAATAAACACCTATTATTGTAACCATAAACCATAATATTCCAATAAATAACATTTGGGTGAGGAATTGTAACAAACAACTTGACTGCATTTCCTACGGAAGAAGATTTACATTATCAGTCGAGCAAAGTATTTATGTAAAATATGTTAGATTTAGAAAATCCGATTTGGACAAAGGGGTGTGTATAAATTTTGAATTTTTGATAGTTTAGTGTTATTATTGAAGAAATGAAGAATGTCAAAAGCATCGGCATTATTGACACCGACAACTGATGGATTTTCAGTGATAGCTAGTGAAGATATGAATTTGCCAAAGGAAAGCGACATGTTGGTTAAATTGTTTTGCTTGATGATATAATTCATATGTATTTCATATGAAAAGATAAACCTTTTTACATCGAATTGTGTTCGCGGGAACAAGTTAGTTAATGTTGGTTGGTTTGGAAGACGAACCAGTTGGGTTTCGGGTAATCCGATTCTTAGCACAATTTGCCGACGTGTCAAGCCACGTAAGTATATTATTACTGATGTGTCTAAGTATGTCACCATATATGGATAATATGTCTGAGCAGATTCATAGGTCCCGGTTGTTGTGATATACCATGTCATCCTATTGTACTGATGTGTCCGGACATATCATAGTAACTTTTTAACGTGTCAAAACACGTCATCAGAACCTCGCTGAGATGCTGACTTGATTTGTCACGCTAGCAAGTTAGGCTGACAGTACTTGACACATCAGCCAATTGGGATGACGTGTCCACTCACGTCATCTCTAAACGGAATAGAATTGGACTTTTCAAATAAAAAACAAAAAAATTGGAAAAACAGTTGAAAGTGGAAGAGGGAAAAGTGGGGAGAGAGAAGCGCGGGTTTATTTTGAGAAATCATTCATGCTATTCAGTTTCATCATTTCTATCTCATCATCATGAACATCAAATCATACCTCATCACACCCCTCTAATCTATCCATAACATTTTTTTATTTTTATTTTTTTCTGTTTCGGTTTCTTAATCTGATTTTGGAGCAAAATCCACCACAGATTCGCCGAAATTGGCCTTCTAATCTCGGATTTGTAAATTTTAATTGCAGGTCAGGTACAGTTGTTCATAAATTCTTTATTCGTCAATTTCTGACTTCCAAACGGTGCTTTGATGGTTGTAAAAGCCTTTTCTGTTTGGTCACCGAGAAAGTTGATGAAAAAAGAAGAAAACAGAAAATTATTGGATAATCACTTTTTTTTTTTTCTATAAGAAAAACGAAAATATATTCTTTTAAAAAAATTACATGATTTGGATTTTGTTGCAAATGTGTGTCATAGGTAGGAACTTTTATTTTCCTTCAATTCCTTGACAGCAAACGAAGCTTTTTTTTATAAAAAAATGATCATTAGAAAGTAGAAACCCTAGGTTGGTTTTCTGGAGCTCACTAATCTATTTTGGTCCATCGAAAACTGTTTGTTAGCTGTAACAGTTTGTGGGATCTTTTAATGCTATAGTTTTGGGTTTTTGTTTATTGATAAGTTGCTATGAATTGGTGCAAAATTGTGTAGGTTCTGTGGATTGGGGAAATTTCAAGGTTGCAAGAATGATATTGTTAAGGTGTTTCTAGCGATGGAATAAATGAATTTTACCGGTATTGTGGAGTGGATTTATATGGGGAGACTTTGGGCATTGTTTTGTCAAGTTTTAGTACTCAAATGTTGTTTGAATGAATGTTGCTCATTGCAAAGCTCGATCTTGATCTTGCCGCCTGAATGGCTTTTTTCCAGCAGAATATTCTTGCCGAGAGGGATACTGAGCAGGTAGTAGTTCTCTGAGTCTTATTTTTCGCTTTTCATCCCGGAATTTTGGTTTATATCATGCAATAGCATACTACAACTTACTACAATAGAAAATCAAAATGCTGTTAGTTCTTTTCTCATCAATGAATTGTCCTGTTTATGTCTCATTTCTATTTTTAAACTTGTCTGGATTTTTCCTTTTGTCATGAATCTTCTAATACTTTTCCCTTTTTCAGATCATATGTAGTATTCTTATTCAAGGAAATTCTAGTCATTTTATGTTTTCCTAATCTAAACTTTTTTTTACCTGTGCAGGCTATTAGAGCCCTAAAGAAAGGTTACATATCTACTGAAGTATGGGCGCTGGGGAAAGCCTAAATTTTGTCCGTTCCGGCTTTCTAGTGTATGTTTCCTTGAATTTTCTAACTATAAATTAGTCCTCTGATTGGCTTCAGTGTGATTTTCCTCTGGATAAGTGATAACAATTTCAGCAGTTTGCAGTAGAATTTTTTATATCTGATTTTTTTAGCTCAATTCTTCAGTTAACTTATATATAACGTGTTTATCTATGGACTATTAACGTATGGGATCCCGGACTTCCAACTTAAACGAACATATTTAATACTGTTATGATTTCATGAACTATTTTTTTTCTGTTAATTTTTCGTTCAAAAGATAATTAGCAACCCAAATTGTGGTTTTTTCTTTGGGACCAACACAAACCTGATAAACAGTTCTTACTGACAGTTGAGCAATGTTTTTCATTTCTTTGGAGTAGATTGGGGGAAACTTGCTCATTCGGAATTCGCTAAAATACAAAAGTCTATGAAAGTAATTCTAAATCGAGTAGAATACTTGGGCGACCAAATTGGTCTCATATCAGTTAGCAGGTCGGAACAGGTTCAGATAGATGTATCATAGCTGTTTGTTTTATCATTTCTTCTTGGTAACGTGATGGAAAATTTTAGCGGCAGTAGAGAGGCAAAGTTAGGGAATGTGGGGATGGGAACCCATGGTCCGACACAATTAAAATGTTTAGCCTTTTAAGTTTCTAAAATATTACCTTGAGTGGATGTGGACAACAATAGTTGATCTGGTAGTGTACATGTTTATGGAAGTGTTCAGACACATTATATGTTTGAAGCTTATACTAAGCTGTGCTAGCTCATGAATAATTATGTATTATCAATGTATTGATTTCTATATGATTAAGTTGTTTTGTTGGTGCTTCAGGATGAGAAATTGTTGATATGGTACTCTGGCAAAGAAGAAAAACAAGTTAAATTAAGCCATATTTCGAGGATTATACCTGGACAGCGCACTGTAAGTTTGTGTGTACAATCATTTAGTAAAAGATCCTATTGCAAAAGTTTTTTTTTTTTTTTTTTTTTTTTTTTGCCTGTATAGAACAAAAATGGGATTAGCTCTTTATGATAACCCGATCCTTATGCATGTCTAGCAATATCTTCTGTCATCGGTCAATGTACTTATAATCACCCAGGACATAGTAGTTACCGATTACTGTATTTTATAATATGACCACTACTTTTTAACATGAATGGAACCACCATCTCCATTTTCGCTAAATCCAACTTCTTGACGTAATTGTAGTGCAAAACAGGATATCACACAACCCAAAACATTATTTTACATTCCTCATCTTGTTGATCACCACTTCCAAGTTCCAACATCCCTGATGCATTGGCTCCGGCAATACACTCCCGAAATAACTGCAGTAAGAGGAAAAAAAAGTAGAATGCAGATTTTTTGTTTCTTAGTAATTTCCTTACTTTAAAAATTAACGTAAAGAATTCACTCAAATATAAAATAGAACATTTCATTGCTAATTGTTGAATTGCATCTAACTATTGACATTTATCGTCCGGACATAATTAAAACTGCCGATGTCCGCATCAAAGATGTCTATATGTATGTATGTATGTATGTATTGGTTTCCATTTCTTTCTTTGTTGGAAGAGGGTCTTTTAGTAGATTTACAATTTGGCGGTTTTTAGATTTCTTGGAAGCATGCTGTACTAGTGATCAATAGCTGTTCAGGATTGTTGCCTATTATTTTGGCTTTTAAATGTGGCATTGAGTACCTTAAGCTCAGTCAGTCGTGAAATTTGTTGTCTCCCTAATTTTAATCAAGAGCCTTAAAACCTTAAAGAATAGGTGAGTGTCAGCAAGCATATAAACTTTATGTTATCTGTCTCTTCATAAATAATTTCCTCTAGCTTTGGAACTCTTTCAAGAGGGTGTATTTACTTTCTTCCCAAGTTTGAATGCTCATGAAGCCTAAAAACTGCCTAGGCATATGTATCTCCTGCTTTTGACTTCCTGCGTCAACCTGGACCCGAAACCTATTAATTATTTATGAAAAAATAAACCTAAAAATACCCATAATTACGTTCCCCAAATCTTCTGCTACAAAGCTATAATCACCTGTGAACCATTGTACTTTAAATCACAGTGAGTGTGAACTTATGAACTTATAGAACTACCCAACATAAGAGGCCAACATATCCTATTAGTAAACTCCAACATTTTTCAATGGTGAAATATGATAGAATAATAAATGCTTTTTGTGTGGTTTTGCAGACAATATTTCAGCGCTACCCTCAGCCTAAGAAGGAATGCCAATCATTTTCACTTATATATAGTAACAGATCCCTTGATTTAGTACGTATCTTGTATCTCACACTTTTGGCTACACAGTTTACTCTTGTGAACTATGCATTGATGTTTGTGCATTCAATTTTATGGCTGGAGTTTCGTGCATATTAATTATTTTGAACACATTAGAAATCCTAGGACTCATTTTGGAGCTTGATTTAAAATATGAATGTTTCACTTTATATCGCTTTTGAGGATTATTTTTTATTCTTAATTTTTTTTAGAATGGTCAGTTTTGGTTCTTCTTTATTTTACGGTCCATTCTCAATATTTTTGTACCCAGAAGCTACTCACTGTTGTACTGTCACTGTGTATCGCATAAAATCCAGAAGACTTGGTAGAGGAAGTAGATAATAAGGATGTAACTTGGTTGCTGATGTGGTTTAAAAATTTTCTTGAAACCGTTTCAGTTAGGATTTTGAAGTGGTTATCTAAATTCCTCCATATTTATGTCTGTACCTCTGTGTATGGAGATATACGCTTGAAGAATGATAGAAGCATGTTGTTCCGTTTGCAGCGGCTTCTCAATTTCATTTCTTTTAATTTAATTATCTGATTGAGGGAGGTCTTAGGAGCTTTGGATATGCATTTGAATTTTACTTGATAATTAGAATATGAATTAAAACTGATCGGTGGTGCTTTTCTTTATTTCTTCATTTTTTAATGATGAATCCTGTCTTTAATTTCTTGAAAAAGCTAGATTGAAGAGTATATAAATAAGTTTTAGCTACATTGATTTGACCTTACTCCTTTCTTTCTTGTTCTTATTTTCAAAGATTTTCTTCTATGACTTGCTTTCAATTTTTAACACAAAACATGCCGATATGCTAATCATATATATAATACCTTATATCTACTCTAACAATCGAGTATTATATTTAGATATGCAAGGATAGAGATGAAGCCGAGCTTTGGTTTACTGCACTTAGAGCCTTAATTTCACGGGGCAATTATTGCAAATCAACAAGTGATAGTATATCATCAGACAGCCCTCGTAGCCATACTCGAAAGAACTCTCCATCCAATATATCATCTACCAGCAGTGATATTCTCTATAAGGTATATGTCATGATATTCATGTAAATCATATTTTCTGCTACTTTCTTCAAGTTAATTTTCTCCATGTTTTACTTATCCCAGGATCCTGGGGACACCCAAACAATTCTGGTTCCTTATGAGAATTCTCCACAGAATAGATTAGGAAAAGCCTTTTCTGAGGTCATATCATATACAGCAGCAGCAAAAGCTTTCACTCGGGCTGAATCAGTTGCCAAGTCTATTAGCTTTGTATCTTCTGGGGGTTTAGATGATACAAATGGTCATAGTTCCGGAGTCAATTCAAATAGATATAGCTCATCCAGTGCCGTGAGTTCATCCAGCCAGGGATCTAGAGAAGATTTTGATAGTTTGTGTGATGTTTTCATCTGGGGAGAAGGACTTGGTGATGTGCTGTTGGGCAGTGGGGTGCATGTAGTTAGAAAATCTTCTGCTGTCAGGAGTGATGCACTTTTGCCTAAGGCCCTGGAATCTAAAGCGGTGCTTGATGCCCACAATATTGGTTGTGGGAGTAAGCATGCTGTGGTAGTCACCAAACAGGGGCAAATCTTTAGTTGGGGTGACGGATCTGGTGGCAGGCTTGGACATGGACTTGAAGCTAATGTCTCTTTCCCAAAGCTCATTGATGCTTTCAGTGAATCAAACATTGATTTAGTGGCATGTGGGGAATTTCACACTTGTGCTGTAACACACTCAGGGGATCTTTATACCTGGGTGATGGTATTCACAATCTTGGTCTTCTTGGGCATGTGAGTGAAGTCAGTACTGGACCCCTACAAAGGTAAGTGGTCAGATGGAGGGTATGCATGTATCATCCATCTCTTGTGGACCTTGGCACACAGCTGCTGTTACATCAGCAGGGAAGTTGTTTACTTTCGGCGATGGAACTTTTGGAGCCTTAGGCCACGGAGATCGCAGTAGCACCGGTATGCCTAGAGAAGTTGAAATGTTGATGGGATTAAGAACATTAATGGGATCTTGTGGTGTTTGGCACACCGCTGCAGTTGTAGAAGTTACTAATGAAAACTCTAGTTCCAATAGTCTTTCATTTAAAAAGCTATTCACCTGGGGGGATGGAGCAAAAAGGCCAGCTTGGACATGGTGACAAAGAATCTAAACTAATTCCATGCTCTGTAGCAGCGTTTGATGAATTTTGTCAAGTAGCATGTGGTCAGAGTATCACTATTGCTTTAACAGTCTCAGGGAAGGTATATTCGATGGGGAGTAATGACTATGGACAACTTGGTAGCCCAGGAAGCATTAGCAACATCCCCACTCGCATTAAAGGCAACATAAAGCACAGTCACATTGAAGAAATAGCATGTGGTTCATACCACATTGCAGTTCTAAGTTCAAAAGCTGAGGTTTACACTTGGGGCAAGGGAGCAAATGGTCAGTTAGGCCACGGAGATGGTGAAAACAGAAACACTCCTACTCTTGTCGAAGCTTTGAAAGGAAAACAAGTAAAGAGTGTGGTTTGTGGTTCTAATTTTACTGCTGCCATATGTGTTCATAAATCAGTATTCAGTTCTGATCATTCCACATGTTCTGGGTGTTGTAATCCATTTAATTTCAGAAGAAAGCGGCATAACTGCTACAACTGTGGGCTAGCTTTTTGTAAAGCATGCAGTAGTAAGAGATCTCTAAAAGCTGCTCTGGCTCCTGACACAGACAAGCCTTATCGTGTGTGTGATGATTGTTTCACTAAACTGAAAGCCTTAGAATCTGTTGCCTCTTCTGGGTTTCCAAGTTCACATAAAAATGGCAATGGGGTAGCTGAGAAAGAGAACCTGAATTCTAGATCTTTTGCTCAACTTTCCAGAATTACCTCTTTTGATTCGATCAAACAGGCTTTGAGTGGACCACCTAAGCCCATGAGGAACAGTTGTCATGTCTCTTCTACTCAAGATGGAAGTTTCCAATGGGAATCAACCTCTACATTTCGGCTTTCAAAAAAAATATCTGCTTCACCTCCTGGTTCAAGAATGATCTCTCGACCACCATCTCCTATCATAAAGAAGTCAAGTCCAGTCCGTTCCATGTCAATGAGTTCAGCTCCTACCAATCCTGCCACTCCAGAAGTCACTCTTCACGACTCAAAGCAAACAAATGATAACCTCAACCAAGAAACGATTTTATTAAGGACACAGGTCAATCTAAGCATAACCACAAAAGACATTTTATTTGCTCTTTCTAGTTTCATGCATAAAATCTTTTTTTTTTACAGATCCTTGCTCGATATTTAAAGCCATACAAGTATCGGGAGGTTGCTATTTTTGATAGGCATGGAAAACAGTAGATATAGTACCCATATTGTCTGTATCTATAGAAGCAGGCATCTAGACTACAAGCAATAGGGGATGAAAATATCAACCTATAAATCATCTTAATTGAGTGTTTGTTCATATATGTCAAATATACATAATCACAGCAGTTTTGGTGATTTTGAAGGCTTTATTGCGCCTCCAAAGTAGATCAATTTACTCTGTTTGGTGTCTTTGTGAACTTATTTCTCATAATATTATAGTTTCCTTGAAGCATTAAAACTAATGAACTGATCAGGATTCTCCAAGATAATGCTTTTATGCTTTCTTATTCAAATTGATCAAATTCTTTATGTGATTTTATTACTATACTTGGTATTCTAAATGACAGAAAAGATAGATATATTCTTTTTGAGTTAATGTGCTCAAGCCTTCCCATGCAAAATAAATCAATCTTCACCCTTCAGAAGAATGTTAACAAATGCTGAAGTTATTGCTTCATCCTTATGGAATGATGAGCAACCCTACTCTGCTAAGCTGGCTATCAAGGAACATTGGCAATCGCCTCTGAAATAGATATGAATGGAGTCTATTTTATTTTCTTATAATGCATGTCATCATGGAAATTCTTCTATAACATCATGGAATGGCACTTGGTTTTCTTGTTTGCAATAAGTTCTGATGCCATATTAGTTGTCTAGTTAGATTCTATGAATTCACACTAGGCCATTGTAACAAACATTTGATGCCTGTTAAGATCTGAACTGAATAGAGAATTTACATTTACTGCACATGAACCTACAACTTCTAACCTGCTAACTTATCATTGTTTCATTATTAGTATTAAAAGTCTTATCGGTGCACATTTCACTAATTTATTCATAAGAAAATATTCCTTCCATTGCAAATGGAAGGATTCTCGAGAATAATGTTAAGATGTCATGCAGGTGGAGGATCTTACTCACAAATCCCAGTTCCTAGAAGCAGAACTTGAAAAGACATCGAGGCAGTTGAAAGAGGCAACTGCAATGGCACAGGAAGAAGCCGAAAAGAACAAGGCTGCACAGGAAGTAATCAGATCTCTAACTGCACAGGTGAGAGAGATGATTCTTAGTTCAGTCTTGAAATTCTCCTGGGCTAAGTTGAAGTTCACATCGTGCATTTGAAATGTAATACATATCATTATCAGCATGACAAATAGAAATTGGAATGCCAAATCCCAAGTTCTATAACTCATGTAGTGTGTCTTTACTAATTATTACGACAGTCAAAAAGATTACGTTCCCGTGATCCAGTCTATGTTATTCCTTCATTAAAGTAGAAAAGAAATAATAATTGCCTTGAGAAGCAACAGAGAATCTATATCTACCAAAGATTGGACATCCCTTGCCTGAAGAATGACTGATAGGATTGCTTCATAATATTTCCTGATAATACCAACTCTTAATTTTGCTGGACTAGTGGTATTGATGATGGCTGTTTTGTGTGTTGCGTCTAATGATTATGCTTGTATTCAATCAATATAAAGTACAGCCAGTCAAAAAATCCAAACAGATACAAAGCTTAAGGATACCTTAGAAGACAGCAAAGATGAATACACAAGCAAAACACCAAACAAACTACATAAAACCCAACAACAATGACCACTATTCACTGAGATGCATTTTTGTGTGTAGATTCTCGGATTGTTTTTCAAAAATACATCTGACTTTTGTTCACTGGTTCAATTCTTTGGCAGTTGAAGGGCCTAGCTGAAAAAGTACATTCTGACTTTTGTTCACTGGTTCAATTCTTTGGCAGTTGAAGGGCATAGGTGAAAAAGTACATGAAGAGCCGACTGCAGACAGAAAATGACATCCACATGATGTCCATTATACTTTGTCCAATCTCTAATTAGGAATGTTGATTAGTGCAAGCACAACTGAGAGGATTGACCAGCCCAACTTATCTTGAGCTTGAGTTCAACAATATAGTAGAACCAATTTTGTCCAACCAGAGTGAAGGAACAGCTGAAAAATTTGTCTGTAGAAAAAATTGAACCCGGAGAGCATATAACTCTTTCTGCTTTGTCAGGGTGGAAACTGCCTTAGATTCATTTTGGTAAGGCATTCAACCTCTTTCAGTCCACTACTGGTACTGCTTGTAATTTTGTAAGCAAGTGCCCACCTCTGCTGACATGTTCAAGTTATTGCGTTTGCACTGTGTTTTTTGTAGTCACAAATAGTTTAGCAAGGAACAAGCAGAAAATGGCGGGCAGAAGATCAAGACAAGGCATTCGGACAGAACATCAAGACAAGGCAGTCAAGCGCCATAACGTCTAGAGCCAAGACTAATTTCTTCATTTCTCCGCCCCATTGTCGCAGAGGAAATGGAGGAAGCTGATCAGACTGAATTTCTAGTTCGCAGGAGCCTGTCCACTAGAAACTGTAAATCTCTTTTTTTTTCTTTGCTTATCTCGTGGAGTTAAAAGTACATGAAGTGTCCTCAGTTTTGACAGCACTGGGCAGGTTGAAGTGTAGGAAAATAGCCAATAGGAAGAAGTAAAAATTAGATAAGTGTATATATATATATATATATATATATATATATATATCAACTGATGTAGATATTCTGCCTTGTAGATGAAGTTATTACTATTGTACACTTTTCACATCCCAGATCAAATTCGATGTAGTCCTAGTTTGTCCTCCAGGACCGTTTCATGTTTGCGTTTAGCTTTCAACATCGATTGCATAATACTATTTTGCTAAACATGAACAGGAAATGAGGTAGCAACCACTGATTACAACCATTTGATTAGTGCAAGCACAATTGAGAGCCACTTGACCAGCCAAGCTTATTTTCAGCATAAGTGCAATGACAGTACTGTTGTTCCAATTTTGTTAAACAGAAATCAAGGAACAACTGAAAATTTTGAGTTGGTAGTGAAAACATTAACTTATTTTCCGTGCCAAAATGTACAAGAAATCTTCATATTTTGTTGAGTCATTAGTGTATTCCTATAATCTTAAACAAGTGTTAGTGACAATTCCCATAATTGGTTTTCAATGTGGTCTACACTAGTTTGAGAATTCTACATACTACCATCCTTGATTTATTGAGAGTGGTTTATAGTTTATACAGTATGGTTGTTCCAATGTGTATACTACACAATTCTGTTGTCATAAGCATGCTATAATGTTCAATTTTTTTTCCCTAATTTGATTTGAATTCGATATGCTCATCGTTCTCTTGAAGTTTTTAAAATGTTATTGTAGCATCCAATCAAACAATTCCCATTAAAGCCCAACATGATATTTCTATATAGAAACAAGTAAGAACACTGCACAAGTTCTTACCATTAATAATTTAGTCATTACTTCAATTCACAATAATTTATCCAGAACATTAAAGGGAAAAGAAAAGAACACTACAATGTTTTCATCAACCAATATTTGGCGAAGACCTGAACCTAGTTTTAAGCATTTTCTCTAATCTTGTAATCACGGGAGGCCTTTGAGATTGTCAAAAAAAGCCCCTGCATCCTACGTTTTAAGAGAGAGGGCCTTCGTTTTCAGTCAAAACTCAAGGCTTCAACTTACACTTAATTCTCACCGCCATCTAAAGTTTCGGAAAGATACTCTTGAGCTTCTTCTAGTGCTGACTCCTTTGCGTCCGCGGCATACAGTATCTTCTTGACTGCTACTGCCATCTGTGTTGATATTATATAAAAGCGTAATAATCAGATTTACAACTTGATGAGAAAAATAATAAATCCTGCCCACCAAGATCACACTCATCAGGGATGTCATGTTATATGGTTGAGGTTGATATTAAATCTGTCATGTAAAACCAAGTGAAGGAAGAAATTATTGATTTATTCTTACTAGATGACTTGACTTATTATGAAGCTCAGAATCCCGGAGAGAATCAACTTTTTATTAAATGTATTGTAGTATTTGTAACAAATAATTTTTAGCAAAACTTCAACTTTAATGGCACTTGGAAATATAACGGGAAAGAGAAAGCGGAAATATATTATGCAAAGGAAAGATATGCAAAACCATAATCAAAATACAATTAGAGAGAGAGAGTCCAGAAATTCTTACAGGAACACTCTCCGACTCGGGAGACTGACACAGTATTTCTATATCCCTTAATTTTGCAAAGTAAAAATCTCTTTCTTTCTCCAAAAGGTCCACAGAAAGCTTGAGATCTGTAATCTGTGTCACAGAAGCATGAAATAAAATATTTCAGGACTAGCATAAAAACTTGCAGCCAGCCAAAATGAACTGACAGAATAGTTTTTTTCCTTTTTCTGGATAAGGAACAGAATAGCTTTTCATTTCATAAGGCCTTCAAAACAATGCAACAGGAGAACTTGTACATTGTTAAAGAGCTCTCCTGTTTATCTTCATGCACTAAAATGTTTCGACTGCATGATGCACGCATATATAATATGACTAAACCATACAAACATAGGAGGTTGAACAGTGACAGATTTAAAGTTTTGAAATGTCCAAAATCTTTAAATAACTGTACACCAATGCATAATTCCCAAGCCAAAGCTACACTTGCTGAAGTAAATATTCCCACGAGTTATCACTAAAGATGTGAGGAATCAATCTAACTTTCAAACAAGAAAAAGAGAATTCCAACAAGAAACTAACACCTATACCTCCTTGGACAGAGCCTGAATATCCTCTAAAGCATTAGCTCCACCTGCTGCCGCATATGTCTTTCCTTGCCTGGGCCCTACAACAACATGCATCACACGACAATGATAAGAATTTATGAGTAATAAAAAATATGAAACAAAAGGATACAAGAAGTAAAGTGGTTCAAGACAACCTGAAGTTTTATTGTGGCCAGCATCACCAGAACCAGTGTTATGCATATTGTTAGATTGCAGTGATTTTGAAATCTTCTGGGAACCTTTAGAGCACCGTTCCTTCCCACCCTTGCTTCTTCGTTCCACAGGATTGTAGTTTCTACAAGAAAGACCAAACCATGTGATAATATTAGACAAATTTACAAAAGAAAAAATGTAATGCTAAAATAATTGAGTTCAAAACGTCAAAAACAACTGTGGGAGGAAAATGAAAGAGAAGGTAGTATACTCATTCATAATGCCACCATTTACAGAATCACAGTAACGCTTCAGCCACTGTAAAAACTCCAAGTTGTCCAAAGGTCGACCTTTCACAAGCCTGTTGACTTCAATATGCTGCCATACAGCAAAAATATTACTGCAGTCAATGCCCAAAGGCTATACATATGGGCAGTAAACCCCCTACACCATTGTTTCAACTCATAAGAGCAAAAAAGCAATATAAGACTGCTAAAACCATGGAATTATAGACACTGCCTACTCACATGCACAAATACAGTGAATTGCAACCTATATCAATTAATCATTTGTCTCAAGCTCAGCCTTGTTAGATTGCTTCTTAAAGGAAACTTGATATAAAATTACATTATCAACAAACGAGTGAATGTTAGTTCTTTGTCTCTGTTGACTTTAGAACAAGCAGCCAGAAAAGATTAAAAATCATTATAATCCCATTTACAGAAATGAAATTCATTTTAAGCAGGTGTACATTGATATATTCAGCATAAAACATTATTTCATTAACTTGATTTTGCACTTATGTTTGTGACTGGTTACCCACCCGACAGGCAAACAATGAAATATTCTAATGTGCGATGAAAAATCAATACTTGCACCTTTAGTCAGAACTAAGCTTCTTAGGTCAAGAACAATGCAGCCTTTGTTGTCTAGTGTGGATAGAAGAAAAGCAGTCCCATAATCTAAAATAAAATTACCCTCAAAATGGTACATTGGCAAATATTGAATCACAAGATGACCATTGGTCGTTCTTCTTATGTCTTGTTTATGTGAATTGGGTAAGTTATAGAGTTATAATAGAAGTAAATACTGCAATGTAGGATTGCAAAAAAGCTTACGGGAATAAGATCATCCCAACTAGCGAGAGAAACCGTTTCCACTTCTTAATGAGTTAATCCACAATCGCTAACCTAAAGATCTAGAGATCCTCCTAACTGCTCTTATTCGGAAGGCTAGTAACTTCCTCCATGTCTATCAGATGATAAAACAGCTCCTGTGGGAGACTATGCAAAGATTGAATTTTGTGCTTTCATACAGACTTAAAAGAAAGACATAACCAGGAATCAGCTCATATAACAGAAAGTTCAGATGTAAACAATATTCATCATCCTGCATAATTCATCATATTCACATGATATGCTGAGAGATTAT
Source organism: Dipteronia sinensis (assembly GCA_033220585.1). Lineage (NCBI taxonomy): Eukaryota > Viridiplantae > Streptophyta > Magnoliopsida > Sapindales > Sapindaceae > Dipteronia > Dipteronia sinensis. The sequence continues at coordinate 3,199,671 of CM065637.1, read as the reverse complement.
AGGATGTAATTTAGTGAGAGTTAATAAACATGCAAACAAATGAAAATCCTACTTATTGATCCCATCTAGGAACCGATGTCCCAAGAGGAGAGACATAGTCACAAAAATGTGCACACATAATAGAGCATGTAAAAAAGAAACTACATTTTCCTTCAACTTATAAAATACTCCTTGGCATAGATCAAACCTAATAATAATACAAACGTCAAATGCTTACGGTGATGCATGAAGAAAGTGAACACACAAGGGAGGATGAAATTACCTTTTCAATTTTTAGCTTGTTGAATACATCCTGCAGGACCTTGTAATTTTGGATCATATCATATTCACTATTTGCATTAAAATTCACCTAAAAGAAAAAATTACAGAAAACAAGTTAAACTATATGATAAATGTAATCAATTACAAGAATTAGTGAAGAAGAAAAGCAAAGCAGTGGCAGGATTCCCACCTTGTGCATTGGAACAACTCCTGGGTAGGTCATGTCCATCATTTGACACTGCACGGCACCGGATGCAGCCTGGCCATAATGGTCCATAGAAAACAAAATGAAAGAGTTTAAATTTCAGAACAGGAAAAAAAAAACCATAATTGATGATATTATTTATAATACATTCACACAATTGATGATACATCACACATTGTAAGATAAAACTTTTATCTACTATTAAATCGTCTCACCGTCTAGAAATTCCTGAAACCCCAGTGAAAATTTACAATTCAAATTAAAAAAGAAAAAAAAAAAAAAAAAGCTTTATCCTTTACGCTCCATTTGATTCTTGATGAAAACAAGCCACAAACTTTTCGACTATAAAAAAGAAGAAGCAAATTTGGGATTTATCAGGGACAATTTCATAATTTCTAAAAACAAAAACAACCCATCAAATTCAGCCAATAACAAGCACAATTACAAGGCAATCTCTGTCACAAATTACAAACAAAAACTTCAAAATTTGAAGAGAATAAAAACAAAACAACGATAGAAACATAACAGAGACACAAAAAGGCGAAAAGGGTATGTACCTCTTCGACGCGAGAGAGGTTGAGCTGAAGCCTGTTATTGATCCACGTCAATATCTCATTCCTCCCCACAAAATAAGCACTGTCCATCATCCCAATGTTCGACGCCATTTCTTTGTTCAAAATTATGAATTTCGAAACGCAAATTTTACACACAAAAGATATTTTGTTGGGTTGATTGAGGGTGAGTGTCTAGAGAAGAAGAAGAAGAAGAAGAAGAAGAAGAAGAGAAGCAACCGAAAGCAGACACAATAGGGAAAAAAGCTGGCACCGGCCCTCAGATTGTTGCGGTTTTATTTTTTATTTTAAACGTTCATTTTATTTGTAACTAATAAACTAACTTCAAAAAAAAAACTAATAAAACTAAAACATTTTGTTTTTTTAATAGTTTTTTTCTTTTATTAGTTTTTGGATTTTTTTTATTGTTATTTTAATTTATTTTAAGGACATCTTTGGCTAATAAATTTGATTTATTTTTATAACTATTGTTTTGGTTAGTGGATAATGTATGTTTTGAAGTAGTTCAAAAATCAAAATTGATATTATTAATTAAATAATTTTCTATATTCTATAAATATTTATTTTTCATTTAAATTTATATAAATAAAAGTTATAAATAAAAATCATAAAAACAAAAAGATACTCATGTTTGTTTTATGGACTTTGTAGTTTTTAAATAAAAATATGGAAAAAAAAAGTCAAATATGTATAATATAATTATATATATATATATATATATATATATATATATATATTGAAGATGAGACTTTATGTGGTAGTGACATCAAGATTAATGTACAGATAATTTTTATTTTTAGGGTTGTACTAAATAATCAGTATGTTGATGATGCTGATTGACTTCGACTTAAGTCCTCTCAAGATTTTACATGTTTGTGTTTTAATTTTTGTAATATTTTCTTATTTAATACATATATATATATATATATGTATGTATGAGGTAACATCTTGAATAAGAGTTTTTGTAGTGAGTATTAATGGATTTTGATATTATTGAAAATGAACAACTTATTTAAAATCATTACAATAAATGTAAAAGTATAATGAAATAAAGCATTATCATGATATCTAATTCAAATTTTTAAATATGAATTTGAAATTTCAAATAATATTGTCTTAATTGATATTTAATAAATTAACATAAATCAACAAGTTATTGGCTTCTTGAGTTTCACAATTCACACCTACATCGTCATGTTATTGTGTTTTTTTTAATTGTCAAATTTAAATGAAATATTATTATAATATACAATAAATTTCTTCTTCACGGTCCTTAAACCCTTCTACAAGCATCCAAAACAAAAGGTTTGGGCAGTCACTCACGTGAAAGAAAATGTTGTCAACTTCATGCAATCAAATTAATTACAATAAATTCATATGAAAGCATGGAAATTGTTTTTGTGTATATGCTTTGAGTTGTTCAAAAAACATGCAATTTTCCATATAAATGAAAACTTGGGAATCCAAGATTAATGTATTATAATCAACTTCTAGTGAAAAAAACAAATTTTGTATCCGCAAGTTGATATTATTATAGAATTGGCATCAAAAGTGTAGCCAATTGGAGGCACCATAACTTAGCTTAATAATTTAATATATATAATCATAAGCTTGTGGTTGATTACAAAACAAATAGACGGGGTTGAGGATGTAATCACCTTATTTTAATTTATATAAATAGCATAAATACCGAGTCTATCTTCATAAAATTGATGTATAAAATTTGGGTTTATCGATAAGATAAAGTTGTCACTGCCTTGCACACTTACAAGTTACATCAAGTTGTTAATTGAAGTCGTGTCCCCTATCTAATCTCCAATTAATCCTAATAGCTTAAAAAAAACCCCAAATAAATGGTTTTTAATATCAATATTTAAGTATGAAAATGTGAAAATGTGAAAATGGAGTCATATAACTTAATATATGAGATGAAGTTTGTCCGGTGGTAAATCTCTCACGCCTGTATCATAAGGTTGCGGGTTCAAGTCATCTCCCTCCCTAAAATTCTCTAAATTTATGTAATAATATAATACTTCTAAATTTATGTAATAATATAATACTTTAAAAACAAGCGTAGATTATATTATATTAATAAAAAAAAGTCATAGAACTTAATTGCAAAATGTGTAGTTACTAGTTAATTATGTTTTATGTCTTGGGTATTGAAGAGTTTGGGCTTCAATAATATTTGGGCCCATATTAAGATGGGCCGGGCCTGAACACACAAGTTTGGTAACAGGTACATTGGAATTCCAGGATTAGGGTTTTAGGGTTCGCTTATAAGCTCTCATTCTCATTAGACCACAAGAGGAGGCAAGGGAGAGCAGAGCACAGTGACAGAGACGATCCGCCTGAAGACAGAACAATGGTTCACGTGTCGTTTTACCGCAACTGTAAGCTCTCTTTCACTCTCTTTCTACATGTCTCAATCTATATTTATAAAGATTTTAGGGTTCTATTTTTCATGTTATTTGATGCACATAATGATGTAAGTGAAAAGTATGATATTGAAGACATAAAGTTTGTACCTTTATCTGTTGAATTGATGATCTGTGATGTGTGCGTGATTGGATATGATTTTCTTTCGTTTGGGTTGAAATCTTTTTGGGTTTTGAGAAATTTGAGGACGAGAAAATGGGAATTATGTTGTTGAGCATGGGATTTGTAATGAATGATTTTGATAATTTGATTCACAAGTAGGTTGAATAGTTTTTGAAGAAATTTTAAATTTTGCATTTTTGTTAGATGGGTTCCTAATAATGACCAAATTTTGTGGGTCTAATGTTATGTCTTGTTGGTTGCCGAGGACAAGAAAAATATTTAAGCTTGAATCACATTTTATTATTGTCATTAGAAATGAAAGGATCAGCTTTGTTGAGTGAAATTATTAGCATAGCTTAATGGAGCCTTTTATATTTCAACTTTGACCTAGTATATGTTTCTCAGTGATTATATATATATCAGCAGTCATAAATATAAACTTCATTAAATTGACCTATTTTTATGATCAAATTGGTTCAGCGACTTATTTATCGCTTAATCTCATGATTTTTTGCTGTAAATTATGAACTGAAGATGGGAAAACATTCAAGAAACCTCGCCGTCCCTATGAGAAGGAGCGTCTGGATGCTGAGCTGAGGCTTGTTGGAGAGTTTGGGCTACGGTGCAAGAGGGAGTTGTGGAGGGTCCAATATGCTCTGAGCCGCATTCGAAATGCTGCAAGGGATCTTCTGACCCTTGACGAGAAGAACCCACGTAGAATCTTTGAGGGTGAGGCTCTTCTACGTAGGATGAACCGCTATGGGCTTTTGGATGAGACCCGGAACAAGCTTGATTATGTATTGTCCTTAACTGTTGAGAACTTCCTTGAGCGTCGTCTGCAAACGATTGTGTTCAAGTCTGGTATGGCCAAGTCAATTCACCATGCACGTGTGCTCATCAGGCAGAGGCATATCAGGTAACCTTATTTAATTACTTGCATGTATATATAATAGCAAGTTCTGATTTAACCCTGTATTAGATAATTATAGCTACAAGCCTACAACCTATATGACAATAATTTTTTGTTACAGTTAGTTGAAAATGTGAGGAATACCCTCTCCACAGGCATGATTGTAGTAAAGTAGTCCCCAGTGGCCGTAGTTGAGATGGTTGAGGTGGTGGGTAGAACGTTAGGTGTGGGTAAGTGCTAATGAATGTGATGAAGGCAGTGGCTAATGTATTGTCATAATGGTGCTGCTGTTAGGCACATGAAATTACCAGTCCAAGGTGATTATTTTTCTGCAATATGAGTAACTATTAGTTGCTCCTGTTGAAGACAAGTCGACTGGGATTAGAACCAAGGGGTCTGGTTGTGCCACCTTAAGTTATGTTTTTGTAATTGGTCTGCCTTTTGTACTCTTATGTTTTCAATAAAATTCTTATTGTTTCCTACCCTAAAAAAAAGGAAAAAGAAAAGAATAGTATAAATGGGGCAATCAAAAGTGTTTGGCTGACAATTCTTTTACTTATTAAGTTTGAGCTTTATATACAGTATTACGACTGTTATTTTGACAATGTTTGAATTTACTTTGGTTTTACAGGGTTGGTAGGCAGGTGGTGAACATCCCATCTTTCATGGTGAGGGTGGATTCACAAAAGCACATTGATTTCTCACTTACAAGTCCGTTCGGTGGTGGTCGTCCTGGAAGGGTGAAGAGAAGGAACCAGAAGGCAGCTGCTAAGAAGGCCACAGGTGGAGACGGGGATGAAGAAGATGAAGATTAGATATACTCCTGATCTTTTGCGGGTAGAAGTAGTAGAACTAGTTGCTTGATCCGGTGTTTATCAGCACACTGTATCAGGCTAGTTTTGTTATATCTATGTGGTGTTTTGCTTTTCAAATGTTGAATGTTTGCTTTTAAGAAGTTAAGAAGTTTCTGGCAGTGTCTTGAATTTTTTTATTGAATACAACTCTAGATTTTGTTATTGGCAAACTAGTAGTAAAATTTTCTTGATAATTGCAAACAGCAGCAGAAGCAAAACAAAATTAACAACAGGAAAGCAAGAAACACAAAAACAAAACCGCTAGGTTGGCTTATTAGCCTCCACCATACGCCTAATACAACTCAGAAAATCTTCCATCCAAAAGGTGTCCTCCGTAATTTCCAAAGCGTAATTAGCTCGATTTGCCATTTGAAGAATTGCCTCAATATGCATGCCATTTGAGTAAGCTGGCAGCTATTTCAGAGAGGATGGTGCCACACTTGGTATCCAAAAGATTGGCATTTAGAATCCGATCCACCGCCCCTGCCTTAACAGATTAAATCCGCAGTCCTTGCTGAACAAACACCCCAATAACCATAATCCCTGCTACCTGATCATCAAAGCTAGCCTCAATAACTTGGGAACAGGAGGCCATAACCAGACCGGATCCATCCCGGAACATGATACCAATACACACTATGTGCCCTCCCACTGCATTACAGTTAATCTTGTGGAAACCTTCCATCGAAAATCCATCCCATTAACACATCGGCTCCTTCACTGCTCTTGGAACCTGGCACTCATCTACAAAATTTCTACTCCAACAAACCACATCAAAGCAGCAACGATTATATTGCAGTTGCAACTTGCAAGGCTATGATCAATACTGAATTTACATTTGCTGCACCTCAACCTATAAAGCTCTAGAGTCTGGACTAATCTGCTGCAATGATTATATAAACAGCCTAGCCTATATTAGAATATATCCTTCCCTTATATACATTAATGATGTTAATAGCTTAGAACATATATTTTCCTGATTAAATGTTTATTAATCAAATTGTATCTCATCGCATATATATATATATATATATATATATATATATATACGTATTTTAGTGACATTCCAAGCCGCTTTATAACAAGACATTGAAGTAGCTAGTACATGTTTGATAGTCAATGTGATTGCTAACTGAATTCCAACATTTGTGTGCCTACCTATTGATTGGTTAGTGTTTTGTGAAAGAAATAGTTTATGTAAATAAGGAGAAATGAACTTGTTTAGAAAATGAGAAGGGAGGAGACCTCCTTGTTTTTTATTTTATTTTAATTTTTTAGAATTAAAATAAATAAAAGAAAGGGTATATTTGGTTATGTTTGGATTGTGTTTACAAAATATAATTTTTAAAAAACTCTTAAAGAGATGTACATGTAAAAAGGGATACACATATAAATTTTTAGGGGTATAAATAGAGCTACTCATTTGCTTTTAATAATTATGATGAAAATCCATAATGAACCCAATCTTTATATAAGAAGTTGATTTCCACGTCTTTTTTCTTATTTAGAACCGAAATTTGATATAATTATATAGACTATTTTGTATGTCCAGTGTTAGAAACATCATCATTTTTTGGACCTTTTATTTATCAAAGTCCGAAGATATGATCATTAAATTAAAAATAAAATTTCTTTTTTAGCCCTTTTTTCTAGGCTCTAGGTTGGCGCCGTGGTGCCCTGCCTCAGGGCCGGCACCGCTAACCAACACATACTGTGGCCTCTAACACTAGTGACTAGACAAAAACATGAAACAAGGACACACAAGTTAGAGGATTAAGTTATAAAACAGATAATTAAGTAGATTGATAAAATGATAATTATATGACTAAACCAAATTGAGAATCCAAGTAGAGTATAATAGAATGGTTTTGCTCCTGCTACCATATCTACAAATTTTAAACATCAAATGCATGTAGAAAGTATTAAAGTAACATAAAAGGACACCTGAATAGAATGGGAAAAGCATCAAGTAGTACCTCCATATCAATAATTCTAACAAGTTTTATTTATTAACTTCTTGAAATGACTCCATATCAATTTGTTTATGTGTAGAATCTACTTTAGGAAAAGTTAATTGAATTTATTCTACTAATTAAATGCAAAATAATAATTAAAAAAAAAAACAAATAGGGTTTTGTTAGTATTTGACTAAGCATTAATTTATACTAAAACAAAGTTACTAATTAATCTTTCTTTTTTATATATAAACTAAACAAATAGAAAAAAAAATCAATTCTCTCTCTAATTATCAAAACTTCAACATTTCAATTCTCCAAATCTCAAAAATCGATAATGGATTCCATCAACATCATCAAAGGCTACAACAAAGTAAATCACACCCATGAAAACCAACCACCACACAAATCCTCCACCACCACCACCCAAAAACGCATCTCCACCGCCGCCACCGTCGCTGCAATCCTCTTCCTGACCCTTTTCATCGGTTTGATGCTCGCAGCACTGATTCACGAGTCAACCACCGAGCCACCCGAGTCATCACCATCATCCAACTCGGCCGAGTCGATCAAAACCGTCTGCGGCGTGACTCAGTACCCCGACTCGTGCTTCACAAGCATATCTTCTCTCAACAACAACAACCTCTCATTGATCTCACAAAAAAACCCAGACCCAGAAACCATTTTCAAGCTCTCTCTCCGAGTCACCATCAACGAACTCACCAACGTCTCGTCTCTGTTCAAAACCCTCAACGAACGCCACTCAGAGGCCGCTCTGCGAGACTGCACGAGCCAGTTCGAGGACGCAGTGAATCGACTCAACGACTCGATGTCGGAGATGGAGGTGGTGGGACCAGGAGATAAGATGTTGACGGAGAGGAAAGTCAACGACATCCAGACGTGGATCAGTGCTGCGATAACCGATCAGGAGACGTGCTTGGATGGGCTGGAGGAGATGGGATCAACGGCTGTGGATGAAGTCAAAGCTATGTTGAAAAAGTCAAAGGAGTTTTTGAGTAATAGCTTGGCTATTATAGCCAAAATTCACATGCTTCTTCACAAGTTTGACCTCACCATGCATTGATTTTGACTTTTGTTTTTTTGTGGTTTTTTTTATTATGTTTGTCGGTGCACAGTTAAAAAAATAAATAATTTTTCGAATTTCTATTTGTGATTAAATTACTATACTTTTTTGTGAGTTGATACTTGAATAGTTGAATGCAATGGTGCAATTTCATTAACTTTTTTTTTTTTTTTTATATGTTTGTCTTTTCACTTTTGTGCAAGGAGAATTGTGTAAAATTATAATTAATTAATTAATGACTGTCTCAAACTTGTAAAATTATTATATTTCTTTCTTTTTCTCAATTATGGCACTGATTGGACATGGGGATATTTTCCTCTCATGATTAAGTCCAAATATACTTTCTTGCTTGCTTCCATTGTGGCTTTAATTTGTTAGCAAATTTTCTGTACTGTCAAATGAAGAAAAATTCATTCCAATAGTTTCACGGTTGGCTAGAACTCATCGTTAAAAATCTGATTTATGAATATAAAACGTTAACGTGTCGATATATCCACGATTAAACTCATATTTAACAGGTGTCGGTGGAGCAAAAGAACACCTGTAACATCATTGAGTGGTGAGATTCAAGGAGACTTGGGTTGCGTTTGGTTTTTCATTTGAAAACTGAACAGTGCTGAATTATACTGAAGACTGAAAAACATGTTTTTTTTTTCACTGAAAGCTGAATATAAGTGATAAGTTGTTTGTTTTTTTAAGTTACAAATATCTTAAAATAAATACTTTTACATCTATGCCCTTTCAACTATTATTTGTTATATATTTATATTTTAATATATTAAAGACAACTAAAAAAATAATTTAATAATATAATAACAAATTTATAAAAATCAAAATTACCGTATAAAATATAACTCTTGGAGTATAAAAATTGAACAAATTATTTGAAGTTTAGTTTAAGAAATAACGGTAGATTAGAGTTGGCCATTAATAATATGTACAATATTTATACTATGGAATAATAATATAATAATAAATTTATAATGAAATCTATATCTCTATCAAATTTTTTTTAGTGTGAAAGTGACCGTTAAAGTTTTTTAAAAAGTGAGAAGAAGGAAAAAAAAATTAATATAGTTAAGGGGTGTAAGAGAAGAGTAATTTGGAAATAAATAATATTTGTAAGGATAAATTTGGAAGTAATAAATTAATATTTATTTTAATCATTTTTCATTAAGTGAAAAGTGAAAAAAATCATTTTTTTATAAAAAGTGATTTTATGAGTTCATTCAGTGGATTTATAACTTAAAAAATCAAATGAAACAACTTAATGACACACATTAAGTACCATTAAGTGTTCAGTGGAAAAATCAAATAGTCCCTTAGTGTGTGTTTGGTATGGCTTTTGTAATGATCAAAAGCGTTTTTTTAATGCTAAAAGCTATTTTGAAGTTTTTTTTAGTTGTTTGGTAAAACTCAAAACAACTCTTTAAATGTATGAATTGTCTCAATTACCATTTATAAAAGTCATTTTATGAGCCCGTTTGGGATAACTTTTCCTTTTGACTTTTGACAGTAGAAGAAGGGAAGTAAAAGCCTAAACTTTTCAGTTACCGTTTGGATAGTATATTCTAAAAGAGCTTTTGTATCAGAAAGGGGTTTTGAGACTATTTGGTTGGAACATTTTAAAATCTCTTCTAATTATGAAATGACCATTTTACCCTTCCTAATTACTTGTCATTTCTGATTTCTTTTTCTCACATTTTCTCATCCCCAAACACAATCCAGAATTCTTCAACCAAATTCCAGCAATAAAAATCAAAAATCAATTCCACAAATCCAAATAAATTACGGTATTCCAACTCAATTGTAATAATCCAAGTCTTCTCCTTCAATCAAAACCACATCAATTTTTGTAAAAAAAAAACAAAAAACAAAAAAAGAAAGTCAATCAGTAAAAATGAGCATCAACCTCGCCGTGGCCGCTTCAACGTCCTCGCCGTCACCGTGGTCGCTTCAACGTCCTCGCCGTCGCCGCAAAGTCAATCAGTGTCCACACCAGCCGTGGCCGCTTTAATGTCCTCGGCGACGACGAGTCCTCGTTCGAGTTCTCCATCGTCCTCATCATAATCGCTGCCTCATTCGCCTCCTCCGTACACTCCGGCTGCTTCCTCGTCCTCCTCATCTCAGATCCCGATCTGTTCTCGTCCTCATCCTCCCTCTCTACCGCCATCGGATCGTGTCAGGAAGAAGAGATTTTAGAATAAATGAAGAAGACGATGTGATATGGGGAAGGGATTTAGGGATTTCTCTTAGTAGGAATTTAAGGATTTCATGCTGATTTGAGATTTTTTATTTCTTCAGACAAGATTCGTGAAAGAAGAAAGTGTGATTTATATAAGAGGGTAAAGTTGGAATTATGAAAGTTTCATTAAATGAAATTTGGCTTCTTAGAAGAGCTTCCCAGAGAAGCATGGTGAGTGATGTTTTCGCTGGAAGAGCTTCCACATTGGAAAAGCTCTTTTGTAAAATTATCCAAACATGTTCAAAAGCTGCTTTTAGGTTCCAAAAAAGCTTTTGACCCCTTCAAAAGCTTAGTCAAACAAGATTTATATCTATTTGGAGAAGCCCAAAATTTGGGCTTTTTCAAAAAGCTTTTTTTATAGTTTTTTTAAAACATATGAATTGTCACAAATGTCAATACAACTCTTTCATTATAAATACATTGTCAACACCTTTTTTGTAATTTACACAACCAAAAGTCATTTAAAAAAAATACATTGTGAATACTTTTTTTGTAATTAACACAACCAAAAGCTTTTTTTTTTGTTAGAAACTCTACTCATTAGAAGCTCTACTACAAAAATAGCTACTCTAGAAGCTCAACTTGAAAAGGCATACCAAACACACTCTTATAGGAATATCTGGAAAGGGATCCAAGAGAATATCAGTGAATCAAGTATGAGATCTGTGGGTGATAGGAGACCTATGGAATATTCGAGGAGTACTCAACGGGATCCGGTGAGCGTTATGAGCTGTGAGCCGTGATGTAAAACTCGGGTGTGAATTTGGGGGTTTGGTTAGGCTCGATGGTTTGGGGTTTGGGTTAGAGAGAATCCTGAAGTATATGGTTGTAACAATTTATCATATAGTAAAACTTTCTTTGTTGTCCTGACAACCCTTGGTTTTTTTTTTTTTTCTGATTTAGGGTTTTCCACATAAAAAAAAGGTGCTAATTAAATTCATTCAGTCACCTAAGATCATCTCTAACCATGCTCTCTATTATAGCTAGTCATTAATATTTTAATATTTTTTAAATTTAAAATATAAATAAATTTATTTTGTTTTAAAATTGATATCATTTTTTCAATAAAAATATTGGTTTAAAAATAATAAAGTAATAGGAGAGACTAGAGAGAAGATAGCTAGCAAAGAATGGTTCCATACATTTAGAGAGTGCTTTGATAGTTCTTTAAAATAGAGAGCCATAATAGAGAGCGGTTGGAGTACAAAAAAAAAAAAAAAACCCATCCCTATTGGCTATTTTGGTTAAGGAGTGGCTATAGGAAGTATGGTCGTAGATGCTCTAATCCAATCCCTTTGAAGAGTGTACATGGTCAAATGATAAAGCAATAGCAATAGGACAAAAACATTGCAAATGGAAAACAAAATTGCTATCTAATAATAAGAAGCACAAATTTATCATTGCTTGAAAGACTTCTAGTCCCAAACAAATCTAAATTAAGAGACTAGATACTGGAATATATACATATATTATATATGTAATAGAAGAAAGTACAATTATATATATATATATATATATATATATATATAGAGAGAGAGAGAGAGAGAGAGGTCTTTCTCATGATAGGTGCTGTTACAACAGAGAAAGAGTTGCACTATTGATGATTGATAAAAATCCTAAAGCTGTAGAATATCATCAACACTAGTGATGTCCATTGAATTCAGCAGCTGAGATAATCTTTCACTTAGACCATCCACTTCACTTTGTAATGTCTTTATGTAACTGCATGTTTCCTTCAAAACTTTTGATGCTGATACCTGGAAAACATACAATCAACAAAAACCAACCATGCTTCATGAATTAGCTAGCTATATAACATGCATTGTTATGAGTTACAATGAAAAACAAACTATATAGCTAGTTATTGTTACCTTTCCGTTTCGTGTTCGATTAAGTTGAGGTAGAAGTTCTTGTAGCTTGGAGATGAGATGGTTTATCTCATCTTCTGTGATCTTTGAACCAGAACTTGACATGTTTTTGAAGCTTTGATGAGTTTGCTCTCTCTTTTTCTTTTCTTTACTCTCTTAGTACTACTAGTCAGTAGAGCATAGCCTTTTGTGTGGAAGTTGAAATTGGCAGCTTTAAAAGACTAGTGAGTGAGTGAGTGAGTGAGTGGGGGTTGGCAAATAGACACAAACAAAACAAGTTGTTGAAAATAACATTATCAAACAAAGAAGACATTTGTTAAAGCTCAATTAAAAAGACATTTGTGATTTGTCTCACAATTTTGCAACACATGGGCCTAATGATTAAGTGGGGTCCTCCTAATTGAACCATTAAAACAATCACACCCCATCAAAAATTTGTCAAGTTTCTCATCTGGGTTACAGAGATTAGTTCAAAATCAAAACCCTAATCTGACACATATCCGGTTTTATGTTCTGTTTTAGCATTATAATTATATATAGAGATGTTTACATGCTACCAAAAATGATGCTCATGTTCTTTGTTTGTCTGACTGATGAGGGCACAGTTCCATCTTTGTCTATACCATTGTTTCCTCCTGCCAAAAGCTGTTCACAGTCTCACTACAACATTATGGCACATGAAAATCTAATCTAAATTTTCCAAACTACATACAGTTCAATAACATATCTCTCTAAGTAATTTTGCTACTTTGTCGTGTTAAATCAATCATAACTTTAAGTCGTTTTCAGACATTGCAACACAAAGAAAATGCTAGAAAAAAAATGAAGTTGAAAGGTTGATGTGACTATACATATAGATACACAGAAGAAGAAAATGGATGACTAAACTATACAAGACAATATAATGTAAATGTATAGAAGATAAATTGGCTAAAAGCAAAAAGTTTCAATAATGAAGTGTTTTTGGCTTCATTTACCAACCCCTCTCAATTTGACCCCTAATTTCCTGGTAGCTGATGGGCATAGATTCATATAAATGATGTTTGTCTAGTATTGGCACTTGTCAGAAACAAAACTCGCAAGTTGGTATGATGGAGAAAAATCTTCAGTGCACCGAATGCATTACTAAGTGGTGTACTCTCACCGGTCACCGGAAATGTAACACCATTTCTTGTTTTCTTGCCATATATCATAACTTCGGTTGCTGAATACACCACTTAACAATGCATCCGATTCGAGGATACTTCATGCTTTGCACTGTTGTGAGTGAGTGAGTCTGTGATGCTTTGCCTCTTTATTCTGCAACTTTGCAGTACTGATTTCGACAGATGAGAGCAACTGTCAATTCTAAAATCTAAACGATCTAAACTGTTAAAAAAAAAGTTAGAAACCACAGCAATCATTGGAGAAATGTTTAAATACATTCAATAATATTTCACTACGCATGCAACATTTATAATGAATTTGAAGCTAAAATCACCTCTATTATTGTTAGTGTTTCAAGAAAGATGAATACACGATAGAATGTCATTATTGTACATGCAAACGAATGACGAACAATAATCCAAAGCAACAGTAAAATGACAGAGGCCTCTCTATTCATGGTCACTGGCATGCTTTTGTCACGCTTTTTTAATGCAATGAAAATGTCAGTACATTACAAGTTACAAGGCCTAATTTGTAAGAAAAATGATGCACCATGCACCTCCCGTAACAGCGATCTTGCCTAATGGCGCAATCGCAACCGGGGATTTACATGTATCCCGCTGCACCCAGGTTTCTCTCCTAATTGTTAATTAGGGTGACTTAACCAATTGCATTTTCAAATCGAGTAAGGTTGAGATGTCAATAGTAAAGAGTGAAAGGTTCCTGCCTGCACTTGAAAACGTACCAGCAAGTGAAAACAAAGCTTGATGTGGTCCAGTTATTTAATCACTGTTGGCAATTTTAGTTGCCATTTAATGTAACCTAACAAACAATTGGGTTTTTTATTGTTCATTGTTGCCTTGTTGGAGTAGATGCTTACAGAGTTTGAGTGGCTAGATCACTTGTAAAGTTGCCTTCAAGCAATCCAATAGAAATTGTTTTAAAACATAATTCATGAATGTGGATTCTATTGTAGCTTGAAAAATCAGGTCACCAAACAAAGTTTGTACAGTTCTATTGAACAGTTTTTATAGAATAACCATATTAATCAATCATTGAAGACCTTTTGTTTTTAAAGGGATCAATCATTGAAGACATTAAAACAATTTCTATGATTAATAAAATAATTTGATCTTTTTTCATTTATTCTTTTGAAGAAACAAATGGTCAGTCAAGGAGATACAGTCATATACAAAAAAATTATCCAACATTGCATCAATAAACCTCCCATGTTTTGTTTTAGGTTCGAGTCCGCTGCAACTCTTCGGAAGAAGAAGAATGGATTAAGAAAAAAAGGACTTGCATTTTAAAAGATTTCAACTCGTGAATACTCGATTTCTCACAATCTTTTCTACCTCGAACACTCGCAAATGCCGCATCCTGTTCTCTTTCATCCATGTCTCCCCTCCCACAACACTGCCTTGAAGCTGTTTCTCCTCCATTTTCATCAACTTCAAGCCCTCATTCAATTTAGGGAAGAAGCCTTCAGGCCTCAGGCACCAAGCCCCGAAAACCCCAAATAAGACCTCCATATCACAACCTAACCTCTCAACACCATCATCTTTAAATTTCACATTGCTCATTATAATGCCATTAAACAGAAGCCGGTCCATTGCAGCCGCCAAACTTCTCCAAACCCCAACAAAGTCCACACCGTTCAAACTCTCTTGTATTACGGACATTTTTCCTTGCATATAGTCTAGAGCTCCAACTAAAGTTTTGGACACGGTCCAACCGTCCTCATTCTTTTCTTGCCACTGCCTCCTGTTTTTAATATACTCTCGACATCGAGCATCACACCCCCTCAAAACAACGACTGATAATTTCTCAACCCACTCCATTCGGAATTCCTCAAATTTTTTGATCTCCTCATCAAAAATTGCACTTACAGATCCTTCCGTTGGCCCATCACTAACATTATTATCAACGAGAGATGGTCCAATTTGATCATCCTGACAGGACCCCATCTCAAGAAAAAAGACATCCTCACACCATTCTTTTAAAACAGATTCAAAATAGTGTGCAGCATTAACAGAGTTTGCCACTTTTATTACGGCATCGTCATCCGTCAAGGCAGTCAATCCCTCAGCTTCTTGGCACCTCATAAGTAAGCAATCCAAAAACTTATGAATGATAGGAGCACCAGCTAATCTTAGAAACCTTGACCTTGAAGAAATGGTGGGCAATGATCGACATCGGTCAACCATTGATGATAGACAGCGAAGAAAGGCACTGGAAACTGCAGGAGATTTGTAATCTTCTGTACCAAACAAAAGAGCTGCACCCTGGACTTTCATTGTCCAATTTCTATTATCATCTGTCTCATGTTTTAGCTTATCTAGCGCATCAGCAAGCTCTATTTCTCCCCATAAATCAAGCCAGTCAGGTCGATCACAGAAGATGGATAGGGATGAAATCTTCTGCGAGTTCCCATCTTCCTGAAGGGAAAGCAAGATTCCAGATTGTGCTACCAAAGACTTGATTTGCTTGTCAAAAGAGATCATCAAGTCAACAAGGTGAAGCCATGATACCCTTGCCTGTGATTGAATACCAGTAATACTCTCTTCATCCAACTGACCAACATAAACAGGGAATACCTCTTTTGCCAAGTATGTAAATAATGTAGTCACCATAGCTGAAATCCACTCTTCCCTGCAACTGTATCCTACTAACATTGCTTCATCCACTAGTGGTTGCAATAATTCATCCATAGAGTCAACATAATCCCTGGTAATCTTATATACGAGAGTGAAAATGAACTCAGGCTTATCGATCCACTTTGAGAAATGCCGTTGGCATGCAACAGATATAGGATTAACTAGTTCTTCAATCGCCCAAAGTGGCTGATGAAGAGCAACTTCACGATTATGGCCTTCAAGTTGCCTAGATTTTCTTCGCCTCTGCAATTCCTGAAGACAGCACAATGCAATAAAATTTTCACAGTATTGGTGTTTGAGGTCCCCTTGAATCGTAAAAAGAGGATTTGGGACTTCAGATGATGTCTTCGTATCTGGGATAGAGGAAGTCAAACCGGAAAGTGGTGGTGGCCATCCAAGGGAAGTAAGAAGGGCCCTATGATCCACAATTGCCTGGGGTCTCAATATAGCTAAAGCTCGATCTACTCTGTGGTCAACTGCTGCCACAAGATGTGACCATTGAGGGCGTGTCTTTGTAACTGATGTTAAAACATCTTCTGCTTGTTTTAGTCTTTTAATAGCAAGCAGCCGCATGTCCTGAAATACCAAAAAAAAATATTAAAAAAATTAGAAGAATTATAATAAATACACAGATTAAATTTATGACAACATTTAGTTTTAAATAATAAGAGCTCACTTCTGAATTTTTTGTAGAAGAGTGCTTTCTCATGTTTTTGTTCATAGTAGAAGATACAGCATCTTCAATATCACCAACCAAACTGTCAAGCTTCAACGCTGTCTCTGAAAGACACAAACATATTTTTTTAAGAGAAACTAAATATTTCAACCAAATAATACATTTATAGCAGACAAATTTGCAGTTGTGATTTCAAGGAAGGACATGCAGGAAAACTGTGCAGGAATGGCAGCATACATAATGTAAATAAGGGATAAAGGGAAAACTCATTCAAGAGTAGAAATTATTCACAACAAAAGAATGATACGATATCAAAAAACAACATAAAGCAGTCAATAACAACAGATTTATCAACAATAACGAGTCCAAATCCCACACAAGGTATACGCACTTAAGGAATACTAAACAGTTGAGAGTGTAACTACAATAATGAGATCAATTTACACTCCCAATTCATCTTAGTCAACACTCAGCACCTAGGGAGTGCATTCACGAACGAACTTTTAAGCATAAGCTCGACAACAAAGCAAATGCAGGAGAACAACACAAAGTATGGAGCTAAATATCTACAGCTATCATTAGAGATGTAAAATACATTTTCAAAGCAAGTAACAAAAAACAACTAACCAGCATAAGCTCGAACCGTCTCCAACCTAGCCACCTCTTTGGCCAGCGCAGGTAGCTCTTCCCCCAATATGTGGTCCGCCGTCCTGCTTCCATCTATACACAAAATTCATCACAACTGAAAGATTATCACACATGATCAAACTAATATATATTTACAAAGTATGTACACAAAGATTCATGATAAGATAGATGCACAAATTATACACATTTGTCTAATTTCCTATATATACCAGAAAGTACTCAAATTTCAATGATAAACAAACAAATTGAACAAAATTATACATTTAGTGCATTTTCAGGCCGTCAAACAAACACGAAAGCGAGAAAACCATCACACAAAAACATACGTATACGTAGAGGAAGCTAAACGAACCGGCAACAGATGAAGGGGAGCGAGTGGCGGAGGCAAGATCGGTCAACTTGACGTTGACGTGAGAGAAGAGACTGTTGGATCGATCGGAGAAGGAAGCGTAAGCGGAAAGCTTGGATTCAAGGGCGCGGTTGAGTTCGGTTAAACTCCGATCCAAATCGCGACACTGAGCGTCGAGCTCGGTTGCGAAATTAGAGGCGCGAGCGAGACCTTGTGCGTTGGCGAGGTTATCGTTGAGAAAAGAAAGAGCAGAGGACGAGACCGTCGAAAACGGAGGTAGAGTCTCTGTTGAATCCATGATTTTTCAGGTAATTTGAGAAATTTCAGTCAAAATTGAATACATATACACATACACTAGTAGTGAGTTGGCGTGTTTCATGCTTGTGTGTTGTTTATGTTTTTGCTTCCATGGAAAGGAAGAGATGGATACTATTACTGAGTCGAAACTCGGTAAATGAGCCCAATTCGGGTTGCATTGGGTTTGGTTTCTCGGGTCAGCCCAAAACTACATTTGCTCACTGGACCGCTTGATAGTTGGGTTGGATCTCTGGCCCACATTGGATTTGATACATAAATCTTCAAGACTTCAACACTTCAAAACCAATCGATTTTTTTTAAAATCTTGTGCATTATGTGGATGTCGATTAGATTATTTATTAATTAGTGATTTGGCACAATTATCCAGTTTTGTTCTAAAAATTAAATTATTATTGTTTAAACAGTAGAGGAGGAGATACGAGAAAAACCGTCCAATCAAATTGAGCCGTATTACAATAGTTTCATCGAACCGTCCCACACAAGTTTTTCGTCCTTACATACACAAAGAGAGACAAAAAGACATAAGATAAATGCAATGGTGCACCACCACGTGAGCCAAACCTGGAGTGGTCTGGTCACTAGTGTGGTGTGGTCTGGGTGGCTAGACCCTGTCCGCAACTAATCAGATAAAATCAGAATCAAAATTTTCCTTGTACATTTTGTACTTGTTTTTTCTGGGGATTCATTCATTTTTGGTAGATGAGACCACCAAACTTTTCAGCTCTTCACATTAACAAAGTCCAACTATAAAACACTGCTCATCATCAAATTACTTTTACAAAACAAACACAAATCTAATAGAATCAAAGATGTGGGAACAGAAACTGCTTATATTAAAAAGCAAATAAGAAACTTCAGCAGAGATAAAGCAATTCAAGAGCTCAAGACCACCTGATGTGCCATTGATGAATGATGATGATGTATGTATATGTGTATGTGTACATATAATGATGATGATCCATGTAACAACAAAAACCACCTCAACTTTATTTCAATGGTTTTCCAGTTTTCACTACTTTCTCAACAAGAAAGGTTCATAAGCAGATAAGTTACAGTTACAAAGTACAAACCCATTTTTGAGGACTTTCCCGTATGCGTTTGAATAATGATTTCGATATTGAGTTTCCATCGCCAGTGACATCGGACATTTTGCAGTTTGTGTCCCTCGACAGTAACTTTCCAATCCTCGGCTTAGATTTCCGTTGAGAAATTGTAAAAAGGAAATGAATCCTGTGTCTTTTTGCAGTCATTGTCCAATCCTCTGCTAAAGATTTTGTCGTGAAATTGTTGGGACAGTAACAAATCCTGCTATCTCCTCAAGTATCTATCTCTGCAAAGGACTTAGAGGAAAAACATTTATGATTTCACCAAATCAAGACAAACATTGATAATCAGCACCAGACATAATAAATTGAATTGGCATTTTCAATCACAAAGTGAGAATCACAGTTGTACCAAACTGTCATTTTTGCCTGAAGAAGAGACCCAACATAACAAACATTATTACAGTAGCAAAGAGTCAAAGTGGCACACAAAGGGAAAACTTATAATATGGAAGAGACCGTGACAGTGAAAGTGAAAAAACTATTTTAGATAGGCACAGTGAAAGAGAAACTATTTTAGATAAAGAGTCAAAAGAGATGACAATCAAAGAGAAAAACTATTTCAGATGTAAAGTCGGAACAATTATTATATATAAATAACTTTAACTTTTACGGTTACCGTTATTTTGTTTATTGGAAAGGGCATTATATGCAAATGATTTTATTATAACGATAACAATAAACGGTAAAACGTTTTGTTTTATGATGATATCATCATATCTAAATGAAAAGAAACAAAATTTATGTTTTACCACATTATGATTATTCGTGATCTCGCTCTCATTTATCTTACATTTTAATCGATAAAAGTATTATATTAATGACGAGTCAAAGAAAATATCGAAAGTATGCTCGGTCAATATTTGATGTTTGCCCGAGCATACTTTTGGTATTTTCTTTGACCCGGTAATTATTATAATACTTTTCTCGATTAAAATGTGTGATAAATGAGAGCGAAATCACGAATAATCATAATTTGGTAAAAGATAAATTTTGTTTCTGTTCATTTAGGTTGTCGATATCATCGTAAACAAAATGTTTTGCTGTTTATTATTATCGTTATAATAAAATTATTAGTATATAATCCTCAATTAATCCTCAATCCAATAAAGAAAATAACAGTTCTCGTAAAAATTAAAGTTGTTTGTATATAGTAACCGTTACGACTCTATATGTGAAATAATTTTTCTCTCTGATTGCCATCGCTTCTTGTATCTAAAATAGTTTTTCTTTTTCAATGCCATCATCGCACCGACCCTATATCTAAAATGGTTTTCATCTGAGCTTACAAAAAAACATATTAAAGATTACTTCTAGCACTAGATATGATTGACTGCTTCAATCGGAAACTATAGTTTCTAACAAAATTTCATATTTTCTGTATGCAAACTATATACATCCTAACAAAATATTAATGCAGAGAAAACAACAAAGATGAGCAAACACAGAAAAGAACAGTAACAAGCATACTTTGTTATGACAATAAAAAAAAGTAGTGGTCTGTATCCAAATTCATCAAATATTCAAACGTATTCAAAAATCCAACAGAAAATATAGAAAAATGATGGTTGTCTCAAGCACCTAAAATTTGCAGGCAAGCTTTTACTAACAGAGTTACAGATAAATGCTCAGTAATTCAGTCAACAAAGAGAACATCAATGAAGGAACCAGATTAATAGACAAGTTTCAGCATATGCAGGAAAAAAAGGAAGAAAAACTAACGAAAAACTTCCGTCCAACCTACCTTATTAGAAGAGGTAACTGCTAATTGCCACAGTTGCAAATTATAAGATAATAGCAGTTTTTGGTAATAAACTGACAGTTTTAATAAGGGACATAATCCTTCATCTGCATCTGCTAAGCATGCCAGCAAAGAAGCCCCACAGGTGCTGTTAAAAAAGAAAATCAGATCGTTGCAATTATAAAATAAAAGACATCAAGAAATGCAAACTTATGGAGTAAACTACGGCGCCCTTAAAAAATGCAAATCAGATCATTGCACATACAAAAGAAAAGACAACAAGAAATGCAAACTTATGGAGTAAACTAAGGAAGCATGTTATTTGATAGCTAAGCAAGTT
Source organism: Dipteronia sinensis (assembly GCA_033220585.1). Lineage (NCBI taxonomy): Eukaryota > Viridiplantae > Streptophyta > Magnoliopsida > Sapindales > Sapindaceae > Dipteronia > Dipteronia sinensis. Next base: position 3,178,198 of record CM065637.1, on the reverse strand, counting down.
TAGAAGCACCCTATGCTTAATTTCCATCACCGGCACACTGTTATAAGAAGACAGGAAAAAAAAATTGAATTTCCTAATATATGATTTCCATTTCCTAATCTAGCTAAGAATTGAGCGAATCAAATGTAAGAAAGCATTTCTGAGACAAACAGCCAGGGATGCTCTTCATGCATCTTGGTACAAGATGTTTGCTTATTCCTGATAAGTTCATATAAACCTACTCTCTACTAACTATGTTGAATTATATATTTAGACCTTCTCAAGTCAAGGGAGACAAACAAAGGTAAGCCTGGGCTTTTAACTTTTGACACTAACAAGTGACACTACTCAATGGAAGTAAAATGCCTCGTCTTAAATTTTTTATTTGAATTACTAAACCTTAATAGGCTACATACAATCTATGGAACATAATAACCTCAATAACATTCAACAAGGAAACATAAGAAGATAAGATATACATGAATTAGACATTGACACCAGTTTGAAACAGTAAGGTTGTAGAGATGTATGCCACCGTTTCAATTTTTCATCAAGAGCGCATTAAGTTACAGATAGTGTAATATAACAGTGAGTTTAAGAACCCAAACACATAACATATTAAATGAATTATTTATTCAAGCGATATATACATGCAATGGGTGTATCTGAAAAGAAAATATGAAGTTTTTCCCTTTTTGGAGGCATAGATGAGCAGTTTGTTTTGATTTTCTTTAAATAAAAGCAACTGAGGATTATAAGAACACATTACACAGTTTAAGATATGCTAAATAAACTTTTCATATATTTCAAAACAGCTAAATTTTTTACCAAGACTTTCATTATTCACCCCACTTGTGCATAAAGCTCCACCCCCACCCCACCCCACCACCAACCCCAGCCAAAAGAAACAAGACACTCTGACTGAGAAAAGAAAGAAAAAGAAGACAAAACATAAGAAAACAAAAGAAATTTATAAAAACAGGAAACCTCCAGACCCCCTTCTAAAACTGTATTTATGATTCTATATTGAACCTGAAATTTCTCAGATTATTAAACCAGAAACTTCCCCAAATAAGAGATTACCACTGTCCACAACCCATATCCTTGAAATGCCACAGTTGCGAATTCCAACCAGTACATACAACACCAATTAGTACCTCAGCATCCCATCACAGCACAATTGTACACAAAACTGGCAGATGGCCTTCTGGCAAGCACGTTCCACTCTGGGTGGCCTTCACTTGGAACCCAAGCATTGAGCTCAATCACCCCTTCAAACTCACTCCTAGGTCCACCAACAACGATGAGTTGGTCTCCACAAGCCCTGAAAGCTAACCCCCATCCATTCACTGAATCTGCTTCCTCAGGCAATTTCCCAAGTCTGACCCAGAAATTATTCTGTTTGTCATACTTTCTAACTTCCTGTAGTACATGATCAGCTGCATACAGCTCATTGTTCACGACAGCAACCAGAGGTGGTGCCTCAGTTACAGCATAAACTTCAGTCCCCCCAACCCTTCCATTTCGTGGCGGGAACATGTTAGGGATCACAGTCCATGTCATTGTCTTCAAATCATACACCTCTCCACATGTAAGAATCTTTCGGTCATCTGTCCCAATGCCACCAATAACATAAAATTTCCCATCCATAAATACTCCAGAGCACATTTTTCTTGCTTTATTCATGCTCGGAATAAGCTCCCATGTACCCGTTGTTGAATTGTAAAGCTCTGTCACGCTTAAGATATTGCCACGCGGGTCACAACCACCGGCTAAGATTGCAGTTTTTCCCAGACTGGCAGATCCAAACAAGCACCTAGGCACATTCATACACGTGCCAGAGGACCACGTGTTCGTTAAGATGCTGTATTTATAAACAACATAGGACATTATTTCCTTGCCAAAAACAAGCAGTTCTGTACCAACAGCCAACGACTCTTTGTCTGAACACATGAAACAATCATTTCGATTCACATTCACTCGTGGCAAATGCATCCAACGCCGCCGAATGGGATCAAAGGCCTCCCATTCCATCAGGTTGCAAGAGAAGTAAATCCAATGCTCCATGATGCCCATTTTTAGCCTCTGCTCATAAAGCTCACCACTCCGAATGAGAGATTGGAATGCTTTATTCAATGATGCAATCGCACCATAGTCAGACCTCGAGCAGTGAAGGAGACATTTGGTTGTGATGTCTCGCCCAAGTTGGTGGATGAGTGAACTCGAGTCTGAATGATCCTCCCCATGGTCCTGGTTGTCTTGTTCATCTTTCATTGGAAGCTTATTGCTTGAGAGCTCAATTACACAATAGGCATTGTGGATCCACTTGCTCTCATCCTCGCACGAGCTTGGCATATCCCTCAAAATGAGAAAAGATGGTCCTTCCAACATATTTGCAGAGATTATATCGTCTGAGTAGCACAAGAGTTCCCCACGATAACCAAATGCAAAATCCAATCAGTGTAAAAAAGGAAAAAGAATCATATTCATCAATTACTCACAAGCAAAACCATACAAATTCGACTGAATATGAGTAAATTTCAGAAATAAAGAACCCATCAATTTCAATTCAGAAAGCAAAGAAGTCCCATAAAACTAATTTCAATATAAAAAAAAAAAAAAACATTATCTAGCAGAAAAATATGACTTTTAAAGGATTCACAACTTGATTATCACATGCAGCAGTGAGCAGACATTTCTAAATGTCAGATAAGAAAAGAAGACAAAAACCAGAAAAACGCATCTTCAAGCCATCTCTATCAATCTAAATTGGCACAATTAAGAGAAAACAAAATGCTAAACAGACAAAACAATGTTACCATTAAAGTTCCAACCAATCATTAACCTTATCTACCAGCATTCAAGTTCATGCACCACCAAAACAATCCATTATCCAGAACCAATAAAATTTTTGAAGAGTTCTGATAAAGAGACATTTCAACACCCCACAAATGAGAATAGACAGTTACCCATATCAGATCTCCATTGACACCAAAACATGAAGAAAAAGGAAGAAGAATTCATCAAAATTGAATGCCACACCCACCTCAATAAAAATGAAACCAGTGTGGCAAATCCAATTCATAGACAAAATTTTCCCTCTAAACAAACAAAAAACAAAAAAAACAGACAAAGATCCGCCATTGATAGCTACAAAAGCAATCTTGCAATAGACCCTTCTTCATTTCCCTCAAATGACAACCCAACAATGATACACATATATAAAACAGCCCACAAAACCAAAACAAGAGCAATTTAAAAACGAAGAGAAGAGAAGAAAAAACTCACAGAACAGCAAACAGAAAACGCTGACTGGTTTCCTTCTAAGAGCCAAGTGAAGCAAACCCAGTTGTTGTTTTGCTCTCCAGCTTCAGTTTTTTATTTATAAATTATTATTTTTCTTCTCTCTCCAGATTCTCTCTCTCTCTCTCTCTCTCTCACTGTGTCTGGTAAAATATTCGTTGAAAGAGTTTTTATATTTTGTGTTTGTGTGCTTACATGAGGGGTGGGGTGGGGGGTTGTTTTTATAAGGGAGCTGATAAAATAAATAATTTTTTTTAACAGAAAGAGTACTGAGGTGGGTCCCACAACGAGGTTTGAGGTAGTGCTGTAAAAGGGGGCCGGCCCGGCCCACATGGGCACGGCCCCCAGGCCCGTTTAGGAAAACGGGCCGTGCCTGGCACGGCCCGCCACTTTGGCGGGCCGTGCCAGGCACGGCCCGTTTTCCTAAATGGGGGCCCGGCACGGCACGCCGGCACGGCCCTTCCGTGCCGTGCCGCGTGCCGTGCCGGGCCGGCCCGTGGGCCAATTTGGCGGGCCAAATGGGCCGGCCCATATATTTTTTTTTTTTAAATTTTTTTATATATTATTATTTTTGTATAATAAAAAAAATGTTTATAATAAATTAATAATAGATTATAGATACATTTTGTATTTTATTTAATGAATTAATTCAAAAAATAAATAAAGATAAAACATGAAAGAAAAAAAAAGTAGATAAAAATATGAAATGAAGAATTCTTTATTTATTTCGGACTTTCAGTATTACATATTTACATGATTGCCTCATTAAAAACCTTACCAAGAAAACCCAGTGGGATAAAAACTTGGTAAGGGAAAAAGAGTGCAATCGTATTACAAGTAAATGTACATGTACAACCTAGTTCTGGACCTGGTTACTGGCGGAACCCTCATCGACATATAAATTGGAGAAATTTTGAATAAATTGTTCATCTACCGTTTCATTTTGCATCCTCTTTCGAGCATGCTCCCAATCCCGAATGCATATTAATACTTCCACCATCTCTGGAGTCAAACAATTTCTTCTTGGTTCAATAATTCGTCCACTCGTGCTGAATGCCTGTTCTGAAGACACAGTGGACACGGGGATAACCAGTATGTCACGTGCTAAGTGTGACAAGACCGGATACCTGTAGCTATAGGTCTTCCACCATAACAACAGATCAAAATTCTCCGTGTTTTCGTCGGCATCAAACTGTGCTTCAAGGAACCTATTCAGTTCGGCACCAGAAGATGCAGCAGATCGTGTAGTTGAAGAAGAAGAACTTGCTGATTTGTCTTTTTTTCCGGCGTTTGAGAATGCTCCAACTTGTCGGCAACGGTTGTCTGTCCGGTTCTGGTGATGGTTCAGTGTGAATGCCGCCAAACCTGCGCTCATAAATACTAAAAACTTCGAACAACTTGTT